>CM064351.1:17527002-17914180 GCA_032595735.1 Pelochelys cantorii | reverse complement strand
TGCCCCATGTGATAGCGCTGACGCTGAGAGGTCCCAGGATGGATTCTACTGCCGACCCCGCCCCTTCCCGCCTCTAGCCCCGCCTCTAGCCCCGCCACCTCTTCCCCGGCCCCGCCCCTGTGCCTCTAGCCCCGCCCCTCGGCCCCAGACCCCACCACCTCCCATCCCTAGCCCTGCCCCTGCCCCTCCGGCCCCAGCAGAGCCCCCGGGCATGGTGCTGCCCAGACAGGGGTAGAAATTGCCTTGGGCGGGCCCTCTGTAGTGCTGAGGGACAGAGCGGCACCTCCCCTGTGGTGGAGGAGAGACCCCACCCAGGCGAGCAGACCCCAGCAGACAGAGGGGCTCACCTGTCACTGTTATGGAGATGGGCCGGCTTCTCTCGGATTCGATCACTCGCCCGGACTCTGCCCTCCAGCACCCACAGGTGTACACGCTGGTTTGCGGCCCCTCAGACAGCCGAACGGAGGCGGTGGCCTGGTGCGGGCGGAGGCAGAGTTCCTCGGGGAGCAGTGTCTGGCCGTCCTTGTAGAAGCGGATCATGGTGTTGTTGGGTGCCCCCGTGGCTGAGCACGTCAGGGTGACCGATTCTCCAGCGACGTAGACCGGCTGCTGTGGGGATACACTGATCTGGGGGGTCGGGAGCGGGGCTGGGAAGGACAAGGAGGGGAAGAGATGGGTCCAACTTGGGTGTCAGGTGTCAGTGACAAGACTCAGCGCCCTGGGGAGCTCTGGGGAGCGTCTACCTATTGGCTCTCATGTAGCCACGGCTCATTGAGCGCAGCTGGGACCTGCCCCTATGGACTCCAGCGGAACAGCGGCTTATCCCACTGGTCTGGCTAGGCCAACAGAGGCGTCTCTAGATCTCGCTGAGTCTCACCACCTGGGAACTCGCTCACTCGTGGGGAAGATGCTGAAACCAGCCCACAGGTCTCTTGGGGTTTGTCTGTTTCCTTGTAACAACCTCTCAGGTCCTTGAGATCAGCTCTGATGTCTCTTCTTTCCCAGCCAAACAAGCCCAGTTCTGCCAGTCTCCCCTCCCAGGGCAAGTTCTCCAGCCCTGCCATCGTTGTGTTGCTTTTCTCCAGCCCCAACTTGAGGACTAATTGGCCCAGAGTGGAGCAGAAGAATCACTTCTCCTGTCTCACAACGCTCCCCTTAAAATGTTCCAGAATGCTGTTTGCTTTTTTTACAACAACGTCACGCTGCTGACTCATATTTGTCTTGTGGTCCTGACCCCTAGATCCCTTTCTGCAGGACTCCTTCCTCGAGAGCTGCTTCCCATTCTGTGTGTGTGACACGGATTGGTCCTTCCTAAGTGCAGCACCTTGCATTTGTCCTTATTCAATTGCATCCTGTTTACCTGAGACGATTTTCTGCAGTTTGTCCAGATCATTTTGAATGCTCTCTGTATCCTCCAAAGCACTTGCCACCCCTCCCAGCCTGGTATCCTTGGCAAACTTTAAATTTCTGTCCACGAGGCTATTATCGAATCACTGATGATGATGTTGAACAGAACCAGACCTGGAACTAATCCCTGTGGAATCTTACTCGAGTCAACCTGTGGAACTCCTTGCCAGAGGATGTTGTGAAGGCCAGGACTTTAACAGGATTCAGAAAAGAGATTGGGTTGGGTCCATCGATACTTACGAGCCAGGACGGGCAGGGATGGCGTCCCTGGCTTCCGTTTGCCAGAGGCTGGGAATGGGTGACAGGGGAGGGACCACTTGATGATTCCCCCATTCTGTTCACTCCCTGTGATGTGTCTGGCTTTGTCCACAGTTAGCACGCAGGATACTGGCTTCGATGGGCCTTTGGCCTGACCCAGTCTGGCTGTTCTTATGGGAGGGTTCTCCAGCCAGGTGAGCACCCACATTCAACCGGTGTCGGTGAATCACTTGGCAGGGGCGGGGCAGATCTCCCCAGCTCAGATACATCTCAGCAGTGGGGAGCTGGTGCAGACATGTCCACCGAGCCCCACCCTGCCCTGGGCCCACATTACCCTGCAGGGGCAGGGCCTGTGTGGGATCAGCTGGCTAGGCTGGGCTGTCCACAGTGCAGCGAGGGGCAGGGGGATGAGGGGGTCTCTGTTTCAGCCGTGAGCACCAGCCGGGCACCCCACGTGCAATGGGCACCGCTGCAGAGACTGCCCACAGCAGTGAAGTTGCAGGGCTGAGGGCTTGGGATTGGCAGGGCTGTGAGCTTCCCCCCCAGCAGTGCCCAGGGCTGCCAGCTCCGCTCCCAGCTGTCTCTCCCTGCTGCTGGAGAGCTGAGCCCCACCGCAGTGTGTCTGACTCCAGGGCCTGCTCCTGACCAGACAGGGCGATGGGACGCGATTTCTTACCTGAAATACCCCCCAGGTTTGTAACCTTAGTGCAGGCTGGCACCCCACGGTAGCTCCAATGCCCTGTCCCATCCCGCGGTGGGAGCCAAAACTGGGGGTTGAATCTGACGCGGTGGGTGTTCCCGTCACTGGCTCAGTGACTAGGCTGCATCTCACCCCCTGCACGGAGCAACCCCCGGCCCGGGGCCCAGCAAACAGCAGCAGACTGAGGTACCCACCTGTCACTGCTATGGAGATGTTTTGGCTCCTCTCTGATTCAATGTCTGATCCATTCACACTGCGTCCGTATTCACAGCTGTACACCCCAGCATGAGACATGGACACCTGTGACAGCTGGATGGAGGGCGCAGAATTGCGGCTTGAGGGGAATTCCTGGGATTGGATTTTCTCGCCATTCCTGTAGAACCAGATCCCAGACAGATGGGACACCCCGGCAACTGAGCACGTCAGGGACAAGGCTTCACCAGTGATGTAGACAGGCTGCGGCGGGGACACGGTGAGCAGGGGGGCTGGAAGAGACATAGGGGTCGGGAGAGGGGATGGTTCCTACGTGGGTGGCTGGTGACCCAGAGGCAGAGGAGGAGCCAGGGGAGGGCAGAGCAGGGAGGGATTCTGGGCACAGACCCCAGCCAGCCCCAGCTCCGTGCCCAGGAACCACGTCCCCGCCGGGCCAGGCAACCCCTGAGCAGCAGAGATCTCCCTGCGGGGACCCAGTGGCACCAGCTGCCCCAGCTGGGTGCCTGGAGGGACAGCTCCTGCCCAGGCCCGCACAGCCAGAGGGCAGCGGGGGGAGAGGGTGCAGCTGAGGTCGAGGATGTCAGGGAGCTGCCACAAGCAGACACAGACCAGGTTGCTCTGCAGTAAAGGGCAGTGCCTGCGATGTGCCTCAGAGCCTAGGGTGCCCCCAAGGAGCACAGAATCATCAGGGATGAAAGAGCCCTCAGGAGTCACCAAGTCCAGCCCCCTGCCCAAAGCAGGACCAACCCCAACTCAACCATCCCAGCCAGGGCTCGGTCCAGCTGGGACTTACACACCTCTAGGGATGGAGATCCCACCCCGTCCCTAGGGAACCCAGCCCAGGGCTTCCCCACCCGCCTAGGGAAATTGTTTGTCCTAATCTTCAACCTAGACCTCCCCCAATGTAACTTGAGACCATTGCTCCTTGTTCTGCCACCTGCCACCACTTGGAGCAGCCTCTCTCTAGCCCCCTTCAGGGAGGTGGAGGCTGCTCTCAAATCCCCCCTCACTCTTCTCTTCTGCAGACTAAACAAGCCCAAATCCCTCAGCCTCTCCTCGTAGGTCATGTGCTCCAGCCCCCGAATCAGTCTGGTCGCTCTCCGCTGGACCCTCTCCAGCGTGCCCACATCCTTTCTGTAGTGGGGGGCCCAGAACTGGATGCAACACTCCAGATGTGGCCTCCCCAGAGTCGTATAAAGGGGAATAATCACTTCTCTGGATCTGCTGGCACCCCAATATGCCGTTAGCCTTCTTGGCTACCAGGGCGCCCTGTTGACTCCTCTCCAGCTTCTCATCCACTGCAATCCCCAGGGCCTTTTCTGCCAAAATGCTGCTTAGCCAGCCAGGATCTTGGGAAGGACTTGAGCAGTTTGTGGCACATGGTTTCCAGTTACATTCATTTCAGTTACCGGGGGATGGAGACTTCTCTGTGGGATACACCCCGCACCCCTGCACCTCACTGATCCCCACCCTGCCCTGAGTCCATGTTCCCCAGGGCCCCTCTGTGTGAGATTTGTTGGTGGGACTGGGCTGCCCAGGGCACGGTGGGGGGAGGGCCGGGTGGTCCGTGTCTCAGCTATGAGCACCAGACAGTTACTCCACTGCAGCTGGGAACCCTGCTCGAGACGAAATCTCTGCCAGGATAAAATCGTGTGTTACTATGGTGCCTTCGCCCTGAATGTTGAGCGCTGACAATGCTCACCCAGGACCATAGTGCTGTGAGCTTCCCCACAGCAGTGCTCTGCTACTGCCCTGGTGGGAGCTGCCGAGGCATCACGGCGTGTCTGAGATGCTGGGAATGGCTGGACCAAGGACAGGGGTGGGGCTGGGGTGCCAGGGGGGCCTTGGATTCCCAGGGACTCGCCCGTCCAAGGGCAGGAATAGGGGCTCACCCGCTATGGAGATGGGGATGGAGTTGCTGTTCTTAGAGTCCTGTCCATTGGATCCCTCTTCCCCGTACGCACAGGTGTAGGTCCCAGCACTTCCCTTCTCAGCTGTGAACTCCAAAAACCTTCCTGCAAGAGGGTATGGGGCTGTTCTGGGGGCCTGCTGCCCTTTTTGATAGAAGAATCTGTATTTCATAGTCTGCTCATTCTCAGGAGCTGTGCACTGGAGTTTAACCTTCTCTCCTGGGAGATACACTGTGTACGGACGGTCTGGAGCTAGTATGGGGGCCGGCAGAGGACCTAGGACAGAAGCAGAGGGTCAGTGCAGAGACAGAGGCCAGAACAGCATGGGGAGGGAGAAGTGACGAGTCACAGACTGGCACGGGCACAGATCAGCCCCAGCTCCCTGCCTGGGGGAACCTCTCCCCCCCCCCCACAGCCAGAACCCATAGCCACAGCCAATACCCTAGATGTGCTGTGCAGAGAGTTGCCGGCCCCGAGGGCCCGGGGAGTTTCCTGTGCTGGGCTCGGCTGAGAGTCCAAACAGGTCTGCATTATTTCCCCTCTGTTTGGAGGCCCTGGGGGTCCAGAGCGAAGGGAAACCCTGAGAGGGCCCATGGCAGACACGGGGTGCTGAAGGCTCAGAGAGGTAGAGGGAGCTACAGCTTAACCCCACAGACAGAGGCAGACCCCCAGGAGGGCCGTTGCACTGAAGGGGGTTCCCCCAGAGACCCTATGGAGGTGACAGCACAAGTCTTGTGAATGTGTGTTGCTGGGCTCTGGCACTACCAGGGCAGAGGGGCTGGAGGCTGGGCCAGGCCCCACTGCATCTCAAACCCAGTGTGCACACGGCTGTTACTGCTACACGGTTAATCGACACAGATGTGATCTATGCCGCGTGAACGACAGTCAATAGATTAGGACATTTCCAGTGATACCTTTCATTGACCCATCTTGCCTCAAAATATTTCGTCTGGGGGAGCCCAGAGCCGGGGTTGATCCGCAACGTCCACAGACCAGAAATCCAGGAAGAGGGAAGAGCCACCTCTTTCAAGACGTGTCGTCTTTTTCTGGTGACCCATCCCAGGTGATCGATCACTGGCTGGCGGGTGTTTTTCCAGTGCACACACAGTTACAACTGACACACGGCCAATATTCCCATCGCGAGACAGATCCGACTTACGCACACAGACCATCAGCCGACCATCTGACCTGCCCAGCAGTGACTAGCAGGCACTGAGCAGAAATGAGGAAGCTCGGGCAGATGTGGGGGAGGGAGGGGTGAGTTTCCCACCCATCACATTTCCTCCGGGGTTTCTGCAGAACCGGCTTTTCCTGCCCTGCTGGGCAGAGCTGGGTCTGTGGCCTTGGCCCTGAGCCCTTGGTGGGAGCCCAGAGCTGAGGCAGAGAGATGCCTCCACACAGCCCCATGGCGATGGGCCCTGCCCAGGCGCACTCAGTGCCATGGCAAGGGGGGAGCTCAGTTTCCATGGCCCATCCAGCCCTCACTCTCCCTGCTGGGACTGTCCGTGAGGGGCTGGATCGTGCCCATGGGGATGCGGCAGCTTCTCCCCTATGGCTTGGGCTGGTACGTACCGAAGGGATGCCCCAAGCAGGCACCAGATGGGGTCGCTCTTCCACCCCCACGGATGTCAGGGGATGACAGGGGGGCACCAGGGAATGCCCCCCCTTCCTTGCAATTCCAAGCACCATGGTGTTAGAGAAGCAGGATCCAAGCCCCACTGCCGGGACCCCTCTCCCCTCCCCACCCACCGCCAGCATCCCAGGGAGGCCAGGACACCTTGTTACCTGCGGTGGACGCTGGCCTGGGGAGACTCTGGAGCGAGGCTGGAAGAGAAGAGCAGAGAGGGGGTGAGAGCTCTGGCGATGCAGAGGGGCATGTGGGGCAGGGAGGGGGCAGTCTCCAGACAGACAGACAGACAGACAGACACAGGGCTAGGGGCTGAGGCAGGGCACTTACCCAGCAGAGGCAGAAGCAGAGTGAGCTCCATGCCTCAGGCGTGGTCACCCTCAGCTCAGGGGCTGGAGAGACACTGGTGTGTGGTGCACATAATGTGCAGAGGGGAACTGCCTATTTCCTTGCGACGGTGCGGGGCGGGGATGAAGCAAGAGCCCCATGTGACTGGCGTGGGGCTAGGCAGGGACTCAGCTGAGGGAAAGGAGCCTCAGAGCAGTGACACCGGCTTGCACCCGCTGCAGATCTATGGACCCCCACTGGGAACCTCGCTCATTCACGTTGCAGACTTGGGAACGGCCCCTGGCCCTGCTGGGCTGCAGGCGTCTGTTACACGAATGCCGGAGGCTCTGCTGTGGCTGAGGAGCCGTAGCGCAGACGGGCACTGACGGGGCTGGGGAGGGTTTGCAGTGCTCAGACCCCGTCCCAGTGGGATGGGACTGACCCCACTCTGGGTAAGAGGAGCTGGAGGCTGTTCCAGGCCCAGCTGGCGAAGGGCTGGGGGTGGGGGGTGAGCAGAGAGGGAGGTAGCTCGGACATGGGAAGACGTTGGCTTTGGCAGCTCCCATGAGGCTGACAACCTGTGAACTTGGGCGCAGATTAACTTAAGTACCGTGTAAACTAGAAGGAACTGGAAGTAGGATGGAAGGGGCAGTCTTGGGCATGCAACAGCGACTGACCCTGGACCAGGAGCTGAGCCCAGCTTCTGGAAGGGTCTGGATGGGTCATGCAACCACAAATGTGCCCTGACAATGGACTGACGAATATGACAATGGGGTGAAATCATCAATGCACTCACCTATAGGAAAAGTTTTGGACGGGTCGCTGAGTTAGTCTGTAATAGGAAAAACTTTAAAAATGACCAATAGTTTAGTAGTACTTTAAAGACCAACAAAGCTCGTGATACCATCTACATATTTGGTTAGTCTTTAGGGCGCTGCTAGACTATGGAACATAAGAACATAAGAATGGCCGTACTGGGTCAGACCAAAGGTCCATCTAGCCCAGTAGCCTGTCTGCCTACAGTGGCCAGCAACAGGGGCCCGGGAGGGGTTGGACCGAAGACAATGATGAAGTGATTTGTCTCCTGCCATCCATCTCCAGCCTCTGACAAACAGAGGACGGGGACACCATTTCTATCCCCTGGCTAAGAGCCTTTTATGGACCATGAAATTATCTGGATTTTATTATGCCAATTATTACAAAATTATACCAGTTATTAATGGTTGGTGTTGTTTTAAGTTTTTCCAGTTACAGACTAACTGAACTACCCCTCTGAAGCTTCAATACATCTGAAGAAGTGGGCTGTGATCAAAATGCTCCTGATACCATCAACATGTTTTGTTTATCTTTAAAGTGCTACCAAACTATTTGTTGTTTTTTAAGTGTTGCCTATAGGAAAAGGGCAGCTTAGAATTGGCAAGGGGAGGAAATACAAGTAAGGAAGCTGGGCCCAACGCTGCATTTTCCTTCGACATGAAGAGTTTCAATATCTGTGCTGCTTCTCACGGAGGGGGTGGGGGGTGATCTCAGTTCTGTGTCTGGGCTGGGGGGGACCAGGGAGCTGGCCCAGCAGGACCAAGTGATGAGAAGCTCCAGTGAGGAGGAAGGTGTGTGGTAGTGACCACATCGGCACCCCTGGAGGCCCCCCCAAGCAGCCTTCTGTGACTGCTCCCCATCACACATGCATTAGACACAGTAACGTCCGTGTCACAGCTTAGAACGGGTGCATCCCAGGGCAGCAAAGGGAGAGCTGTAGATCTTGGGCAGGGCCAGAACGGTGGCTGCTGGTGAGGATGAGGAAGGTGACAGAGACGGGGAAGGTCAGGGCTGACACCCAGGTTGTTCTGCAAGGCCTGGGGTGAGTAGGGACATTCCAATGTACTTTCCGTACCACCTCTGTGTTACCTCTGCCTAGCTGAGCCTGTGTGCATCGCTGTAAATAAATAATTTATCTGTAAATAAAAAAGGGTCTCTAGGGTGGGTGCATTGCGTCTGTGCATATTGGGGGACCCAATGATAAAATAATTGAAAGAATAAATTTACTGGGCCTGACCTTGAGACAAGGACCTTCAGAGTAATCGATGGGAATCTTCAGCTCAGGCTACAGATTTGGCACCCGAACAGGGACTCTGAGGTGGACCCGGGGTAACCTGCCTACCCCAGGAGAGGAAACTCACCTCCCGTAAAATCTAATTCTAAATACAGGAAGCCTCTCACTCTGAATTTGGTGTCTGTCAGAAATACTCACTGTAACATGCCAGGGACTTCCTTTCCCTCCCCCCTTCAGCTGTTGTTCCTGTTTTCTGCATCCTTGCTGCTTGTACACTTCTGTTTTCTTAGAAAGAAAAGGAGGAATCTACCCTGCCCCTCACCCTGGAGGAGAGGATGTGCACAAACACATCAGCGATCTGTCCCACGGTGTGTGATCAGCCACCCTGGTTTATCAACGCCAACTCCAGTGGCCTGTTTGTATCTCCTGCCATGCTCTGGTCACCCCCAGCCTTAGTCCTTACAAGGAACCCCAGCACCTCCCAAGCCAAAAGTTTTACCCCCATCCACCTGCCCTGAAACATCCATCCCTCTCCAGGAGCATCCAGAGAAATGACAATGGTGGCTTCTTTCTGTAAAGGTGTAGTCTCCAACCGCTCACCACCCAAACTAGAGTTACCGGTGCCTTCAACTCAAGCTCACCCTGGGCAGGCTTAGATTAAAATAAACAGCAGGCCCTGGTTGAAATGCTGCCAAGTGAAAAGGAACCAAGTGAGAGATGGTTACAAGCAAGTCACAGGGAAAATAGGCAGCTGAAAGGCTAAAATGTGTTGACATGTTGTCTGCGCTGAAGGTGGTTTTGCTCTCTGAGAACATTTGATGCAGCCTGGCCGACTGGCTCCTTGTTAGGATCTTCCATTAGAACATAGGAACATAAGAATGGCCATACTGGGTCAGACCAAAGGTCCATCCACCCCTCCTTCTAGAGATAGTCTGCCGACAGTGGCCAATACCAGGTGCCCCAGAGGGGTTGTACCAAAGACAATAATCAAGCGATTTGTCTCCTGCCATCCTTCTCCAGCCTCTGACAAACGGAGGCCAGGGACACCATTCCTACCGCCTGGCTAATAGCCTTTTACAGACCTAACCTCCATGAATTTATCCAGCTTCTCCTTAAACTCTGTGATAGTTCTAGCCTTCACGGCCTCCTCTGGCAAGGAGTTCCACAGGCTGACTACACGCTGTGTGAAGAAGAACTTTCTTTTCTTAGTTTTAAACCTGCTACCCATTAATTTCATTTGGTGTCCTCTAGTCCTTATATTATGGGAACGAATGAATAACTTTTCTTTATTCACCCTCTCCACACCACTCATGATTTTATAGACCGCTATCATATCCCCCCTCAGTCTCCTCTTTTCTAAACTGAAAAGTCCCAGTCGTTTTAACCTCTCTTCATATGGGACCCGTTCCAAACCCCTAATCATTTTAGTTGCCCTTTTCTGAACCCTTTCCAAGGCCAAAATATCGTTTTTGAGGTGAGGAGACCACATCTGTACACAGTATTCAAGATGTGGGCAGACCATAGTTTTATACAGGGGCAGTAAGATATTCTGGGTCTTATTTTCTATCCCTTTCTTAATAATTCCTAACATGCTATTTGCCGCTGCACACTGTGTGGAAGTTTTCAGAGAACTGTCCACAATAACTCCAAGATCTCTTTCCTGATTTGTTGTAGCCAAATTAGCCCCCATTGATGGTTGAGGTGCTGGATCTCCCTGTCCTTTCTGGACCTTTTCTGCCCCCTTTCTATCATCCAGAAGAGCACGTCTCTCCGTGTGCTTTGGTCCTGCTTCAAGAAGCAGGAGAGTCTGTTGGGCAGGCCATCTCCAGCCCCAGTTGAATTCTCACCTTCTTTCCATGGTGGCTCAATGCCTTGTTGCTCTCACATGGACCTTGCAATTGTCTTCGCAACGGTTCTGACTTTGTATTTCAACTGAAAGGTTTGCTCGGAGGTTGCTGACAGACTTCAGAAGAGAGTAGCGGAGGACACAGATACCTCAGCCTCCTCTGTTCCCATGCTTACCCCACTGTGATATTTTTGTCCAGTGCAGTGGGAGTTTTGCAATCAGGCCTCAGAAGGAACAGTGTGCACGCATGTTTTTGCATCTGCTGGAGGGTGTGAATATTGGGCTGTTACATTCACACCAAGAATCACACTCTGGGCAGGAGGGTTGTGTAGCTGTGAAACTGCAATAAAGTTGCTTCCGCCTCAGGATTTCGGCAGCTAAAATTAGCTGGAGTAAGGGGTAAGCAGGGAGGTGGAGAAATCTGACGATGATACTAAACAGCTCAAGACAGAGATGTCCAAAGCTGATTGTGAAGAGCTTGGAAAAAAATATCTCAGAACTAGGTGACTCGGCAACAAAATGGTGGATGAATTTTAATGTTGATGGATGCAAAATAATGTATATTGGAAAACATAATCCCAACTATATGTACAAAATGATGGAGACTGAATTAGCTATTACCACTGAAAAGAGAGATCTTGGAGTCATTGTGGATAATTCTTTGAAAACATCTGCTCAATGTGTAGCGGCAGTCAAAAAAGCAAACTGAATGTTAGGAATAATCTAAAAAGGAATAGAGAGTAAGACAGAGAATATCTCATTGCCTCTATATAAATCCATGGGACGCCCACATCTTGAGTACTGCGTACAGATGTGGTCGCCTCATCTCAAAAAAGGGTCCATAAAATCATGGCTGGTGTGGAGAAAGTGCATAAGGAAAAGTTACTGGCTTGTTCCCATACCACAAGAACTAGGGGTCACCAAATGAAATTAACAGACAGCAGGTTTAAAACAAACAAAAGGAAGTATTGCTCCATGCAGCCCACAGTCAACCTGTGGAACTCCTCGCCAGAGTTCTACGAAAGCTTTAGGAGAAGCACAGCTCTGACTGATTTACCAAAGGGTTATTTAATAGTCACTGATCTTTTTTTGCTGTACCCTCATGTCCATTTGTTTTCTCCATTGGCTCTCTCCTTGTCAAGGCTGTTTTCCACTCTGGCACTTCTAGTGATGAACGTGGGAGCCAACAAGAGACCTTACAATACCCTGCCACTAAAGGCTTTGGCTTAACAAATCCCCAAGCTCACAGATTTCCTGGCTTTGGTGGCATGATGCTACCATCCAAATGCAACCCTCTCCCCCAAACTCTTTGAGAACTCAGGAAGATGCACTGAGGAATTTCTTCCTACAGGGGTACCCTCCAAATCTTTAACCCCCCCTCTGGGTTAAAAAACAACCTGCAATTTCTTGAACTTGAAATGTCAGTCATATGCACACAGAACATGCTGCCTTCCAGGAAACAGGAATCAGACCACAGTCTTAAAAAGGTGATTTTATTAATGAAATGAAGATTTGTTTGTTCAAAAGGTGATTTTATTAACAACAAACATCATAAGGCATTACTTCGTTGCGAGGGGTTATGGAGCAAATGAAAAGGCAAAATAAAAAAAAAACCTCAGAGATTCCCTGGGATTCAGTTGAAAAGTTAACAGAGTACAGGTGGGTCATACATGGATTCGGCACAGAGGAGTCCTACAAACCCCAAAATGAAGAAATTGCCTGATCGCATCTAACTAAACATTCCCTGTTCTATTCACATCTCTGTTGTTCCAAGGGTGAGTCTTTCCCAAGGCATGGCTGTCACTGGAAATTACAGACCTTGGCTTCTGGCTTCACTCACATCTCCCAACTCAACTATGGTCTCTCAAAAACTGCAGCAGGAAAGTCTTGCTTTTCAGTTCAACCCCGCCCTCCATACACTCTGTTTACATTGGTGCCCCTGGCTCCCTGGGAATACTTCCTGGAGACTCTCTAGGACCTGTGGGTTGAACCCTTACCAGCAACTAAGGTTACTGAATGGCTGGGATGTCCACATGGTAGGATCCCTCTCATTCATCCCAGGCCTTTTTCTTTACATGCAAATGTGCAGCTGTGGACCTTTGCTGTCCCGCTGCCTGGAGCGGCTCAAAATTATGGGTCCTGACCTCAGTGCAGAGTGACAACAGGGCACACACTGTTGGAGAGATTTCTCCAAACCAGAATCAAAATGTGGACTTCTGGGTAACTGTAACAGCTTTACTGTGGAGTCACAGACACTAGAAATCACATCACATTTAGGTTGCTTCCAGACCTAACACACCAGCTATTTACCAGTGATCACTTGGTTCCCTAGATCCTGCATCAAAGACAATACCTGTAGCCAAAGCTGTGGGAAACTCTCCAATGGGTTATTAACTGGAAAAAAGGAACAAGTGAGTTATCAGAAGGTTAAAAATAAGCAAACCAATATACAGCAATGAGTTACCACCAGAACCCATTGAGTGACAGAGCTGTAGTGATCTGTCTATTCAAAGAGTCCCTTTAGGCAGATTCAGGGAGGCATCTCTGGTCCATCAAACAGTCAAAAACCAGTTTCTTTTTCTCTGGGATTTTTATTCCCTTCCCCCAGAGATAAGGAGAATAAGACACGTTTACATGCACTTCATGGACTCGATGACCTCTCGAGGTCCCTTCCAGTCCTAGTATTCTATGATTCTATGGGTTGGGGAAGCAATCCACAAATTGTTTTGTCCTCTAATGTTTCACAATTGTTTGTCTGATGTCTAGGGGCCTTCTTACACTGGGCAGGAAATAGCCCCTCCTGTGGCAAACTCGTATTTCACATTTGGTCACGCTTCTCTCCAAACTGTGTGGGTGTTTACAGTTAAAGAGCAAACCCTTAAATAGCACCTGATAAAGTAGGGTGTAGCCATGATCAGTGAGATTAATGCAGGCAGCAGCACACAAACATTTTGTGGACTCTAAACTGTAAACACATTCTTAGAAGTCTAATACTGATATCGAGCCAAACTAACACCCAGGTGACTTGGCCTGGTCTCCAGTTATGAGGTTCTCAGTTCTTAGTTCAGCCTGGGCACGAGCTGGCCTCAGACAAAGAGCTGCTTCAGGGAAGCAGAACACAAGCCACATGGTGTTAATTAGCTGCTGGTTCATTTGCTCCCACATAAAATCATAAATCCACATTCGTGGGTCTAGTCTGTGGCAAGGGAGATTTAGGTGAGATGTAAGGAGAAAAGTTCTACCTTTGTGGGCAGTTAAGCTCTGGAACAGGTGACCTGGGGATGTTGGGAAATCTCTATCAAAGGGCAAACACCCATCGGGCTGGTCCAGGTTAGAGTAACACTACCACAGCACAGGGGCAGAACTGATGATATCTTGAGGTCCCCTCTCAGCCCTACATGTCTGTGATTCAGCGGGGAAAAGGGAAGGCCAAATCCCAGCCCATTCTATCTGCATGAAGAAATTCTGGGCAGTATTTCTTTGTGGCTGTTTTCTGAGGGCCACACCATAGAGGGGCAGCAATATCTGAGGCCTGGGCAAAAATTCAGGCATTGACAATTCAAAGAGGTTGGATTCTGCTGGCTCTTGACCTTAGCCTATCAATGCAGCCATGTTACCTGCTCCATCTGGTTTGCTCCAGAACCTGCGGCTTTTGATCCCTTGCTGTCATGGCCTGGATCCTGGTTCCTGGCATGTTCTCTAGGCACATCTCCATCCGCGCTTTTTGGAGTCTTTGGAACTAGCGGAGAACCAGAGAAGAAGGGAGCTGAGGTGGGGACATACCCTGAGGAAATGCCCAGCTACAGGGCATGACCTTGAGGAAATTACTCATACTCAGCTTCGTACCTACGGTCACTCTGGTTAAATACGTATTTTCTCAGCCCAGAGGCCCGGAGACTTCTGCAACTTTGACATTATTTTACCCTCACTTCACCCAGAGCGCAACCAAATGTCTTAGTGCTGACGTCAAATGAAATCATGATTCTTAAACCAAACTTAAGCTGAGTTGGCTGTTTGACATCGGGTGTTGATAAAGTCAAATTTGCGACAGTGTACACTCGGCACCCTGTCAATACCCTGCCAATATATACTTGACAGCCGAACAAAACCCTTTTTTTGAATTCTGTCTTCTTCCTATACTTTGTCCTCTCCTTCAAAGTTAAATACCTCACTTACCCTATCTATTGTAGTCTAGCAGAATACAATATCTCAGTATCATGTCACTCCTCTCTCTGCCCCCTCCATTTCCATGGGCTGGGACACAGTCCCATTCCCAGCATTTCCCTTTGTTCCTGGCACAGCCACACCCTGACCCTGCTTTCAGTTTGGAGAAGAGGAAGCTACATTTGAAGTTTGGAGGTCCTCGCTCTTAACATTGAAGAGGCGTTCTTGAACAAAAAGACTCACAGACTAACAGGCAGACATTTGTGAAATACAATTTGGATCGATTTGGTTTCCACACTGCACCACAGTAGGTTTACACTGATCACTACTGAATAGTTTCTGACTAGACCAGATCTCAGGTGCATGTGGGAGATCCCAGCCTCTCGCCTCCTTTCACCCACCTCTCTTCTTCCTGTGGCAGTAGCAGAGCAGAGCAACCAGAGCTGCCATCAGGAGTAAGATGCCACCAGCTTCCAGAAGAATATCACGGATCCTTTGTGAGGCTGTTCAGGGTGCAAAGGAAAGAGAAGGGAAGGCAAATGAGAGCAGCCCAGAAGATGTGATAAAAGGTCTGAGCCCCTGTGGGATTTTGCTCCTTTTTGACTCAGTTCTCCATCTCTAGAATGGGCACGGAGGGGCTAATTCCATTCACGCCATTGGGAGGTGCTTATCTTCTACACCACTGAAAAGTCATAGCTAGAAATGGGGGGTTGGAAATGGGGGAGTTTCTATTGTCAAGTGAGATCTTTCTCCTCATCCAACCCCCCTTTCCCATGAGAGTTCTGGGGGGACAGGTGTCCTCCAGCGGGAGCAACATGGGGAGATGGATAAAGTCATTAGGAACATCTCACCTGTCACAGTGACATTCACAGCCCACCTCCCACCCCCGTTCTCCTCGTACCCACAGGTGAATTCCCCAGTCTTGTTGGGACCAGCCTCTGGGATGCTGAGTACAGAGATGTTCATGAAGCTCATTCTGGGCTTCGCAGAGCTGATCTCAGACTTTTAATTCACCCAATTCCTAAGGCTGTAATTCAATTGAGGTCTTTGCAAAGATTTTAAGGGGGTATTAACTATGCATTGATCTTGAACTTAAGTTGTCTAAGTGATTGTCATGGATTGGTAGAATAAGAACACAAGGCACATTTTAAAACCACTGGGAAGGACCAGCATGTGTGTGTGTGGGAAGGTGAAGAGGTAAGTTCAAAGGCCAAACATTATAGGAAGAAGTCGAGAACAGATGTAATCACACCAAAGATTGCTGTACCTCCCCATCAAGGTGGAAGCAGTGGGAAAATGGAGGGCTCTGAAGGCAAGCATTTATTCATCGGGACAAAGTATTTGTAATCAAACCCAGCTTAGCCTGGGAGAACAAAGACGATACGGAGCAAGAGAAACAACTGGAGAGAACAAACATCCATCTGAAAAAACTAGCACAACGAGGGGAAACCTACTGATCCTGATGGGAAAGCACTGTTATCAAAGGAGAGCGAGGGTGTCATGTTATTGGATTGTGAGGGGAGCAGCCAGGTCACTGCTGCACTCATGGGGGGGTATTCACCCAAAAGTGGTACAAAGGGGACCATGTGAGGGGTCAAACAAAAGCTTACTTTCTTCTGATTCTGTACCTGCTCTTCATATATCTGTATAATGTCTGTGTGTGGAGTTAGGAATCTGTACTCTGTATGGAGACTGGAAGGCTCTCTGAATGTGCTTGAGCATTGGGCAGAGCCCGGCCTATGGACATGCTAATTAGCGAGGCTCTGTGGGACAATGGCACTCAATGGGCCAAGGACACACCTCAAGAATGAGGGCTGACACCTAAGGGCTACCAGCAGGGGACACAGGGATAGGCCGCTGGCCCGTTGACCTGCTGCAGCCAAGAAGAGACCAGGAAGGAAGTATAAATATGCCATGTGGTCGACTCCATCTTGGTACTCAGCTCAGCACTTCATCCCAGAGGCAGCAGTGCAGGGATCGAAGAGCCGGAAAGAACTGTGGACCCATCCTGACCTAGGATGTACAACAAGGACTTTTAAGCCAGCAGCTGTAACATCTCTGCTGGAGCCTGCATCGAGAACTGGGAGATTCGATGCATGTAATGTATTATCCTTTGACAACCTTACTGTCATGCTTTTCTTTCTTGTAGCAATAAACCTTTAGATTGTAGATTCTAAAGGATTGGCTCAGAGTGATTTGTGGGTAAGGTCCAGAGGGTAAATTGACCGGGGATCTGTGGCTGGTTTCTTGGAACCGGACAGAACTTGTTCGGGGTAGGTGAGATTGGGTTCTAAGCCCCCTCACCTGCATATGAGGCCCGGGGCCATCTGGGGCACGGATATTGCTGGGGTACCAAAGGGGTTTTGCTCGTGAGGCTTCAGGCAGGCAGCTGAAGCGCTCTGTGGGACTGGTTTGTGGCCTGTTTGGGAAGGCCTCCAGTTTGGGGGCTAGAGAGAGCCCCGGATTTGAGCAATTCTCCCTGAGCGGACGCCCTCAGCTGTGCCCAGACCCGGCCCGGTCCATCACAGTGGCGTAGGCGGCAGGATCCACAGATCTTGGTCAATTGAGCTTTGGGTCAGGACCCCATGCTGTCTAAATTTGATTTTTGGTGTTGAGAGTTTGGTTGGTTAAAGAGCTGCTGCAATGAACCAGAGACTATATGAGAGTCTGGGTAAAAGTTCTCTGAAGGATTTGTGCTCGGGGAGAGGCATTGCCTTTAGGAAGGGGGCCTCTAAACCAGAACCGGAATGGTTGTTACTAGCAAGAGATATGGCTGAAGGGGAGCAGAAGCGAGCCAAGGAAGCTGCTGAAAGAAGGCAGAAGGCAGATGAAGAAATTGCTAAGAGAAAGCAGGAGCTGGATTGGGAGCTTGAAAAGAAAAAGGCAGAACATGCAGAGAGAATGGCACTAGTCAAGGAGGAAAATGCTAGACTTGAACTTCAGCTTAAGAGACTGAAAGAACAAGAGAGACTGTATCCTCCTGAAAGTTCAATGTATAACTGTGCGGGTACGCGGTATGATTATGACATGACAGATGTGTTTATCCCAGCTGATGTTGTAACCCAGCCCCAAAGCAGGTATGGGGGCTGGGAAGGGGGTGCAGATGATGCTGGAAAGTTTTATGGGGCTAGTTCGTTTTACTATAACCAGGGGGAAAGTGTCTCTGAACGTTTGCCTGTGGCAAATAGCTGTGTGTCTGTGCAGATGAGAAGTGAGTGAGGGATCCAAGGGCTTGTCTGATGCCTCAGAGGTGAGGCTGGAATCAGAAACAGGGCAGGAAGAGCCCAGAAATCAGGGAAGTGTTTCTCTGGGGCAGTCTGGAGTGGCTGGCCAGAGCAGAGTTGTAGCTAAGGAAAAATATAAAGTTCTGGACGGGGAGGAGTTGGTGACTGGTGAGGTTTGTGGAATTGAACCCGCACAAGGTGAAAATGAGTGGTGTGAAGCACAGTGTGTGCAAGCTGGCAATTTGGCTGGTGGAAGTAGCAGTGGGTCAGTGAAGGAAGCTGTCTCGGTGTCTAGCTGTATGCCTGAAATTAGCCAGGGGTGTTGGGACAAAGGAGAAACTGTCTCTGGTTGTCTGTCTGTGTGTGGGGAAGAGTTTCTTCCTTGGTCTGAGGAAGGTGTCCCACAGCCTGTGATGGATGAGAGCAGGGCTGTTGTCCCGGAGCTGGGTCTGGATACAGAAAAGACCCAGATAGGCGTTGGCTCTAAGTTTGTGTCTGCTGGGGAGAAGGATGCTGTGACGTGGGGAGATCCAGTCAGTGTTTTACCAGAACCCCAAAGATCAAACAGTGGTGACACTGATGGTGGGCATGATGCTGGTGTGTTGCTGGGAGATGGGGGAGCGACTCTGTGTGACCAGGGTGACCCCTTAGCCAGGGCACAAGGAGAGAATGAGAGCACATTAACTCTGGTGCCTAATGACGGTATGGAAGTTTACAGCCATCTGGAGAGCTGCAAAGGGAGAGAAGGTGTCTCTGACCTTGTATCTTGTGAGTCTGTCTGTGTGCCTGAGAGGGGATTGTCTGTGAATCCACCTGAGGGGCCAGAGATGACCCAGGGAGTGAAGGAATTGCAGGAGGTGTTGGTTGTGGCTCAGCAGGGCAATGCTGCTGCAGAGCCAGAGAAGGGTGAACTGTTGCTTAAGGAAGCTCATAGGGAAGAGAGTCTTGGCAGTGCTTGTAGCAAGCAGTTTGCTGTAGGTGAGAGAGGTGACGATGCCTGGCTTGGAGAAGGCATTCAGGAGAAAGCTCTGCCTGTAAAGGGCACCAGCTTGTTGTGTGAGGCACTTGTTGCAGTGCCTGATCGACAGAATTTGTCCATTAGCAGTGACCCCACTGATTTGGATACAGACAAATCCAGTGTGGATGGTTGTGGGGAAGTCTCAGAGGGACGGAGGGTTGTTCCAGATGTGGCAGGAACAGCCAGAGACTTGGAGCAGGCTGATAACCCAGTGACTGTGTGTGACCAGCTTGCTAGGAAGTCAGTTTCTTTGGGACAGGATTATTCCCAGGTGGATGAGGAGAGTGGAAAGTGTGTGTCTCAGATTCAGGAGAAGGACTGTGTAGCTAAGTGTGCAGAGCAGAACAGCTGTGTGGGCACTCTCCCTAGGATGCAGGCGATGGCAGATAAGCTCCCATCTCTGGACATGGTGGACACTCATAGTCAATCAGGGAATTTGATATCTGGTTCCATGTGGAAACACAGGTTGGAGGTGGGCCGAGGAGAGACTTGGGGGTCTACAGCTTACTGCTGTTACCCCACTGAGTGGGGGAAGGGGGAGAATTCCAGGGCCATTGTGAGCCAGGGGGTCACACCCAGCCAGCCCTTTGTCTTGGGTAGGCCAGAGGTTTCAGGTTTGGAGCCCACAGGACAAGGGGGAGGGGCAGGACTTGCTTTGGCCAAGAAGATTTGCAGTTTAAACCTGAAGGGCCAGAACTGCAATGGTGTGGAGCCAAAGAAGGGGCATGATGGAGAAGGTCAATATACACCTGATATAGGATTGTTCTTGTTACTGATGTTAATTCTTGTAACCAATCTATTATTGTTGCAGAGAAGTGTAAAGGTATTCAATGTGCACGATCTTATGGAAATACCATGTAATCTGTCCGCAGATGTACCAAACGACAGACGGTATGTAAAAGGACATTGTGATGTTGCTATTTCATGGTTAACGCTTGTAACTGGTCTTGGAACTTCTTACAGGACAAAGAAGGGTCCAGCCAGAAGGTGCTGTGTGAAAAGGGAAACTGAGGCACGCCACCATTTTGTTTTCGTGGCTAAGTGCAAAGATGCCAACACTATTTGGGATGAGAATACCTGCATTCGCACAATGTTAATTGTTGTTCAGGGAGTTGCCAGAGCTGGCCTGGATAAATTCACTATTTTCTTCAGCTCGGGGCAAAATCACCTGACTCACTTAGGGATCATGCTGCAAAAGCAGATCCAAGTAGTTTGAGTTCTTACCAAGTTCTACCTTGGGTTGGTGAGACGGTGCAAGGACGTGGTTATCGCAAGGACAGATAATGAATAATGAAGCCTATTGTGCAATAATGAAGCCTATTTTAGGCAAACTGGGTTCTCATACACTCATCCAGCTCTATACTGTTGTTTCTAACGTTGGATTAGAACATGTGATGACACAGAGCCAAAACATGGGGAGGCCTATGATGCCCTCAGTGATGTTACTGGCCTCACTTCCTGCATCAATTTTGCGTTGGGAGTGTCACGTTATTGCATTGTGAGGGGAGCAGCCGGGTCACTGCTGTACCCATGCGGGGGGTGTTTGCCCCAAAAGTGGTACAAAGGAGGCCATGTGAGGGGTCAAACAAAAGCTTACTTTCTTCTGATTCTGTATCTGCTCTTCATATATCTGTATAATGTCTGTGTGTGGAGTTAGGAATCTGTACTCTGTATGGAGACTGGAAGTCTCTCTGTATGTGCTTGAGTAATGGGCTAGGAAGGTTTGCCTATGGACATGCTAATGAGCGAAGCTCCAGGGAACAATGGGCCTCTGAAGCCAAAGACACACCTGGCCACTGGCCATGTGACTCCCTCCAGCTTGGAAGAAACCTGGAAGGAGGGTATAAGTAGGCCAGGTGGCCAGCTCCATGTGGTCTTCAGATCTGCTTCTGACCCCAGATGCGGCCGCGCAGGGAATCACGAGCCGGGAAGAACTGTGGACCCATCCTGCTATAGGATGTGCAACAAGGACTTCTAAGCCAGCAGCTATAACATCTCTGCTAGAGCCTGCATCGAGAACTGGGAGATTTGATGCATGTAATGTATGATAATTTAACAACTTCACTCTCATGCTTTTCTTTCTTGTAGTGATAAACCTTTAGATGGTAGATTCTAAAGGACTGGCTCAGCACGGTTTGTGGGTAAGGTCCAGAGGGTAAATTGACCTGGGATCTGTGGCTGGTTTCTTGGAAGCGGACAGAACTTGTTCGGGGTAGGTGGGATTGGGTTCTAGACCCCTCACCTGCGTATGAGGCCCGGGGCCATCTGGGGCACGGATATTGCTGGGGTGTCGGAGGGGTTTTGCTCGTGAGGCTTCAGGCAGGCAGCTGAAGCGCTCGGTGGGACTGGTGTGTGGCCTGTTTGGAAAGGTCTCCACTCTGGGGGCTGTAAAGAGCCCCGAGTTTGAGCAATTCGCCCGAAGCAGACACCCTCAGCGGTGCCCAGACCCGGCCCAGTCCGTCACACCATGGCCCCCCAGCGCCTTTGAGGGGTCAGCTGGGGGGTCCCTCACTGTTATTCGGGGGAGGAGAGAGCTGTAGTTGGAGCAGGGAGGCGGGTGAGCGGATGGGACCAGGGGGTGGCTAACGGGGGGGGTACCCCTGTTCCCCCCACAGGGCGGAGGGGGGGGGCGTGTCAGAGGGGACCCGGCTCTGGCTGCCTCTGGGGCGGACGCAGCGACTGGCCCCTCCCAGGCTGCTTGGCGGGAGCCCTGAGGGGAGCGGAACTCTCGGCAAGGCGGGAAAATCCAGTTGGAACCGGTTCCCCAACGGTCGCTGAGCGCCACGGGGGGAGGGGCAAAGCCCAAGATGGAGCCCGGGGGTGGGGGGGGTCAAAGGCGACCGACTCCATTTTGTTTGACACAAAATCGCCGTTTTCACATTCAAATCCCTGACACGGGGCCTGCTGCCCGGCAGCTCTGAAGGGCGTTTTCCAACGTGAGCTCTCGCTCGCAGAGCCGGTCCTTCTCCTCACACAGTGTCCTTAATGCCGCCCACGGCTCCGTCTCTGGCCGGGGCTCTGTCAGCTCCCCCGCCTCACAGCCTGGAAATCAGATTGTAATGGCGGGGGAATGACCCAGAGGAAGAATTGCCCAGGGGCCGGGGGGATTCTCCAGGGCAGGCTGGTTCTGAATCCGGCCCCCATGCCCCTTCTCAGAGACGTCTCTGGGACACGGGGGATCAATTCAGGGATGCCCCAGGGCCTGAGTGACACAGGAGGTCAGACTCCATATTCCCATTGGTCCTCTCCAGCCTTGGGGCCCAGGGGAATATTGAAGAGTGAGGGGGGTTGTGGTTTATTTGCTGGGGTGCATTTCCCACCATGGGGGCAGTTTTATGGGGCAAGGGACGGGAAGATAAAGCAAATCCCGAAAGCTCTTTGTCACAGGGTGAATGTAAATTCATGCCCAGTGCGAAGGGCTGACATAGGGCTCAGGACGACACGGCTGGTCACTAAGGGGCAATTTCATGGGGACGGGAAAATGTCGGTTTCTTTCCCTCCTGAGACGTGAAAAATGGCTCCTGGGTCAGAATGTCGGGACCCTGTGGCAGGGTCTGGCTGGGTGGGATGGAGGGGTCTCATGGCTGGGGTGCCCCCTCGTGGCAGGGCCTGGCACCTCAGTGCTGACGACAGACCCACAGGCCCTGCGGTGATTTCTCCTCCCACGACAGGTCCCCCCAGCCGAGAGCTTCTCCCCACAGACCCATCTCAGCTGGGCTGTCCCTTTCTGTTCCTACCCGCCCCAGCACTTCTCCAGCTGGGTGCATCTCCAGCTGGGCTTGTCCTGGCCTCCAGCCCCTCATACCCAGCGTGGGGTCAGTCCCATCCAAAGGGGTCAGGGCTTGGGGACTGGACACCCTCCCCCACCTCCCAAACGTCACGCCCAGGAAATGCTCAGTTCCCCTTCCCACACCCTGCGCATGCACAGAAGTGTCTCTCCATCCCTGAGCTGAGCGGTGACCACACCTGAGTCTCGGACTTCCTCTGCTCAGCCGAGCACCCAGCTCCCAGCCCGGCACCACCGGCTCAGCATGGAGCTAACTCTGCTCCTGCCTCTGCTGGGTAAGTGCCCCTCTCGGCCCCCAGCCCCTCTGTGTGTCTGTCTGTAGGTCGGTCTGTCTGGAGACTCCCCCAGAACTGCCTGGTGTCCCCATCCCCTCCGCAGAGCTCTCACCCCCTCTTGTCTCTTCTCTGCCAGCCTTGCTCCAGATCCTCCCTAGGCCGGTGTCCCCCTCAGGTAATGAGGTCTCCTGGCCTCCCTGGGATGCTGGGGGAGGGGAAAGGGGTCTGGTCATGGGGCTGGAGTCCTGCTCCTCTCACTCCATGGGGCTGGGAACTGCAAGGAAGGGGGGAGCATCTCCTGCAATCCATGGAGGTGGAAGTGACCCCATCTCATGCCCGCTGGGAGGGTCTTTTGGGTGGGTGCCAGTCCAGGCCACAGGGGAAAAGCTGCTCTATATCCATGGGTGCTACCCAGCCCCTCGCGGGCAGCCCCAGCAGAGACAGCAAGGGATGGACGTGCCATGGAGATTGAGTTCCCCCCTCCCCATGACACTGAGAGCCCCAGGGCAGGGCCCATCGCTGTGGGGCTGTGTGTAGGGGTCTCTCCACCCCGCCTCTGGGATCCCACTGAGGGGTCAGGGCCAGGGGCACAGACCCCACCCTGCCCAGCAAGGCAGTAAAAGCAGGTTCTGCAGAGTCCCCAGAGAAAACATGATGGGTGGAAAATGCCCCCCTCCCAGCCCCATCCTTCCCCACATCCACCCGAGCTTCCTCATTTCTCCTCAGTGCCTGCCAGCCACTGCTGGGCAGGGCAGATGGTTGGCTGATAGGATCTTCACTGCCCCTTCTGCCTCTGGCCCTGGACGGAGACCGTGGGCTGAATCCCCTGATGGGAATCAGGGTTTTTGGTTTGATCCACTTGTGTCTTGAAGCCTCATCCCCTTCTGCTCCCCACTCCCCCCCAGACACAGTGTGGGGGGACTTGGGGAGTACAGGAGGAGGAAGGTCCCTCTCATGCTCAACCTGCCCTCAGCCAGCTCCCTAGGTGGACAGAGGGGATCCCAGGGGCATGGAGGCCCCATGAAGGACCCTTCCTGCCCCAGCTCCTCTCCTCATGCCCTGGTGCCCGGTGGGAAAGGCAGACGCTCCCGCACTCTCTTGCACTTCTCTCTGACTAGCACCTGGCCCTGCCAACCCTGCCTCCTGCCCTGTGCACAGCAGGTGAGGCAGAGACTGGGGGTGACTGGAGGGGTATGTGGGTGGGGCAAGCTGCCCACGGGAGGCCTAAGGTTACACTGATGGGCAGTGGCTTCTAGTGAGAGATCCCAGGTGCTCAAGCCATTAAGCGAAACACCGAGAAGGGCACCGGCGGCTCCTCCATCGGACAGACACAGATCTCTGAGCAACCAGAGCCTGGGAGCTGAACCCAGAGCGATCAGACAGGAAATTGGGGCAGATATTAACTGTGAGGGGGATGACCCCGGGGATAATTCCCCAGGGGCCGGAGCAAATTCCCAGTGCTGGCAGTTTCAGAATGTGCCTGAACGTGTTTCTCGGAGCTCGGCTCTAGGCCTTGGAGTGGTTGGTTCTGGGCAGCCCCACAATGCTGGAGAGAGACAGGGCCTGGCTATTGGCCATGGGGTTTCCCCCAGGCAGGGAGCTGGGGCTGGTCTGTACTAGTGTATGTCTGCAACTTGTCACTTCTCTCTCCCCATGCTGGCCTGGCTTCTCCCTCTGCACTGCCTCTCTGCCTCTCTCCTAGATCTCCTGCCGGGCCCCGCTCTGGTTCTGGAACATCAGCTCACAGAGCTTGTGCCTGGGCAGTCCTCTGAACTTCTGTGCAAACCTCCTGGCCCTGTGCAGCCTTTTGGATA
This sequence comes from Pelochelys cantorii, assembly GCA_032595735.1. Classification (NCBI taxonomy): domain Eukaryota; kingdom Metazoa; phylum Chordata; order Testudines; family Trionychidae; genus Pelochelys; species Pelochelys cantorii. Next base: position 17,889,560 of record CM064351.1, on the reverse strand, counting down.
CAGATTCTTCTACCAGAAAGAGCAGCAGGCCCCCAGCACTGTCCCACACCCTGGTGCAGGAGATGTGCTGCTTCTCACAGCTGAGAAGGGAAGGGCTGGGACCTACACCTGTGCATACTGGACACAGGGATCCAATGGACAGGTCTCCTCTGAGAACAGCAACTCTGTCCCCATCTCCATAGCAGGTGAGCCCCTTTTCCTCCCCTTGGACGGGCGAGTCCCTGGGAATCCAAGGCCCCCCTGACACCTCAAACCCACCCCTGTCCTTGGTCCAGCCATTCCCAGCATCTCAGACACTCATGGCCGGGCACTGCTGTGGGGAAGCTGACAGCCCTATGGTCTTGGGTGAGCACTGTTGGTGCTCAGCACTCAGGATGAAGGTACCATAATAACACCCTGTTCTATCCTGGCAGAGATTTGGTCTCTAACAGGGTTCCCAGCCGCAGTGGAGTCTGACGCTCACAGCTGAGACAGAGACCTCTCACTCCTCCCTTTGGTTGTGCTCTGGGCAGCCCAGTCCAAGCAGCAAATCTCACACATAGAAGCCCTACTCCCAGCTGGCTAATGTGGGCTCAGAGAAGGGTGGGGATCAGTGAGGTGCAGGGATGCTGAGTGTATCCCTCAGAGAAGTCTCCATCCCCCAACAACTGAGATGAATTTAACTGGAAACCACACAGTTCTATCGTGGCAGAGATTTGGTCTCTGTAGGGATCCTTAGGGCCAGTGGACTGACTGGCTGGTGGTCACAGCTCACACACAGACCCCCCATCCCTTCCCTCTGCTGTGCCGTGGGCAGCCCAGCCAGTGGATCCCACACAGAGGCCTTGCCCCTGTGGGGTAACATATGGGCACACGGCAGGGTGGGGCTCAGGGAGGTGCAGGGGCACTCGGTGTATTCTCTGGAAAACTCTCCATCCCCGAGTAAATGAGATGAATTGAACCTGAAACCATCTGCCCCACAGTGCCCAAGTCCTCTGAGAGCCCTGCTTGGTCAGACCTTTGGTCTGTATCTGACCCTGACCCCTGGCCCCAGCTCTGTCCCTGAGCCCTGAGCCCCCTGGCCTCTCCCACACAACCGGTTCCCTACCACGCCCGGCTGCCCCCGGGGTCACTAACTTCTACTGTTCTGCTGCCACAAGCCCCACAGCCCCTGTGACCCCTCCCAGTGCCAGTGCGGGGCCAGTGCCCGTCACACGGGGTCAGGCTCTGGGGACTGGACCCCCCAGTCCATCACTCCCCATCTGTGAAAAGTTCCCCACACCCAGTAAAGCCTTCAATGTGAGTGTAAAACTTCCTCTCTCCCTCCCCTCCACTCCCCCACCTCCCTCCTCTGTACTGCTGCTGGGCCAGGGGCTGGGCTCAGAGTCGCTGATGGGAACAAGAAACATGCTCAGGCCACAAGAATCCCCAATGGCCACTGAGGAGCCTGCAGGGAGAGCCGGGCCGAGATACATGAGCCACATCGCCACCAGTCTCCCTGGGGCCATGTCCCTCACTGGGTCAATGGGCCATAACTCCATTGGGGTCAATGGGGCGGATCCCAGCAGGGTCAATGGGCCGTAGCTCCATTAGGGTCAATGGGGCGGATCCCAGCTGGGTCAATGGGCCGTAGCTCCATTGGGGTCAATTGGGCAGATCCCAGCTGGGGTCAATGGGCCGTAGCTCCATTAGAGTCAATGGGGCAGATCCCAGCTGGGGTCAATGGGCCATAGCTCCATTGGAGTCAATGGGGCAGATCCCAGCTGGGGTCAATGGGCCATAGCTCCATTGGAGTCAATGGGGCAGATCCCAGCTGGGTCAATGGGCCATAGCTCCATTGGGGTCAATGGGGCGGATCCCAGCTGGGTCAATGGGCCATAGCTCCATTGGGGTCAATGGGGCAGATCCCAGCTGGGTCAATGGGCCATAGCTCCATTGGAGTCAATGGGGCAGATCCCAGCTGGGGTCAATGGGCCATAGCTCCATTGGAGTCAATGGGGCAGATCCCAGCTGGGGTCAATGGGCCATAGCTCCATTGGAGTCAATGGGGCAGATCCCAGCTGGGTCAATGGGCCATAGCTCCATTGGGGTCAATGGGGTGGATCCCAGCTGGGTCAATGGGCCGTAGCTCCATTGGGGTCAATGGGGCGGATCCCAGCTGGGTCAATGGGCCGTAGCTCCATTGGGGTCAGTGGAGCAGATCCCAGCTGGGGTCAATGGGCCGTAGCTCCATTGGGGTCGATGGGGCTCATCCCAGCTGGGGTGTGTGATGCTCCTCAGGGGCTCCCAGGGCTGTGAGGTGTGTCGCTGGCACTTGTACTGCCTACAGGACAGCCTGCTCTGTGCCTGCTGGGGCAGTTCCCTGACACCCCCGGCCTCAGATCCAAATCCCCCTCCTCCAGCCCATTGCAGCTGACCTGCCTGAGCAGGAGCTCACCCCTCACATACCCAGCAGAGGAGGCTGGTCCCACTGGGTCCCAGCAGGGAGATCTCTGCTGCTCAGGGGTTGCCTGGCCCAGCAGCGACATGGTTCCTGGGCACGGAGCTGGGGCTGGCTGGGGTCTGTGCCCAGGATCCCTCCCTGCTCTGCCCTCCCCTGGCTCCTCCTCTGCCTCTGGGTCACCAGCTGCCCACATAGCAACTGTCTCCTTCACTGATGCCCTTCTCTCTTCCAGCCCCGCAGCTCACTGTGTCTCCGCCGCAGCCTGTCTACATCACTGGGGAAGCCGTGACCCTCATGTGCTCAGGTGCTGGGGTGGACAGACTGACCAGGTTCCGGTTCTACAGGGATGAAGAGGAAATCCAGCCCAAGAAATATGCGTTAAACCTGTACCATTGTGGCCTCCATCCAGCTGTTGAGTGTGGCCATGACAGATGCTGGGTTGCAAAGCTGTGAATACTGGTGCAGGAAGGATGAAAAGGGTGGACCAGAGTTTGTATCGGAGAGGAGCCAAAATATCTCCATAGCAGTGACAGGTGAGCCCTCCAGTCTGCTGCTGTTTGCTGGGCCCCGGGCCAGAGGGTCTGCTCCATGTAGGACATAAGATGCAGCCCAGCCACTGAGCCAGTGACAGGAATACCCTCTAGGCCATATTAAACCCCCAGTTCTGGCTCCCACAGTGGAGTGGGATGGGCCATCGGTGCTACCGTAGGGCCGTGGGGTCCCAGCCTCCAGGATGGGTAGAAACCTGGGGGGTAATTCATGTAAAAAATCTCGTCCCTTCCCCTGTCTGGTCAGTAGCTTGCCCTGTTGTCAGACACATTGGGATGGGGCTCAGCTCTCCAGCAGTAGTGGAGAGACATCTGGGAGGGGAGCTCACAGCCCTGGGCACTGCTATGGGGAAGGTTGCAGCCCTAGACACTGATGTTGGGGAAGGTCGCAGCCCAGGGCACTGTGCCGGGAAAGATAATGGAGCAAGTATTTAAGGAAATCATCTGTAAACACTTGGAAGGCGGCAAGGTGATAGGGAACAGCCAGCATGGATTTGTAAAGAACAAATCATGTCAAACCAATCTGATAGCTTTCTTTAATAGGATAACGAGTCTTGTGGATAAGGGAGAAGCGGTGGACATAGTATACCTAGAGTGTAGTAAGGCATTCGATACGGTCTCGCATGATCTTTTCATCAATAAATTAGGGATATACAACTTAGATGGGGCTACTATAAGGTGGGTGCATAACTGGCTGGATAACCATTCACAGAGAGTAGTTATTAACGGTTCACAATCCTGCTGCAAAGGAGTAATAAGTGGAGTTCTGCAGGGGTCTGTTTTGGGACCGGTTCTGTTCAATATCTTGATCAATGATTTAGATATCAGCATAAAGAGTAAGCTTATTAAGTTTGAAGATGATACCAAGCTTAGAGGGGTTGCAACTGCGTTGAAGGATAGGGTCATAATTCAAAATGATCTGGACAAATTGGAGAAATGGTCAGAGGTAAATAGGATGAAGTTCAATAAGGACAAATGCAAAGTGCTCCACTTAGGAAGGAACAATCAGTTTTACACATACAGAATGGGAAGCAACTGTCTAGGGAGGAGTACAGCAGAATGGGACCTCGGGGTTATAGTGGACCACAAGCTAAATATGAGTCAACAGTGTAACGCTGTTGCAAAAAAAGCAAACATGATTCTAGGATGCAATAATAGGTGTGTTGTGAGCAAGACACGAGAAGTCATTCTTCCGCTCTACTCAGCGCTGGTTAGGCCTCAGTTGGAGTATTGTGTCCAGTTCTGGGTGCCACATTTCAAGAAAGATGTGGAGAAATTGGAGAAGGTTCAGAGAAGAGCAACAAGAATGATTAAAGGTCTAGAGAACATGACCTATGAAGGAAGGCTGAAAGAATTGGGCTTGTTTAGTTTGGAAAAGAGAAGATTGAGGGGGGACATGATAGCAGTTTTCAGGTATCTAAAAGGGTGTCATAAGGAGGAGGGAGAAAACTTGTTCCTCTTGGCCTCTGAGGATAGAACAAGAAGCAATGGGCTTACACTGCATCAAGGGAGGTTTAGGTTGGACATTAGGAAAAAGTTCCGAACTGTCAAGGTGGTTAAACACTGGAATAAATTGCCCAGGGAGGTTGTGGAATCTCCATCTCTGGAGATATTTAAGAGTAGGTTAGATAAATGTCTATCAGGGATGGTCTAGACAGTACTGGGTCCTGCCATGAGGGCAGGGGACTGGACTCGATGACCTCTCGAGGTCCCTTCCAGTCCTAGTATTCTATGAGTCTATGATAAGCTTGTGGTGCTGTCATGAAGGATGTCAGGAACCAATTCCAAACCCTCAGCCCTGCAGCTTCACTTGTAAGTATGAGCAGGGGATGGGTTAGTTTCTCGCATCCTGCCCAGCCCCTGCCAGCACCGATATATGGGGGCTCCCGAGAACCGATGTGTGCCGGGGTGGGGGGTACAGGAATGGGAGCTCTGTGGGTAACACTGCTACTGTGGGCAGTCTCTGCAGAGGTGCCCAGTGCATGTGGGGCACCCCCCCTGTCCAGACAGAAACCCCCCTCTGTCCAGTCCAGTCCAGCCCAGCCAGTGCATCCCACACACAGGCCCTGCCCCTGTGGGGCAACAGGTGGCCCAGGGCAGGGTGGGGCTTAGTGCAGTGAAGGGTGTTTCCATGGACAAGTCTCCACCAACTCCTAACTACTGATATGAATCTGAGCTCTGAGCTGAATCTGAGATGAATCTGGGGAGATCTGTCCCACCCCCACCAGGTGATTCACCGACACCGGTTGAATATGGGCGCACAACGGGCTGGAGAAGCCTCCCCAGAGAGTAACCATCAGTGGCTCCCAGCCATGCTGGGCGGGCCTAGCAAGTGGGGGGCACAGGGACCAGTTCTGGACACGGTTTTGTCCCATGTCACTCGCGATTTCACTATGCACACACATAAAGCTAGCAGGTGACACCAAGCAAGAAGGGGTGGCAGGTGCTTTGGGGGATAGGAAGATAAATCAAAATGATCTGGACAAGCTGGAGAAATGGTGGGTGATAAATAGAATGAACTTGAATAAGGACAAATGCAAGGTGCTGCACTTAGGAAGGACCAATCCGTGTCACACACACAGAATGGGAAGTGACTGTCTAGGGAGGAGTCCTGCAGAAAGGGATCTAGGGGTCAGGAGCACTAGTTAAGTAGGAGTCAGCAGTGTGACACTGTTGCCAAAAGACCAAACATCATTCTGGGACAATTTAAAGGCAGCATTGTGAGACAGGAGAAGTGATTCTTCTGCTCCACTCTGTGTCAATTGCTCCACAGCTAGAGCGCTGAGCCACATCTCAGGAAAGATGGGGAGAAATTGGAGAAGGGCCAGAGAAAAGCAACACAACGATGGCAGGGCTGGAGAACTTGCCCTGGGAGGGGAGACTGGCAGAACTGGGCTTGTTTGGTTGGGAAAGAGGAGACTTCAGAGCAGATCTCAAGTACCTGAGAAGTTGTTACTAGGAAACAGACAAACCCAAGGGATCTGTGGGCTGGTTTCAGTGTCTGCCCCATGAGTGGGTGAGTTCCCAGGGGGTAAGACTCAGCTAGATCTAGAGAGGACTCTGTTGGCCCAGCCAGACCAATGGGATAAGCCGCTGTTCCATTGGAGTCCATGGGGCAGGTCCCTGCTGGGGTCAATGGATTGTGGGTACATTAGAATCAATAGGACAGATCCCAGATGGAGTGTGACGCTCCCCAGAGCTCCCCAGGGTGCTGAGACTCGCCTCTGCCACCCACCTACCAAGTTGGACCCATCTCTTCCCCCCTTGTCCTTCCCAACCCCGCTCCCAACCCCCCAGCTCAGCGTGTCCCCGCAGCAGCCGGTCTCCATTGCTGGAGAATCGGTCACCCTGACATGCTCAGCCACAGGGGCGCCCGGAGACACTATGATCCGATTCTACAAGGACGGCCGGACACTGGTCCCCGAGGAACTCTGCCTCCGCCCACACCAGGCCACCGCCTCCTGTTCGGCTGTTGGTGCCACCGCAAACCAGCACCTACACCTGTGGGTGCTGGAGGGCAGAGTCCAGGCGAGAGATCGAATCCAAGAGGAGCCGGCCCGTCTCCATAGCAGTGACAGGTGAGCCCCTCTGTCTGCTGGGGTCTGCTCGCCTGGGTGGGGTCTCTCCTCCACCACAGGGGGAGATGCCGCTCAGTCCCTCAGCACCACACAGTGCCCCTCCCAGGGCAGTTTCTACCCCTGTCTGGGCAGCATCACGCCTGGGGGCTCTACTGGAGTTGGAGGGGGCATCAAGGCTGCTTTAAGGCTCATGAGATTGGAAACCTGGGAGGTTCAATGAAACAAATTGCCCCATTTCTGCTCTGGGTCAGGCCCTGGGATCAGACACACTATGACCAGCGGGGGATGGGGGAAGCCCTCAACAAAATAATTTCCAAATAGCAGGCTTCTGACTCACCTCTGGTAACTGTCCTTGGACGAGGAGTAAGGGCACATCTACACTGCTATTTCAGGGTACCAGAGGTATCCCGACATAGCTACCCTACGTCTAGCCAAACCGCCCATTATTTCAAAATAGCTGGCATGTTACTTCGCCATCCCGGTAAGCCTCGTTGCACGAGGGATAAGCGATGGCTTGAAATCGCACGTCATTTCGAAGTGTGGCCCTGTGTAGAGGCACCACATTTCAAAACACGCTATTTTTACATAGACTGGAGAGAGGATACACAATTTGCATGGTGTAAATTGCACATCTTACTTGGAGTTTTGGTGCTGTGTAGATGCACACTAAGGGAAGTCGCAGGGAGAGCGTTCTCCTTTCAACTTCCTGCTGTGCAGACAGAGCCAAAAGCCGAGTTAAGCTCCTTCGACTTCAGCGACGCAATTGACATCACTGAAGCTGCGTAGCTTTACTCGACTTTAGCTCTCAGTGTAGATGTTCCCTAAGAGGGCACTGCTGTGGGAGAAGCTCGCAGCCCTGGCCAGGCTGTAGGGGGACCTGCAGCACTGTCACATCAGCTGGCAAGGCAGCTGGCAGCTGAACCCCCATCCCTTACACAGCATCGAAGAGGATTTCGTGGAGAGTTTCTGCTGCCAGCCTGACCCAGTGCGGGCACCAGCACCCCAGGGTCCCTGCCATCCATGTGCATGGAAGGGGGGGCTGCCACACTGAGGCGCTGGGCGTGAAAGCCCCACAGGGCTCAGACCTCCTCCCACAGCCGGGACTAGCTCTGCAATGGGACCCTCGGCGCCAGGACGTTGCTCAAACCGGGACAGGGCTTCCTCACACTCGCAGGCAGAGGCCAGCCGGGCACCCCTGGAGCTCAGTGCCCGAACGTCGAGCACACGAGCTGAATGCCAGCTGGCTGTTCTCTGGGGTGGGGAGCAGACTCGCTGGTTTCCCCACACATGGGGCAGTACCCACCCCCCATCAGTGTGGGAGAGCCATGTGCTGTGGGAACCCAGCCCAGGCCCTGCCCCCTGCTCGGTCCCATGGGCACAGGGCAGCTTCTGCCCTCCCATCCCAGCCCCACACTGTATCTGAGGGAAGCCCCCCCCCCCCAACCCAGCTCCCGCTCATTTCTGTGCTGAGACCCTTGGGATCCGGAAGTGAAGCAAGAGGCTCTGGAGACAGAGCGCGGGTCAGCTGTGAGGAAACTGAATTCTGGGCACCAGCTCCGCTTTCTTCCCTGCCCTGCTCCTGCTCACCCCTCCCCCTTGCTGCTCCCCACAGATTCCCTTCCCCCGCCAGTGCTGAGCATGGATCCCCTGTCTGGAGCGGTGAGCGAAGGGCTCCCCATGCTCCTCACCTGCACGGCCCCCGGGGACGCCGGCGAGCGGAGGTTTCCTTCCTACAAGGGTGGCTCTGTGACCGTCTCTGTGACCCGCGTCCTCAGGCCCGGTCCCAGCAACATGGCTGAATTCACCTGCGGGAACAAGGAGAACGTGAGCGGGAGGTGAAGCCCATCACCCACGAGCCGGGCCGTGAACGTCACTGTGGATGTCCGTGTTAGGTGAGGCAGCCCTTGGCTCCTTATTTCTCCCCAGAGTTAACCAAAGCCCCATCTTACCCCCCCCCCTCCACTTACCAGGCTGTCTGGACAGAGACATAAGGCTGGGGCAGGTCGCGGGTGCTGGAGGAGAAGACGACTGGACAGGGATAGACACATGGACGGGAAGGGTCAGGGTCAGTGCCCACCAGTCAGACAGGGAAGCGCTGGGGGGTGGGTTTCACGTCTCAGTGCCTGATATCATGGGGAGTTTGTCACAAGGGCTGGGGGCTCAGACACCACGTGTCACACCAGTTGCTGCTGGTTCCATGCATGGTTCTCTTCTCTCTACAGCTCGCAGCTTCCCCTCGGTCCGGGACCTGGCCGTGGGCGGCTCCTTCTTCCTCATCAACGGTCTCATTTTCCTCCTCTCCCGCTGCTGGTTTAGATTGTCGAAGTAAAAACTTCACTCTGTTTACGCGGCTAAAATATATGGTTTTATTGGCCAATAAAAGCAAAGTGAGCCAAACGTGGACCCAGCAAAGTCAGGCCCAGTAAGGCTGCTAATACAGTCCGTCATAGTATCTTTATACCCTTGACCAAACAGCCTGACGTCAGGGCATTCAAATACAGAAATCATCAATTAAGCTAGGAAAATAAAGCCTTATCAACAAGATGGAGGACAGGTACGAGGGAGTACCTCTCCTGTCTAAACCAGCCCAATTAACACATTCCAATAGCACATCTGTCTTGGCCTGGCACATGGGGTGATAGAAAGTTCACTCTGGCCTACATGCAAAGGCAAAAAGCTGAAATGGTTTCTGCTATACAAGATGGCTTTTAGCTAAACATATAAAATGGTTACGGCAGTCTCTACAACTCCCCCCTTTTAGCCTTTTAAAGGCTAACCATGAAACCATTTTATATCTCCATTTCCATGAAAGTATTAATATACATTTCCTGTTCCTTTCTCTGCTCATCATATTTTAACATCATTACTTCCACATTCTCTCTAGTAAGGGTCTGTCTTGTGCTTTTTAGAATACAAGCAATACAGCATTTGATTAACAAGAAACAAAAATAAACACAAAAGAATATAACTAATACTAAAACTACACCTTGAAGAATCCAAGTTCCCACATGTCCAAACCAGCCTCTCAACGAACCCCAGAGAGTCCTGTCTTCCTCCTCCCCTAGGCGTTCCACAGTTCTTTCAATCTCTGAGGCGTCTTCCTCCACTTCCTTGCTGGTGTCAGTAATATACACACAGCATTCTTTTCCCACTAAGGCACAAACCCCGCCCTTACTAGCTAGGACATAGTCTAGGGCCATCCGGTTTGGGCTCTTTCCCACTCTGGCTCCTGAACCATTACATGTCCAGCAGTACTTTCCAATTGGGGTCAGGTCTAGGTGGATATACCCTGGGTTAGTAAACCCTTTATCCTGCCAAGTATCATTTGGCTTTAGTTCACTAAACAATGTGCCATTCATTTGAGTGTTGTTCAGTGGGACCGGAATCATTGGGATGCCTCCTTCTGAATGTACAGGACTGTGAGCACATATCCAGCAACCTGTGGAATTAAATTCTTGGGAAACTTGGTTCATTAAAAGCATAAACACATTTGAACCATACAGGTTATAACTACTAGGTATTAAAAACAAGATTAAGCATAAGCTCAACAGGAATTGTTTGTCCAGCCTCATGCTGGCTGTTCTTCAGGACTTCGTAGATTGCTTCACCTATCGCTGGCAGGTTCTTCTGGGTCGCAGCTGGTACCTTGGCCTCGGTTCCTCAGGATCGTCTGCTTCTGGGCTTGGATTGCCGGTACCAAGCCTGCGCTGATCCTCGTCTACTTCTGGACCTGGGTTTCCGGTACCAGGTCTGCGGTGCTCCTGGTTAGGGCTAACCTCTGTAGGGGCTGGAACCGCTTTGCAGTGGGACGCGTGAATCCAGGTGGGGAATCCCTCACACTTTACAGCAGTATGGGTGGTCAGAAGGACTTGGTAGGGACCCTTCCACCTGGGTTCCAGGGCAATCTTCCGCTGGTGAACTTTCACGCAAACCCAGTCTCCTGGTTGTAGTTTATGGCACGGCTCAGTCGGGGCCTCCTGGAAGGCGTCCTTAACCTGTGAATGATAGGACTGTACACACCTCATAAGTTCCTGACAATACTTGACTATGCTTCCTTTAATAAGTGTGACATCAGCCAGGCCAATATCTGGGCTGCTTAACAGTCTTATAGGTCGGCCACATGCAATCTCATGTGGACTGAGTCCAGTTTTCCGATTAGGAGTGGCTCTCATGCTCATTAGGGCAATCGGGAGTGCTTCTACCCATGTTAAGCCAGAGTTTTCACATATCTTAGCAAGTTTGTTCTTTAAAATCCCGTTGCATCTCTCTACTGCTCCTGCGCTCTCCGGGTGTCGCGGGCAGTGCAGTGCTTGTCTGATAGAGTAGTACTTTGCCAGGTTTTGAACAATTTGTCCAGTAAAGTGGGTACCTCTATCACTGGAGATCACAAGGGGTATTCCCCATGATGGGATGTAATGATTTAGAAGTTTCTTAGCCACTGTGATAGCATCAGTTTTCCTGCAGGGATAAGCTTCTACTCATCTCAAAAACAAACAAACAATAATCAGCACATATTCAAAAGATTGACATTTAGGCAATTGAATAAAGTCCATCTGTAAATTTAGAAATGGTCCCAAAGGCAGAGGTCTGGTTGCCGGAACTGTCTTTACAGGTTTTCCCACGTTGTGGGCTTGGCAGACAGGGCAAGCCAGACAGTAATCTTTAGCTGCTTGGGAGAATTTAGGAGCAAACCAATTTTGCTTTAGGATTGCTACCATCCCCCCTTTGCCAACGTGTGACAGCCCATGGAGCACGGAGGCAAGGTGAGGTAGCAAGACCACTGGGGCAACAATGCGGCCATCAGAGCTGCACCACAAATGGTCTGGGTGCAAGGTGCACCCTGCCAGTCTCCACTCCTGTTTTTCCGATTCTGGGGCTTGGTCCTGCAGAAGGGCCAGTTCTGACAGAGATGGCATTGGAGCTGGCGATGGTAGGAGAGAAGGGAAAAATGGCAGGTAGAGGAGCAGATTTCACTACATTCCAGACAGTACAAACTGCATAGTCTACTACTAAAACTTCACCAGAATTATAAAAGCAAAAAACCGTTTGTGTAAAGCACAAAGTTAAGATTATTCAAGGTACTTAAATTATTTTTTTTTCTCATTAAAACAACAATATTGTACACACAACAATGTCTGAAATACATATATCACAATTAAGACACACAAGACAAATCTGGACAGAACACAGAACACAAACTTATTATGTCATGACACAGAACCATGGTTTTTCTTCAGTTAATTTTCAGCTGATATTAGCGCTTTTTGATGATCTGAAAGACAAAAAAACATTTCTACCCCCATCGGGGTGGCCCATTATAACTTAAAATACTGCCTAAGATCTGCTAGGGGAACCGGTTACAGCTAGTTCCCTACCACTTCCATGGGCGAGTGAGCTGCAACTTTCCGAGAACAAGGGTGCTTCATCGGTACTCGTGACCTTCCACTCCCTTGAATTACCTCAGAGTTGCTAGCCCTACCCAACAGTGGCATGCCTCAGTTTCCCTCTTGTACTGCAGACCAGGTTGTTGTGGGGTTTTTTTTGGTTTTTTTGTTTTTAATGTGTGAAGCTTCAAATGATTTACTGCCACAGAAACTCTTTCTTAGAACAAGGCGCTTGCTAGTTACTATTTCAGCAAGCAAAAAGGTTTTCTTTTCCTGAAAAGAATCATATACAATGTTACAGGCTTGCTTATGGGGGACAGTGCCCCCCCCCTTCCTCTTCCAAAACAGACAGGCAGTTTGCAGACACACACAACCTTGGATCTGAAAGCAAGCCAAAAGTGCTATCAACTCAGCCTTGAACAGAAACACCGTGAAGTTTCTGGGCTTGGATTTTTTAAAACAATAATTAGTTTCCTTGAAAGACACATTTAACCCTTAGGGTGCAGGTTTTACAAATTTACAATGTATAGATTCTATTTTTTTATGCAGTTAACCAATTAAGTTTCAGTAGAATTCCTTATTTTTTTCCTGTAATAGATTTAACAAAGTGTCTGTAGCCAAATGTTTAAACTTGATTGTTTCTTCGCGTAGATGATTAAAAGAGGCTGCAAGAAACAAGGAGTCATTTCTAAAGCAGTTTTTTTTTCCTTACACATTACAATATTGCTTAATTTCTTTTCCTTAGAATTTGGAGGAACACTTCCCTTAAACTGTTAAACATATTTTAAACTTGGTGTTTTGCTTTGGATGGGGCAAGTTTGTTACAGGAGCCTGTGTTTTCAAAGGGAAGAGCTAATTCCTTTCAGTTACTTTTTTTGTGTTTCCTCTCTATCTGCGTATGTGTTATAGAGAGGGATAGAGGGGTGATGTTGTGCAAAATTTCCCACCCCCCCATCTTGGTTGATACGGGTGTACCAACTGAGAAATCTCTTTTTTTTTTTTTTCCCACTTCTTGTGCATTATTTTGGCACAGAGGCTCTGCAGCAAGTTTGTAAGTTACCTATCTTACTGCAGGGCAGATTTTTTTGCTTTTCTGAGCTTCACTTTCATCCCTCAGGGCTTTAATTTTTCCTCTTTTCCAATTCGTTAAATGCTTACAGGTCCTTGGACCATTATGCACGTACATGTAGTACACAGGGGTGCCTTTCGGCAGTGTGGGGGGATGTTTAGACTAACCCCCACCTAAACTAACTTTTCACACTCTAAAGTAAGAGTCTGCCGGATCTAGAGTGTCAGACCTTAGCAGCTCATGAAATAAGGGGAGTCTTCACTCCCTCACATATCCTCTGAGTCTTGAGGTTCAGCTGACCCCCTTAAATGTAAGACTTTAGTCATATCGAAAGTCCCTTGCAATGGGAATTTTAATTTGGAGTCATTTTGAGTATACAAATTCCATTTATCTAAAAACTTGCAAGTATTTTTCCCATAGTGAGTATACATAAAGAAAGCCGGACTGTCCTTAGAAGGCACTGGAATTCCTGCGGACTGACCTACCCCCATTTTCTGCGCGCGCTCAAACAGATTCTGCAAGGCACCGAACCAAAGTCCGCCTGCTTGCACTACCCCCCCTTTGTATTGCGAGGCACTGGACTCAAAGTCCACCTGGCTCGCAGGGGCTGCGAGTCACCGGATTAAGAGAAATCCGCCTGCCCGCACCGATCCCCCCCCCTTTGTATTGCGAGGCACTGGACTCAAAGTCCACCTGGCTCGCAGGGGTTTCCGGCACCCGTCCCAGCCCGGCAGAACACCACGTCCTGGCGCCTGGAGACAGCCTGGCGGAGTGGGGAAATACTATGGCCTGGGGTTAGCCTCAGAGGTCAGTACTACGTCCACAAATAACAGAAAGAGACAACAAAGCTTCCCCACAGTTCCGTGTGCCGAGAGAGAGTAATGGCACCACACCAGCTTTTAGCGTCCGAACACAGAGGGTCCAGCGCATGGCTGCCTCACTAGAGACACCGGTGTGCCCTTTTGGAACTGTGACACATAAGACAGGCCTAATAGACAAAGACAGACACAGACAGACAAAAAATGTTAGCCGCTCCACAAAATTGAATTCCGTAGCCCCCCTTACCCCAATGGCCAGCCGTCACTCCAAATCCTAAGCCCTCACCCAGGAGATTTCATAACAGGTATCCCCTTTACCTTCTATTGAGCGCTCTGAGAGGTTTGGAAGTGGAGTGCCGGTCCATCCATACAGGCAAGTGGCGCGTTAGGAATCTCGGTGGAACGTCCAAATTGTCGAAGTAAAAACTTCACTCTGTTTACGCGGCTAAAATATATGGTTTTATTGGCCAATAAAAGCAAAGTGAGCCAAACGTGGACCCAGCAAAGTCAGGCCCAGTAAGGCTGCTAATACAGTCCGTCATAGTATCTTTATACCCTTGACCAAACAGCCTGACGTCAGGGCATTCAAATACAGAAATCATCAATTAAGCTAGGAAAATAAAGCCTTATCAACAAGATGGAGGACAGGTACGAGGGAGTACCTCTCCTGTCTAAACCAGCCCAATTAACACATTCCAATAGCACATCTGTCTTGGCCTGGCACATGGGGTGATAGAAAGTTCACTCTGGCCTACATGCAAAGGCAAAAAGCTGAAATGGTTTCTGCTATACAAGATGGCTTTTAGCTAAACATATAAAATGGTTACGGCAGTCTCTACAAGATCCAGGTAACGAGCTTGTTCTGCCAAGGGGACCTTCCTAATGTGTTTTGTATTCCCATCGAACTGCAATGGTGGCCCATGAATTTCAGCCTGGCAGGGGCCATGCCTGGGGAAATCCCATCGTAGCATCTGAGACACCACCAGAGTTCTGCAAGCACTTGAGGTGCCAAGAGGGCTCTGGTATCCCACCAAATGCAGCTGCCTCCAGGGTGGGCATGACCCTTGGACACAACCACGCCAAGGGGACTTGACAAGTTGTCACATTATTGAATTTTAAAGATCATGCTGCCCCCGGGGTGGAGGGTTGCCCCAAAAGTCACTACAAAGGGGGCCATGTGAGATGTCAAATGAAACCTTATGGTCTACTGAGTCTGTATATGCTATTCATGTACTTGTATGATATCTGTATGTGGAGTTATCAATACGTACTTTGTGTTGATGCTGGAAAATTCTCTGTCTGAGAGGGTATGTCTAGACTACATGGCTCTGTCGCCAGAGCCATGTAGATTAGTTTACTAGATGTACCCAAATGAAGCGGCGATCTAAATAATCGCCGCTTCATTTAAATGTAAATGGCTGTCGCGCTGTGCCGATCAGCTGTTTGGCTGTACAGCGCGCTAGTCTGGACGTTCCACGGTCGACATCAAAGGCATTTGTCGTCCGCCCCGGTAAACCTCATCCCACAAGGCCTATCGAGAGATGCTGCTGCCTCTCCAGTCCCCCAGCTGAGCCGTGGCCAGGCCTGAGGCTGTGACTTCCTGTGCCTGCGTCAGCGGGGAGGGGCCCTTCCTCCTTTGTGTGCCCAGCTGAGAAAACTGCTCCCAGCCCAGAGCGACCGGCTCAGCATGGTGCTGCCCCTGTTCCTGTCTCTGCTGGGTAAGTGCCCCCCTCGGCCCCCATAGCACCTCATGGTTGTCTAGAGACACCCTGCCCCCATCCCCCCTCCACCTCATCCCCTCCTTGTAGCTGACACCCCCTCCCCTTCTCATCTCTTCCAGCCTCGCTCCAGACTCTCCCCCGGCCGGTGTCCCTGGCAGGTAAGGACGGCTCCTGGCCTTGCTGAGATGCTCACAGTGGGGTGAGGGGTTCTCAGGCAGTGGGGGTGGGGACTCCCCCCCCTTCCATTGTGTGTTTGTTACTGCCAGGAAGGGGGGTCCCTGGGTGCCCCATGTCATGCCCTGGGTGGGTCCAGCTGTCCCATTCACAGGCATCTCCCAGGGAACCGGCCCCAGCAGCAGCAGCTCCAGTCCAGAGCCACAACCATGGGGGTGGAGAAGTGACCCCAGCTGATGCCTGGTTGGGGGGGGTCTCTTTGGTGGGTCCCTGCCCAGGCCATAGGGGAGAAGTTTCCCCATCGCCATGGGTGCTACCCCAGCTGTTCCTGGCAGACTCAGCAGAGAGAGGGGCCGAGGCGGATTCCCAGCGCTGGCGGTTTCTGAAGGCACCTGAACGTGTTTCTCAGAGCTCGGTTCTAGGTCACAGAGGGATCAGCTCTGGGCAGCCCCACAGGGACTAGAGAGAGGCAGGGCCTGGCTATTGGCCGTGGGGTGTTTCCCCCAGGCAGGGAGCTGGGGCGGGTCTGTGCCCGTGTCTGTCTGCAACTCATCAGTTCTTCCTCCCTATGCTGGCCTGGCCTCTGCCTCTGCCTCTGTCCTAGGTCTCCTGCCGGCCCCCACACTAGCTCTGGAACATCAGCTCACAGTGTATCTGCCTGGGCAGACGGCTGAACTGACATGCCAACCTCCTGGGCATGAGCAGCCTTCGGGATACAGATTCTTCTACCAGAGAGGGCAGCAGGCCCCCAGCACAGTCCCACACCCTCGTGCAGGAAACGTGCTGTCTTTCACAGCGGAGAAGGGAAGGGCTGGGACCTACACCTGTGCGTACTGGACACAGGGATCCAATGGACAGGTCTCTGAGAAGAGCAACTCCATCCCCATCTCCATAGCAGGTGAGCCCCTTTTCCTGCTCTTGGACAGGCAAATCCCTGGGAATCCAAAGCCCCCCTGGCACCCCAGCCCCACCCCTGTCCTTGGTCCAGCCCTTCCTAGTGTCTCAGACACTCCGTGATGCCTCGGCAGCTCCCAACAGACCAGCAAGGACTGGGAAGTGGCAGGGCACTGCTGCGGGAAGCTCACAGCACAGGGATCCTGGGTGTTTTAGGAGCTCAGCACTCATGGCAAAGGTTTGGTCTGTAAAGGGGTGACCGGCTCATCCTCCCCCCTGCTGTGCCCTGGGCAGCCCAGTCCCACACAGACAGTCCTGCTGGGCAACATTGGCACAGGGCAGGGAGGGGCTCAGTGAGGTGCAGGGGGGCAGGGCCTGTCTCCTGTGATCCCCAAGATTAACTAAGTCAGGTACCGCCTGCCCCTCCCCTGCCAGCTCCTTCTCAGAGCTCCCTGCTGGGTGTGACCCTTCCGCTGCATCTAACCCCGCCCCCTCATTCCCACACCTCGTATGGCCACGATCCGGTCTCTGAGCCCTGAGCCCCCTGGCCCCTGCCACAGAGCCGGCTCCCTGCCATGCCCAACTGCCCCAGGGTCACTAACTTGTACAATTCTGCTGCCACAAGCCCCACAGCCCCCATGGCCCCTCCCGGGGCCAGTGCCCATCACACAGGCTCAGGGTCTGGGGACTGGACCCCCCCAACCCATCACTTCCCATCAGTGCAATGCTCCCTGGGGGTCCTGGGCTTTGAGGCCCATTGCTGGCACCTGCACTTACTGTAGGGCAGCCTGGTCTGTGCCCCCAGCCTCAGCCACACAAGCCCCTGAGACAGGCCCAGGCTAAGCAGCCCCAGGTAGGAGCTGCCCGTCAGGTACCCAGCAGGGGAGGCTGGTCCCACTGGATCCCTGGCAGGGAGATCTCTGCTGGCCCGGCAGGGACGTGGTTCCTGGGCATGGAGCTGGGGCTGGCTGGGGTCTGTGCCCAGGATCCCTCCCTGCTCTGCCCTCCCCTGGCTCCTCCTCTGCCTCTGGGTCACCAGCTGCCCACATAGGAACCACCTCCTCCCCTGACCCCTTGTCTTTTCCAGCCCCCCAGCTCACCGTGTCCCCGCCGCAGCCTGTCTATGTCGCTGGGGAAGCCGTGACCCTGATGTGCTCAGCTGCCGGGGTGGACAGACTCACCACTTTCCGATTCTACAGGGATGAAGAGGAAATCCAGCACAAAGAATCTGTCTCAGCCCCGTACCGTCATGCAGCCTCCATCCAGCTGTCGCAGGTGGCCATGTCGGACGCGGGAGTGTACAGCTGTGAATACGTGCACTGGAAGGATGAAAAGGGTGGACAAGAGTTCGTATCGGAGAGGAGCCAAATTATCTCCATAGCAGTGACAGGTGAGCCCCCCAGTCTGCCGCTGTTTGCTGGCCCCAGGGAGGGGAACATGGGCCCAGGACAGGATGGGGCTCAGTGAAGGGTGTTTCCATGTCTCCACCAGCTCCTAAGTGCTACGATGAATCTGAGCTGGGGAGGTGTGCCCCACCCCTGCCAGGTTGAATGTGGGCGCACAACTGGCTGGAGAACCCTTCCCCAAAAGTAGCCGTCAGTGGCTCCCAGCCATGCTGGGTGGGCCTAGCGAGTGGAGGGCACAGGGACCAGTTCTGGACATGGTTCTGTGCTGTTCACCATCATCATCAGTGATTAGATAAGGGCACAGAGTGCACACGTATGAAGCTTGCAGGTGACACCCTGCTGGGGGGGGGGGAGAGTTCTTGGGAAGGCAGGGTTACCATTCAGACTACTGCAGACTAACTGTAGAAACGGTCTGAAGCAGATCAGATGGAATTCAGGAAGGACAAATGCAGAGTCCTGCAAGTGGGAAGGAACAATCTGATTAAAAGGAGGCTGTAGGACATGAGAAGGTATTGTCCTGCTCTGTCCCATCAAATCAGCTCTCCATTGAAGCGGTCTGCCTGGTTCTGGGGGCCACATGTCAGGAGAGATGTGGGGCAATTGGATCGCTTCTCCCAACAAGTCTGGCTGCACCTGGAGTCACTGATTTGCAAGAATCACAGGCAAGAAACTCTCCAGCCCTGGCTACCCCTCCTTGGTGCTGGTGCACGGTGAATGCCCAACTCATTGAGTCATGGTCTGAGGATTGGAAACCAGCCCCATCCTGCCCCCCTCCCTCATGCCTCAGCTTCCTGTGACAGCAAATCTTCCCAACTTTAGCTTCAAACAAACCCCAAGGGACCTATGGGCTGGTTTCAGGGTCTTCCCCGTGAGTGAGCAAGATCCCAGGTGGTGAGACTCAGCTAGATCTAGTGAGGTTTCTGTTGGCCCAGCCAGACCAATGAGATAAGCCGCTGTTCCATTGGAGTCCATGGGGCAGGTCCCTGCTGGGGTCAATGGGTTGTGGGTACATTAGAGCCAATGGGGCAGATCCCAGATGGGGTGTGATGCTCCCCAGAGCTCCCCAGGGCACTGAGACTCGTTTCTGCCACCCGCCTCCGAATTTAGACCCATCTCTTCCCCCACTTGTCATTCCCAGCCTCACTCCGAACCCCCCAGCTCAGCGTGTCCCCGCAGCAGCTGGTCTACATCACTGGAGAATCGATCACCCTGACGTGCTCAGCCGCGGGGGCTCCCAATGACTCCATGATCCACTTCTACAAGGACGGCCAGACACTGGTCCCCGAGGAACTCTGCCTCCGCCCGCACCAGGCCACCGCCTCCGTTCAGCTGTCAGTGGGGCCACAAACCAGCAACTACACCTGTGGGTGCTGGAGAGTAGAGTCCGGGCGAGAGATCAGATCGGAGAGGAGCCAGCCCATCTCCATAGCAGTGATGGGTGAGCCCCTCTGTCTGCTGGGGTCTGCTCACCTGGGTGGGGTCTCTCCTCCAGCCACAGAGGAAGGTACCTCTCAGTCCCTCAGTGCCACACAGGCCCTCCCCCAGGGCAGTTTCTACCCCATCTGGGCAGCTTCACACCCTGGGGATATGCTGCCATCCTGACCCAGTGCCAGCATCTGCACCCCAGGGTCTCTGTGGTCCAAGGGCATGGAAGCAGGAGCTGCCACACTGAGGTGCTGGACTTGAAACCCCACAGGACTCAGACTTCCTCCTAACTCAAGGATTTGGTTTTTCATGTGACCCTTGGTGGCAGGATGTTGCTCACACTGGGACAGGGACCCCTCACTCCCAGACTCAAACTGGGGACCTCTAAACTTAGGGAGGGTAGAATCCCAGCAGCGAGTCTGGAGAGAAGGGGGGAATCCCCACACACCCTGAGATCTGTCTGCGGAGGGGTCCATGAAACTCAGAGGTGGGGCATTAGCAATGGGGGGGGTGGCAGGAGATGATTCATGGCCTGGTGTCCATGGTAGTTTCTGCCCTCCCATCCCAGCCCCACACTGGATCTGTGGGAAGCCCCCCCCCCCCTCCAGCTGAGCACTTGCTTATTTCTGTGCAGAGACCCTCAGTCCTGAGGTGAAGCAAGAGGCTGTGGAGACAGAGCAGGGGGCAGCTCTCAGTAAGTTGAATTCTGGGCACCAGCTCCTCTTTCCCCCCTGCCCTATGCCTGCTGACCCCTCCCCTTTGCTGCTCCCTGCAGATCCCCTTCCCCAACCAGTGCTTAGCGTGGATCCTGCATCTGGAGCGGTGGGTGAAGGGCTCCCCCTGGTCATCACCTGCATGGCCCCCAAGGATGCCAGCGCAGTGGACGTTTCCTTCCTACGAGGGTGGAGATGAGGTGGCCCCCAGGGTCACAGGCTCTGAGATCGATGCAGCAGAGCCCAGGACAATCTCTGTGAACGTGACTGTGACCCGTGGTCCCAGCAACGTGATTCAATTCACCTGTGGGAATAAGGAGAATGGGGGCTGGAGCCCGTCCCCCAGGGGCCAGGCTGTGAACGTCACTGTGGATGATGCTAACACAGGTGAGACATCCCTGTATAGCTCCCACGGAGGAGAACTGTCCTCAGGGGCTCTCCTGGGAAGGGGAGGTGGGATTAGGTGACAGGTGCCACCTGCGGATAGAAAACCAAGTGAGAATCAATGTTCTGTCGATCGCCCCCTGATTCTAGCTAGGAACATGTGACGGGCCACGTGTCTGATGTCACTGTGTCAGTAACAGCTGGGGCCCCTTGGAGCCCTTTGCAAAGATGGGGATCGGAGGCAAGGACACAGCCAGTCCCACGGGGGTTGTGGCAAAGCAGAGAATCAAACCCCCATGGCCAGCACCCCAGACCAGCCCCATAACCACTGGGTCTCCTGTCCTCACTATGGAGTGAGGAACAGGTGGGGCCAGACATACGTCACAGAGAGCTCAGCAAAGGACTGTCTGAGCAAATCTGTTGCATCACTGGGTTCCTTTGTGGGGCCCAGATCTTGTCCTGGGGTGTGTGGCTGTTCTCACCTCCCCTTCCCTCTTTTCTTCGTCTGCTGCAGAAACAGCTTCACACCATCTCCTCGTTATCCTGCTGTCAGCCATCGGCGGTGTCCTGCTTCTGCTCGGACTCCTGGCTGCCCTCCTGTGCTGGAGCTGGAGGAAGAAAAGAGGTTCGTGGTCTCCCACCTGCTCTCTCCACATGGCATAGCCAGAAACATTGGTGCAGTGAAACCATTAACAACCACACAGCGCTGTGCCACGGCGTGGGTGTGGGAACCAGCCCTCGGGGATCCCTGGCCAATGAGGAATTTACTTCTCAATGGGAAGGCAGGGTGCAGAAAGAGGGCACAGCTGTGAAAATTGGTGTGTTTCTAAGCAGAGATCGGTACATCTTTGCCTTTAATCCCACGTTGTGTCACAGAACCAACTCAGCGGCGGTTTGATTTGAGACGGCCAACCCGTCCTGTTCACAGGAGTGTCCAGAGAGAAGCACTGGAAACATACAAGCCCTTCAAGAGTGGGGAAGGGTCAGCAGCTTTCCTCCCCTCCAGCACATGCCCTAGAATTCACCCCTCACATGTGGGCATGAAACAAAGGATACCCTTTTTTATTGGGTTGATTTCACTCCAGAAGCCAACGACACCTGTGCCCAATTTCCCACCACTGGGCTCATCCGTGACCCCAATTAGCATTAATACATCCCTCAGTGCAGTGTAGCTACACCGATTAGAGAATGCATCTGTTGTGCAAACATTGCCTCTTAATATTAGTAACTCCTCATATCTATCAACTGCAGCGAGCAGTTCTAAGCATCCCGTATAAACCTCACTTCCCAATACATCCCAATACACGTCCTTTGCCATCAGCTGCTTTCTGGGCATCCTCATGACACTCCCCACATCAGCTCCCCTCTTCTCTGGGTCTGTTTCAGTTGTGAAGCCTTCAGTGGGCCCTGAGCGATCTGAGCCCAGAGAATGCACCAGGAACAGGGATCCCAGGTGTGATAAGAAGCAACCAGAAGCAGCACAGATGAACCAGGTAACATGAATGGCTCCATGGGCCTCATTCTTGTGCTCAATGCTGAGAGGCAGCTGCCTGGCTGGGGTGGGGCAGGCAGACAACAGCCACAAAGGGAAGCGGCTCTGGGTTTTACAGGCACGGAGAGGGCTGAGAACTGGTCACCCCTTTCCCCATCACCCCAAAGTCTGAACTGAATCTCGCCAATGTAGGGCTGGAACGGACTCAAGAAACCATCTAGTCCAGCCCCTCTACTGATCCAGGATCCCTTAAATCTGGACCTTCCCCACGGGTGTTTGTCCAGCTCCTCTCTGAAATCCCCACTGATGGAGATTCCCCAGCACCCTGGGTCACTTGTTCTGGGCTTAGCTATCTTCAGAGTTAGAAACGTTTTCTTACTCTCTTATCTAACTCTCCCTTGGGACAGCGCGATGCCCAGACCTGGGCAGGGGGCTGCAGCGGAGACCTCCCCAGTGCCAGGTGGAGAGGGGCCGTTACCGCAGCTGCTGTACGTGCGACGCTCCTGTTCACAACGCTCAGAGGGGGGTTGGGTTGTCTCACGGCAGCAGGGCCCTCTTGGCTCAAATGCCATTTGTGCTGCTCTGTGGCTCTTTTTCTGCAGGGCGGCTGCTGTGCCAGTTACACCCACTCCTTAACTTCTCCTGCCTCAGTGGAGCATCAAACATGTCCCTGCGTTGCCCCTGGCTCATTTCAGGGCAAGTCTCCACTTATGTTCCAGCTCACGTCACTCCTGGCCTCCTCCGGCCTTGCTAGCTCCGATGCCATGGCTGTGTTCTCCACTCCCTCATCCAAATCCTGCCTGTCCATGCACCCCCCCTCACTGCTTCTCTGTCCTCCCCACCAGGGCTCGGAAGTCGCCTATGCACACATAGAGTTCTCTGCCTCAAACGCTCATACGACAAAGTCGAAAACCAGAGCCAGGCTTGCTGATGAGGCGCAGGTGCTGTACAGCGAGGTGGCAGCCAAACCCACCCACAAGGCAGCCAAATGAGGAGGGGAAGCCTCTCTGTGTTCCTCCGCATCTTCTTGCCCTGCTCCCAGGATCTGTATCCTTCCCTCTTTGTATCCCTGCAGCCCTGGTATGACCCAAGTCACTGCTGTCAGCCTATTTAGCTATCCAGCATCCTGTGGAATATTATAGAAAAACTGGGGAGCTTCTGGCCATGACTGTCACTGTGTGATGTATGCACGGGGCATGTAGAAAGAGTTTGTATCTGCATGGTGGAAATGCAAAATGCAGGCAGTTGCTAAATTAGCCAGCCCTACCCCAAAGAGTGGGGATTCCTGTGTCTGCCTAGCTCACGCTAACCGGCAGATCAGGAATACTGGCTGGCTGGCTTGTGTGACCTTGGCAGGCTGGGAGACCAGCACTTCACGAGAGCTCAGAACAGAAAACAAAGCTGCAGACTAGACCTGGTTATCTGGGTGTGCATTTTACTCGCGGTTGGTATTAGGCTCACAAGAATGTCTGCAGGGTTTGAATGTGAACAAAAAAGTTTGTATGTTGCAACCGCGCCGATAATAGCAACGCTCCATGTTATCAGGTGATATTTTAGTGTTTGCTCTGAAACTGCAAAAACCTCCCCATCCGGATACGAGTTTGCCATGGGAGGGGCTATTTTTTGCCCAGAAAAAAAAAAAAACCCTGGACCTCAGACAAACCATTGTGGAAAATGAGAGCAGAAAACACTTGGCTGTTGGCTCCCCAGACCCATGGACTGGAGATGGGCATGTGAACTGGTCCCATCCTCCTGATCTCTCTGGCAAAGGGGGTATGTCTACACTACAGCGCTATTTCAAATTAACTTAATTTGAAATAGTTCATTCAAATTAAGCTAATTCGAAATAACGCATCTAGACACAAAATCTAATTCGAAATGGCGGTTTGCATGTGTAGACGCTATCGAAGTTAATTCAAACTAACGGCTGTTATTTCGAATTAACTTTGCAGTGTAGACATACCCAGGAAGAAAAATCCCTGACGGGAAGAATCTGGTTTTTGCCTGTTTGAACGCTGAAGGGCCAGAGCCTGATCTGAAACCAGAGATTCCCAGGGCTGCCTTGTGGGTCGGCCTACATAGACCATTTTAATTGACAAATGACTAAAACTCTGTTACTCTTTTGGATTTAGATGGTAACTCCCAGGTGTGTGTCTCTTTGCTGCCTTTAACCTGCAGAGAACTCGCTTATTCCTTTCTCCCAGTTAATAAAATTTTAGAAAGTGTCACACAGCCCTGGCTACGGGTGTTGTCTTCAGTGCAGGTTTTAGGGTAACAATTGTTCTGTGGAAAATAACTGGTGTCTATGGTGTGACGATGCATCGGGGAAGCCCCTGACCCTGCACCCCATCCAGAGCCAGATGTGACTCTCAATCAGCCGGTAGAGTAGGAGGTTTTATTGGTTCTCAGGGACACCGGCGATGGTAGCAGGGTACACTGAGACTGGACAGTCTTATCCGTCCTGGGGGGTAGGGGTTCAAGAGCCCCTGAGCCCCCTGTCCTGGCTTTAGTCTGCCTTGTTCATCTTCCTCCCCCAGACTGCCCCTTCTCCCGGCCAAAGGTCACTCAATTGCCCCAGGCAGATACGCCCCTTGCTTTGTTCAAACTCCTTCCCCTGGCCAGGTGTGAACCTGCCGGCCATTGTCTACTTTTCGTGGCTCAGGCGCTCCCCATCCCCTACTATATCACACTTGCCCTGGAAGCAACCTACATGGGATGTGGTTTTGGGTGTGAGTGGCCATTGTCGCTAGGTCCAGTGTGTCTGGGAGGCGAGATGGGCTGGAGAGCCCAAGGGGACTGTCTGTGACTCCATGTTGAGTCCTGTTACAGGACCCAGGAGTCCACATATGTTACTAGCTCCGGAAAATCTCAGTAGGGAACCCACCAGTAGCTCAGGCCAGTGTCTGCCCTGCTTTTGACACTCTGCCCTGACGTCGGGACCCACGGTCGTGAGCCGCTCCCGGCAGCATGACAAACGTCTAGATGGCAACCCTCTGTTGGCAGAGGGATGTAAATGAAGCACTTCGAAAGTGCGAAGGAAGCTGGGATTTAAATATCCCTTGCTTCACTCGCATAATCACGTAATGGCGCTCTTTCGAAAAAGTGCCATTTCGACAATAAAACTGCGGTCCAGACACGGCTCTTTTTCAAAAGATCCTGTAAAGCTCATTTTTGTCAGACTGATTTTTCTGTTCTCAAGATCACAGACCCCGTCCTCTGATCCAGGGTCTGTCCCCTGCTGTTTCCCCCGCTGTTTTGTAACCCCCTTTCCCTTCCCCAAATGATGAGGGGACTGTGTATGAAGCAAAAGAAGATAGAGTGTGTTCAGAAATGATACACGATCAGGGAATTTGGGCCCAGGAGGTAGCACACCAGCTAGTCAAATAGAGAGAACTAGCGATGTCGTGACTTATTCAGTGGGCTTGAAAACCAGACCCACCTGGGTAAACCCTGGCCACGTCAGATACGCCAACCTAAGGAGACCCCAATACAAAGATCTGATCTAGCGACCGATGCGGATGGCCGCTTGAAAGGGACTTGGGGCCTCCAGTCCGTGGTCCCCACAGCGCCTTTGGGGGGACAGCTGCGGGGGTCCCTCGCTGTTATTCAGGGGGAGGAGAGAGCTGCAGGTGGAGCAGGGAGGTGGGTGAGCGGATGGGGCTGGGGGACGGCTAACGGAGGGGTGTCCCTGTTCCCCCACAGGGCGGGGGGGGGCGTGTCAGAGGGGACCCGGCTCTGGCTGCCTCTGGGGCGGCCGCAGCGACTGGCCCCTCCCAGGCTGCTTGGCGGGAGCCCTGAGGGGAGCGGAACTCTCGGCAAGGCGGGAAAATCCGGTTGGAACCGGTTCCCCAACGGTCGCTGAGTGCACCACGGGGGGAGGGGCAAAGCCCAAGATGGAGCCTGGGGGGGGGTCAAAGGCGACCGACTCCATTTTGTTTGACACAAAATCGCTGTTTTCACATTAAAATCGCTGAGCTATCACCATAAACATTCCACACGATGACACGTCTTCTCAATGAACTGCCAGCAGCTGGCACAGCCAGGAAATGGTGTTACCCTCCCCCTGCTCACCACACTCCCAGTATAACCCCTGCTTTTGCCTGTCTTTCTCCCAGGTTTGGGTTATTTTTCTTCCCTCCTCACCTCGCTCAGACAGAGTGTGGACCCGCGCCGCTGGGCCCACTGTCAGTGGGGTAAATGTTCCAGTTCCTGTCCTCAGGCCTGCTAGATCCCCGTGTGTCTGTGAGAAACTCCTCACCCAGGTTGCCTGTCACTGAGAGCCCTTCAATTGTCGTGGTTCGGTGTCTGCAGCAGTGAGAAAAAGTTGATTTTCCCCACGTTTAGGCCCGAATTACCCAGAGGGAACACCTTGTCTGGGGCCAGGCTGCCATCCACACAGCCATCTGCACCCAATCGGCCTGGGAGCCATCATTTTCACAGCAAGTGGCCCCCTCTTGGTTTTGAGCTATTCCGGCTAGATTTGTACACCGCGCACAGAAAACCCCTTCGGGTACATTCAGCTCTTTGGCTTGTGCTTTCTCAGTTCCTGCTGCCCCGCAGACCTGAAGAGCATTTTTCAAAGGTGAAATCTCCGCCTCACATAATCCCGTAGCTGGCCAGAAGCTCCATCAGCTCACGCAAGTCATGGCTTTTCTGAGTTGCCCACGGCTGTTTGCTCTCACCAGTTTTTTGCATGAATGTATAAAATTGTGTCTCTCAAAGGGCTCGTTCCTTTTTCGGCGTGCCATTTCATTCAAATTGACTGAGTCCTGGACTTAACGCCTTGCCTTCCGCTTCCTCACAATTAAAGTTTTTATAAGTGTCTAATGCTTCCTTCCCAGAATTTTTTGCCCTTCTCTACCCTACGCCTGCTAAATGCAATTCAAATCTCTGTTCCAATGTTTTGCAGTTCTTTGTAGCATTGCAATTGTAAATTAACCTGCAATGCATTCAAATAGAAGTGGGGAACTTAAGACCCCAGGGCCAGATCTGGCCCCTGCCTTGCCTGGATCTGGCCCCCGAACTATGGGGCTTTCTCCACCGGCCAACAGGATGGAGAAATGTTGAAGAAGCAGCCACCATGTGTCCTTGAATGGTTATTTCATGGGGGCTGGCCCTGCTCACTCCAGGTCCATGCTCAGATCTTAGTTCCTCACCCCCAAAACTCTTCAGGGACACTTACTCTCTAGGGGTGTGTCTAGACTACAGGGTTTTGTCTACAAAAGTGGCCTTTTGTCGACAAAACTCTACCTGCATCTACACTGCCGCTGAGTTCTGTCGACATAACATCGACGGAACTCGGCAGTTTTGTTGACAGCGGTAAACTTCATCCTATGAGGAATAACACCTTTTGTCGACAGAAGGCGTTATTACATCTACATTGTCCTTTGCGTCTACACTCTAATGTTGACAAAGCGGCTTGCTTTGTCAACAGAACTGGATGTAGTCTAGATGCTCTTTGTCAACAAAGCCTCTGTTGACAAAAGCCTGTAGTCTAGACGTACCCTAGGTTACCAAAGCATGATACATATTCCCACATTTTAATATTGATTATCTCACTCCCCGCACCTGCTACCTTTGCTCCCACTTGTGACTTCCACATTCTGCAGTTCCCGGTCTGTGCCACACACAAGATAAACATATTCATTTCTTTCTTCGATTCCCCCATCAGTTCCCCACAGCCAAGAGGGCAATGGGGGGTCATTTATCTGTCCCAAAGACGACACCAACCCATATTACCCGGCCTTGCAACTCATACAGGATACAGGCCCATAGACTGTTTGCAGTGCAGCCAACTATTGTGAATGATGATGAGTAACTATTATGAATCAGAAGCTTTAGGGGGTAGCGGAGTTAGTCTCTTAGGGTATGTCTACACTGCCACCCTAGTTCAAACTAGGGTGGCTAATGTAGGCATTCGAACTTGCAAATGAAGCCTGGGATTTAAATATCCCGGGCTTTATTTGCATGTTCCTGGGTGCCGCCATTTTTAAATGCCCCGTAGTTCGAACTCCCTGCCCGCGGCTATACGCGGCACGGACTAGGTAGTTCAAATTACAGCTCCTAATTCGAACTATCGTTACTCCTCATTGCAAGGGAAGTTGAGGCTGGACCTTAGGAAAAACTTCCTACCTGTCAGGTTGGTGAAACACTGGAATAAATTGCCTAGGGAGGTTGTGGAAACTCCATCTCTGGAGATATTTAAGAGCAGGTTGGATAGACACCTGTCAGGGATGGTACTGGGTCCTGCCATGGGGGCAGGGGACTGGGCTTGATGACCTCTCAAGGTCCCTTCCAGTTCTAGTGTTCTATGATTCTATGATAACAAAGTGGTGTGAATAAACCCAAGATATAAAACACAACAATACAGCTTAGCTACGCAACTCTTGCACCTAATCCTGACCTGCCGGAGAAGTCTGGACAATAAAATTCACTGGGTCCATGAGAGGCCAGGCTGGTCTGCCATCTCCTACTACCAGGTCTTCAGGGAAGGGTGTCGAAATGTTTCCACTAGGAGTTATTGTTGGTTTGTAACTGTGCATTCCATTGCATGTGCTGTTCTTTCATTTAGTTCAATACAGCTCTTGTTCATTTGGTCCTGGCCTCAGTTTCAGTGTCTACACAACCACACGCACTGGCCACACAACCCAAGAGTACTCTCCTGGTGTTAGACTTTCTGTGTTAGCTCCCTCTGCAGCCTGAATTGCGACAAGAACCTACATATCTCCCGGTCAGATACAATCAGTGATGAACCACAATCATCAGCCCATCAGTCCTGGTCGACAGGGTGGGGCACAGGCTGGCACACCGGGGTGTGAAATTGCACCAATGCAGGGGGGAGAGCTGGAATTTGTCCAGCCACTCATTACGTGAGTCTTTCTGATCGCGAGAAACTCCAGCCGATCAACCAATAGATTTAACGTGCCAAAAAGCAGATTAAAGGGGGAACTTGATCCCAACCCAGCAGTACCTCTACGGTGGACAGACATCTGGTGGCTGGTGGTCTGGGGACTGGAAACCCTCCCCAGACCCTTCCCTCACTATCTGTGCCACAGCTTCCTGTGAAGGTACCGAACCTTCAAACATTAGTTTAAAACAGACCCACCGTGGCCACAGCTGGACCAGGGGATGGGCTGGTTGGTTAGTTAGTTAATTAGTTAGTTAGTTAGTTAGTTTCCACATCTTTGATATGAATGACAATGTCCCAAGTTGGTGTAAATAGGCACCAATTTCAATCTAGAGCTAGCTCCCTGGAAGGTGGAAGCCAGTGAAATTAATCTGGGTTCCTTTGAAAACTTATGGGGCTCCATCAGTTGGCGTTGCTGCTCCATCCACCCCGCTCACTGCCCCCACTTCCCCAGGAAATAGTCCCTTCTCCTCTGCATACCCTGTGGCGCAGGCTCTGGTTTCTCTGCAGCCCCTGAGCTGAGTGGTGACCATGCCTGAGGATGTGGTTTCCTCTGTCTCTTTCAGAACGGAAGTGCCTCTTCCCCTCCTTGTGCACGTATGAAAACCCAGCTCCCCACCCAGAGTGACCAGTTCAGCATGGCGCTGCCTCTGCTCCTGCCTCTGCTGGGTAAGTGCCCTGCCTTGGCCCCCAGCCCCTCTGTGTGTCTATCTGGAGACTCGCCCCACATCCAGCTGTGCACCCCCTTCCCCAGAGTCTCCCCAGGCCGGTGTCCCCACCGGTAAGGACGGCCTCTGTGGCTCATGGTGGGTTGGAGGGAGAGAGGGACTCTGGGAGTGAGGTGGGAGGAGAGACCCCGGGGTGCCCCCGTGTCACCTTCTGGTTGGGCCAGGCCTCCCCACTCACAGGCCTTTCTCATGGGACCTTCCCCAGCAGTGGCAGCTTCGGTTCTGAGTCACACCCATGGGGGCAGGAAAGTGACCCCAGCCGATGCCTGTCTGGTAGCTCCATCTGAGGGGTCCCTGCCCCGACCACAGGGGAGAAGCTGCCCCCAGCCCCATGGGTGCGACTGGCCCCTCACAGGAAGTCCCAGCAGAGAGAGTGAGGGCTGGATGGGCCACAGAGACCAAGCTCCCCCCTCCCAATGTCACTGAGTGTCCCTGGGCATGGTCGATCAGTGTGGGGGGATCTGGGCTCCCACCAAGGGCTCAGGGCCAAGGCCACAGACCCAGCTCTGCCCAGCAGGGCAGGAAAAGCCGGTTCTGCAGAAACCCCGGAGGAAATGTGATGGGTGGGAAACTCCCCCCTCCCTCCCCCACATCTGCCCGAGCTTCCTCATTTCTGCTCAGTGCCTGTAGGCCACTGCTGGGCAGGTCAGCTGGTCAGCTGATGGGATCCCCCCTTCTTCTGCCCCGACCATGGCAGGGGGCCATGGGGCAAATGCCCCAATGGGATTGGGGGCTTGGCAGTGGAACATTCCTCCTTCAGTTTTTGCACCCCCTGTCCCTCAGAGAAGGCAGGGTGCTGGGACTTTGGAAACCCCCCAGTGGGTGAAGGACACTAGCACTCTTAAGCCGAGCTCACCCACTGTCTCTGGATGGTGACAGGAGATCTGGGGTTTCTGGGGCACATGCTTTTCTCCCCATGTCCCCTGTGGACATCTCCAGGGCTCCTGCCCCCAGAGGGGTGGCGAGGGTTTTATGCGCCCGGGGGCAAAGGCAAAATTTGCACACCCCTGCCACAGGAGACCAAACTTGGTGCATGGCTGAGCCCAACCCTGGGAGGAGAGGGGGAGCTTGTACCACATCTTCCTCCAGTTTTGGGCCGGGCCCCCACACACACTAACTTGTCAGCGGAGATGGGGGAGGGTCGGGCTGGGGGCAGAGAGATGGGGAAGAGGCTCCAGCCGGCAGCAGCAGGTGAGCAGAGGGAGGACAGAAAGAGCAGAGGGAGACTAAATTAGTGCCCCCCTAGTGTGACACCAGGAGGCAACTGCCCCCTGCCCCTCCCTCACTACGCCACTGCCTACCCCCATCCTCCTTGGCACAGTCTGGATCCCACTCACTCCGCCATCTCTTCCATGCCTGGGAGAGGGGGACAGGGTGTGGGATGGGGGGGGGAATGAATGAGGACAGATGGGTTGTGCTGGGATTTGCCAAGCCACATGCAGGGCGGGTCCACCTTGAAGTCCAGGAGCTGGAGCGGTTTCGTGTATCCAAGACCAGCTTCAGGGTGTGCTTGATCCCAGTCGGGCAGTTCCTGCAGGGGGCACAGAGATGTGAGCATTGAGGGTATGTCTACACTAGCCCCCTAGTTCGAACTAGGGAGGCTAATGTAGGCATTCGAAGTTGCAAATGAAGCCCGGGATTTAAATATCCCAGGGCTTTATTTGCATCTTCCCGTCCGGGCGCCGTTTTTAAATCCCCCTAGTCTGAACTAACTGCCCGCAGGTACACGCGGCAGTCAAACGTTAACTCGAACTAAGGACTTAGTTCAAGTTAACGTTTGACTGCCGTGTGTACCTGCGGGCAGTTAGTTCGGACTAGGGGGATTTAAAAATGGCTCCCAGATGGGAAGATGCAAATAAAGCCCTGGGATATTTAAATCCCGGGCTTCATTTGCAACTTCGAATGCCTACATTAGCCTCCCTAGTTCGAACTAGGGGGCTAGTGTAGACATACCCTGAGGGCTCAGTGGAGCAGGCACTGGCCAATGGCTGGGCGGGAGGGAGAGAGAGAGCCAGAGCTCACAGCTGGGAAGGGAAGGACAGGGCCCTACACCTGTGCGTACCGGAGGTCGGAATCTAGTGGAGAGATCTCCTCTAGGAACAGAAGCTCCATGCACATCACATTGACAGGTGAGCCCCCCAGGGCAGTGTCTTTGGGACCCAGAAATCCACCCCAGCACCTGAGCTTCAGCCCTTGCCTGCCCAGCCTCGCTCCCTGCCTCCCCGACCCTCCATGGTGGGGCTGTCGTTCCCAGCTGTTCAGCACAGACCAACAGGGCACTGCTGTGGGGAAGCTCACAGCACCGGGGTGGCTGGCTGGGCGCTGCCAGGGGGGCACACTGTAAATGCTGTCTGGAGAAGGACCGAGCGCACCCGATCGCCAAAATGTCGGGGCGCCCCATGGCTCACAGGGATGGGAGGGGCAGGACCCCTGCCACAGCTAAGCCAGCGTCCCCCCCATCCCTCCCCCCTGCTGCACTGTGGGCAGCCCAGCCCAGCCATCAGATCCTGCCCAGAGGCCCTGCCCCGGGGGGGGTAACATGCGGGCACAGCGCAGGGTGGGGGCTGAGTGAGGTGCAAGGAGCTTTGCACGGAGAAGTCTCCATCCCCCAGAGATCCTGAGATGAATTTCAGCTGGGCACATCTGCGCCCCCGCCCCCGGGTGGGCCTCTTCATCTGTATCTACCCCTGACCCCTGCTGTCCAGGCCCTCCAGCAGCCCTGCCCCTCTCCCGGAGCCCGGCTCACCCCACTACCTCCCCAGGGTAACGCTGTTGCCTTTGGAGGGCCAAGTGATAGAAGGACAGGGTGAGACATGAAATTAGGGTGCAGGGCCAGTTTGGGGGCTGTGTGATTGGGGGAGCATTTATATCAGCATTTATCCCTCTTGCTGAATGTGGGCAGTAACAGTCTCCCCCCCACCTGCATCTCCTCCTCTCGGCTTCCTGAGTCCCTGCTCCTGCCCCGGAATCTGACCCATTGTCTTTTCCTGAACCCCTCTTCCCCCTAAAGCCCCCTCCCTTTCCCACACTGTGTACACCTCCCTGGGGAACCCATTCGGTTCACGTGTTTGGCTCCCAGTGGCGATGGGGCAGTTACAAGATTTCAATTCACCAAGGATGGGGGAAGCATCTTCCTGCCTGCTGTCCCACCCGCAGCAGCTACTCCGATGTCAGGAACTTAGAACTGGGTGCTCCAGGCTGTACACCTGCCGGTACTGGACAGGCCCGGCTGGCTGGGAGAGCTGGTCTGCCGAGAGTCGCCCTGACCTCATCACTGTGACAGGTGAGGGCTGGGCTGTTCCCAGCTTCCCCTGGTGTGTCTGTGCTACGGAGACACATTCCCGGTGGGGATCCAGGACCTGCAGCCCATGGGATGAATGTTGCACCCACAGAGCAGAGGTGGTTACATCCCCTGCCTAGTACAAATGCAGACAGAGACAGACAGACAGACAGACAGACACACACACACACACACACACACACACACACACACAGTGCCTGTTTGCTGAATGTCAGTCCATCTTACCCTGTTTTTTCTAGCCTTCCAGCTCACAATGTCTTCATCACAGACTATCTCCATCGCTGGGGGAGCCAAGATCTCAATGTGCTCAGCTGCCGGGACAGCCAACATGCCCAGAATCCAACTCTTCAGTGACAGCTGGGAAACTCCCACCACGAACGTCACCCACTCGCGTCTGTTTCCAGCCCCATCTCTGGCTGTTTGGGGGTGCAGGGGAAGGGGAACTGGCAGGGAGCTGGGAATGGCGGGGAGTCCCAGACGAGATGTAGAACCTGCCTGAATTTATAGCAGGAGTGCTTCAGCTGGGGTGTTTCACTGAAACCCAGGTTTCCTCTCACCGCCACAGTCCTTCCAGAGATACCCGCCAGGTGTCACCTCCTTGTGCACCTAAGACTTCCCCTTGATTCCCAGAGCCCCGCCACCTCCTCCTCCTCCCCCAGTCCTGATCTCCCCGGCTACCT
Source organism: Pelochelys cantorii (assembly GCA_032595735.1). Classification (NCBI taxonomy): domain Eukaryota; kingdom Metazoa; phylum Chordata; order Testudines; family Trionychidae; genus Pelochelys; species Pelochelys cantorii. The sequence goes on along the minus strand of CM064351.1, from coordinate 17,855,916 downwards.
CCTAGAGGAGCGTTCCCCCTCACACTCTGGCTGCCTCTGGGGTCACAAAGATGCTGGAACCAATTCCACATGTTGGTCGGAGGGAGCACCTCAGCCAGGGGCTTCACTTGCCCCTGGAGCACTGTAGGGGGGCGGGGGCCTGCATCCTACCCCATCTGTATTGGGATTCCCAGGTGCCCTGAGCTCTCCTATCTGCAGAGGGCTCCATAAATATCAGACAATTTAGTAGGAAAATCTGTCCTGTCCTGGTACCTACTTCCCAGCCTCATGCGGTGTTTAAAGAAGCCATCCCCACCCCTAGGCTGGGTCTCACTCTGGAGAGAGAGCACCGGTCTGCATAAATTGAATTCTGGGCACTGTCTCCACTTTGTCACCTGCCCTGTCCCAGCTGACCCTTTCCAATTGCTGCTCCCCACAGATCACCCTCCCCAGCCAGAGCTGAGCGTGGATCCCCCATCCAGAGCAGTGAGCGAAGGGTTTTCCCTGAACATCACCTGCATGGCCCCTGGGGACGCCCGCGAGCGGAGGTTTCACTTCTACAAGGACCAATACAGGCTCATTCCTGGAGGCCTGGGGTATAAGATCAGCTCCTCAGAGCCTCATGCTGGGTCTGGGAAGGTTTCTGTCCTCAGCATCCCACAGGCCAGTCCCCACTTCACTGGAAATTACATCTGCTGGTACGAGGAGAAGGTGAATGGGATGTGGAGTCCGTCCCACTGTAGCCAGGCCTTGACTGTCACCGTGACAGGTGAGACATCCCTGGTTTCTTCAGCCAGCTCCCTGTATTGCTCCCAGTGGAGGACACCCATTCCCAGCTACTCTCCTTGGAAAGGGACGTCGGACAAAATGACCGACGTCATGTAGAGATAAAAAACGAAGTGGAGATGAAAAAATCCATCATCCCCCATGTCCTTTCTAGCTAGGATACGTCAGTGACCTAGAAACTGGGCACCTCCCAATGTTGTTAATGGATTCAACACCCCCTCCCTTTGCCCGTTTTAGAGGTGGGGAATGCAGGCAAAGATGGGGTAAGCCCCACAGGTCCCCTGCATTGCATGGAACACCCCATCCCCACTAGGCCATCCTTCCTCACTTTGGAAAGAGATGCAGGCTGGGATAGACCAAACGTGCTGTAGCCAACATCGTGAGGGGCTGCCTGTCGTGTGTTTTGATTTATTTTAGATCCAAGGGAAACCGGGACACTCCAGGGCTACTTAACCACTTTCTTATTTATTGCCAGCTCTAAGCAGTGAATACAGTTTACGTTTTACAGGCCTTAAGAACAATGACTCTACAATTTAAATCTTAAATACTATACATTGTAAAGCAATTGATACAGCACAAAGCAATGCAAAAGCAATTCCTAAAAGATCGAATATATCCAATAATAAAGCTGAATTCACTTACATGTCATCCGTATGCCACACACAGTACCAGGCGGGAGGTCATGGTTCCTTTTCTTCCCACCTGTCTGAACACCACGCAGTGGATCGCTGGTGTAACTATTACTTCTAGTTACATCGAGCAGGACGTGTGGGTCGATCCTGCCCGTTCCTTCCCTTTGCTTGTTCTTACTAAGCCCATTTTATAGACAAGAGAGACTTGGTCATTGTAGGGTAAATTGAGGCAGTCCATAGTATTTTGCTAAGAACCCCTATTCAATCCTAAATTTGAGACGGGCCTGGGAACATACAGCACAGACAGCTAACATGACCCTGGTCGCCCTGGCAACCACATTCCAAGAGGCTGCATCCAGATAAGACGCTGGCTGGTACCAAAACAAACTTTACTGAGGTTGTTCTCACGGTCTTCCTTTAATCCTAGATAACGGGCCTGGAAACCGAGGATCACGCCAAGGCGGGGCAGTAACATCCCAAAGTAGATTTATCATAATTCCAATAGACAAAGTTGCCATTAAAATGTCTGTCTTTTTTATGTTGGCTTATTTAGCTTGTTAGGAATAATTATTTGTATTTGAGATAAGATGTTTAATTGGCGATGGGCAAAGATACTATGTAATCTTTCATAGGTTACTGGCTTACGTGCTCATTTCATCTTGCTGCTAGAGCCTATCAAATTGCTTCTCCTCTGTCTATCTGCTGCCTATATCATCTATTGTAATGTTTTGTTTAACCAGTGTTCACCAGGTTAACCCCTGGTTGGCACTCCACCAGCGTTGTGTGTAATAAATCTTCTGACTTGTTTTCACTGGATCCAGCTGTCCAGAATTATTCCCTACAGTCGTTCTAATAATATTTACCCATTGATGATGAGTTGGGTAGGATACATCAAACTCCCAATGTCCTATTTGGGGCAGATCCTGCTACTCGGATGTTGCAGCTATGTTGACAGTTTCATGGCTGCATCTGTACTTTTTGCTTATCGGAAACAGAAGTACCAGTACAAGGCTGCTTGTGCTGAGTTCTTGACGTGGTCCCATGCACCACGCTTACTCTGCATTGTCATTCAAAACGTTTCCTGACTCTCACAGCTTCCCTTAACCCAAGCCGTGCCTGTGTGCGCTGGCGCACCAGACTTCAGACAGGCCAGAAAGCCACACTATGGACAAGGCAGACATCACCAATTCTTGATTGGTGATGTCTGCCAGGCTCTCCCACACTGTCTCAGAAACTTTGTTTCAGGGGCAGATTGCTCCCGGGACGTCTCAGAACTTTCGCAAAGGCTGCCGGGCTGTTACCATGTCCTTTCCCTCCCCTTTTCTTTGCAGCAGGACCAGCCTCACACCAAACCCGTGATATGCTGCTGCTAACAGGTGGTATCTTGCTCCTGTTTGGAACCCTGGTTCCTCTCATCTGCTTCTGCTCTAGGGAAAAAAAGAGGTGGGCGAAATGGGGAAGGAGCTGTGAGCTCCGTCCATGGGGTCTAGTCAGAAACTATTCTATAGTGATCTGTGAAAATAGTTTTAGACCATTAGCAGCCCACAAAGTATCCTACCACCACACAGATATGCACCCCACATCTAAAATATTGATAGGAGACATGGTGTTGCACTTTGAATCACAACACAAATTATAATAGGAAGATTCAGTTCTAAAAAAATGTATAGGCTTTCTAATGGGTATCGACACATATTTGATGTCAAATTACCAACTCAACCGAAATTTCTCCTTTATTCGGCACTAGGGAGGCCACATCTGGAGTATTACGTCCAGTTCTAGGCCCCCACTACAGGAAGGATGTGGACGCATTGTAGAGGGTCCAGTGGAGGGCGACCAAAATGATTCGGGGGCTGGAGTGCATGACCTATGAGGAGAGGCTGAGGGATGTGGGCTTGTTTAGTCTGCAGAAGAGAAGAGGGAGGGGGGATTTGATCACAGCGGTCAACTCCCTGAGAGGACATTCCAAAGAGGCTGGAGAGAGGCTTTTCTCGGTGGGGGAGATGGGAGAACAAGGAGCAATGGGCTCAAGCTGCATGGAGGGAGGTCTAGACTGGATATGAGGAAAAACTATTTCCCTAAGCAGGTGGGGAAGCACTGGGATGGTTTCCCCGAAGGGACAGGAATCTCCATCCCTAGAGGTATTTAAGTCCCAGCTTGACCAAGCCCTGGCTGGGCTGGTTGAGTTGGGGTTGGTCCTACCTTGGGCAGGGGGCTGGACTCAGTGCCTCCTGAAGTTTCTTCTAGCCCTAGGATCCTATAATTCTATGCTTCTAAGTTTCATTTCAGGCAAATCATTTCATGTCAGCAATAAAAACTTGGGTTATGCGTAGGGAGAAGTGAGAGTGAAATACTTGAAAACTTGCAGATGGCACCAAGACTCTGGCCTTGTAAAATATATGTTTAAACAAAGTCCGCAGAAAGTGTAGGACCATTTTCTCATTGCACGCTAGTAGAAACTTGCACTGAAAATGATGGCTATAAAGTGGAGTTTAATTTCTTCCTTCCTAAGGCTGCAAATTTTAAGCAGGCATTTCCTCAGGATAGCCTCTCCCTTCAGCTGCATCCTTTCATGTTCTGTTTTAGTTCTTCAACCATTAAAAAGCACTGATGGATCTGAGCCTGGAGAACACGCCAGGAACCTGGCTCCAGGCCATGACAGCAAGAGATCAAAAGATGCAGGTGCTGGAGCAGCGAAGACAGAACAGGTAACGTGACCGCATAGATAGGCTCAGTTCAAGAGCCAGAAGAATCCAACCAGCTTGAAAGCGCAAGGCCTGAATCTTTGGCCCAGGCCTGAGAAACTGCTGCCTTGCAAGGGTGGATCAGTCAGATAACAGCCAGTAGGAGATGCTGCACAGAGTTTGTTCATGTGGGAGGATTGGCCAGGAATTGGCCCACCCTCTCCCCAAACCTCCCCTGAGTCACAGACATAATAGGGCTCAGAAGGCAGCTCACGAAGCCATCTAGTCCAGCCCCTGTGCTGAGGTAGTGTTATCTGAACCTAGACCATCACAGTGGGTGTTTGTCCAGCTCAGGTGATCAGCCTACAAATGACAGAGATTCTCCAGCCTTTCGGGTCGCCTGTACCAGAGCTAAGCTTAGAGGTAGAACCTTTCTTGTGATAGCTAACCTAAGTCTCCCTTGCCACAGACTGTACCCAGTGTGTTTTGTCTTCCCTTCAGTGGACACAGAGAAGAGCTGATTGCTGTCCTCTTCATAACATTGGCTTAAAAGATGCCTATTATGTCCCCCCTCGGCCATGTCTTCTCTACCCAAAACACACTCCCCTCTGGATCTCCTCCAATGTGTCCTCATGTTTCTTAATGTGTGATGCACGGAACTGGACACCCAAGAATGCCAGTACCCTCTTATTCAGCAGCAGCATCCCTGCACCCCTCCCCCTCATCATTTCTCTTTCCTCCCCCAATGGGGCTCAGAAGCCGCCTACACACTTTTATCTCTCCTGACCTCAGAGGCCCACACGACCCAGTCGAATAGCAAAGCCAAACCAATTGACAATAAGCCTGCAGTGTATAGTGTGGTGGCAACAATCCCCATGCAAAGAGAAGCTAAATAAGGAGGACAAAACCTCTCTGCATCTCTCTGCTACTTCTCACCCACCTCCTCCTGAACTCTTTGTATCCCCTTGGCCCTTATGCATCTTGGTAAAAGGGCCAAGTTACAGTGGGCGGAATATTTAGCCAACCAGCATTTTTTCAGGTGTCTTAGAAAAACTGGTGACCTCTGAGGAATATCATTGTGTGATGTGTCTACAGGCTGCATATGTTCTAAAGTGATATTTAAGTATTTGCTCTGAAACTGTAAATGCTCACGAAGTCTGGAGAAAAGTATGACCAAGTTTGCCACAGGAGGGGTTATTTCCTGCCCAGCGGGAAAGAGTCCATGAACACAATGCATACTCTTTTGAAAAATCAGAGGACAAAACACTTTGTTGCTCACATGCCCCTACCTAGAGGGGACATGAATGTAAACTCATCCCGACTTCTTGAACTCTGGAGGAAGAGACTAAAACTCCCTAAGAAGAAGAAAAAAAATCATCTTTGCCTGTTTGAACATGGAAGGACCAAAACTCTCAACTGAATCCAGAGATTCCCCAGGGTACTCTTCTAGATGTGCCCAGAAAGAGCCTTTGAACTGGAAGAGCAGTAGAAAACAATCACTACTCGGATTTAGATGGTAAATTGATGTGTATCTGTTTGCATGCATTAACCTATGGATAACTTGCTTGTTCTTTTTAACTAATTCATAAACCTTTTGTGAATGCATCACAGACTTGGCTGCAGGTGTTCCCTTTGGTGTGTTGGGACCCACATAAGCAACCCACGTGTGATGTGATATTTGGAGTAAGTGACCATTATCACTCTGTTCAGTCTCTCTGTGTGCTGAAATGGACTGGAGATTCTCAGGGGACTGTCTGTGACTCCATAATAAAGGTGGTACCCACGGTATACATGGGTAGTAGGCAACCCTGGAATATTACTGGTGGCAGGAGGTTGGGTTGATGTGATAGAAACCAATCCTTCTTCTTAAAGAAATCATAGAGGAGGAATCCAGGTAGCTGCTAGCATAAACATTCACAGTATGAGATTCAGGCAGTGTCCATCTGGGTCCCCAATGACAGGAGTCTCCTGTTTGTGCCCTGGAATCCCTCAAAGGCAGCCGCTGCACGTCTCAGTTGTGTGGAATGGCCCCGCCCAGTAAAAGGGGTTAGAGCTAAAGAGTAGTATATACTTCAACATGATTTGTCACCAAGTATTTTGACAGGGTGCCACGCCCTCTTCAGGAATTATCTCCCACCCACTTATCTGGCACCCACAGACACTTTTTTTTTTGATAGGCCACAATGTTGTATGCTTCAATTATGAGCTATTTCGATCAATTTTTGAGAGAAGCCAAGATTTTTTTGAGAAAAAAATAATGCTCAGTTTGAAAGAGAAATGGGGAGAAATTTAAAAAGTAGAGTATAATAAAAGTAGGTTAGAGAGAGGGCAAAGGAGTTTTTTTAAATAAAGACTAGAGTTGAACGCATGCGTTAATGTTTTCTAAGGCAAAAGAGAGGGTTGTTTTAAATAAATAAATTAAATGCAAAAAGGTTATTTTAAATTAAACAAGTAAACATACGTTAGTTATTAAAAATACTAAGAAATATGAGAAGACATGACTTGAAAGTATCAATATAGAACATGTGTTTAGTGGCAGGGCACAGAGATTTTAAAAGACAGATAAGCAAAGAGCAATTTAGGGAAAAAATATGGATTATTTTAAATAAAGGTAATTCTTTCCAAAACACAGGCATTTCCCTATCTAAAAATTTAAAAACCAAACAAACAACCCCTTAAAACTAAAACTGACTGATGGCACCAAACATGTACATGGCTCTAAATAGGAGAAAAGGGGGGGGGGATAAACCCTTAACTGGGTGTGGAAACCTGTCAAAAATACAAGATGATGAATTATATCAAGCTGTATACTACTCTGAAGTTTTGGGATGGGATCCAACTTTCCCATCAGGCAGCAGGAAAAATCAAGATTTCACTTGTCACTGTTCCCAGATTCAATCTCGTGACAGTAGCTGGATGATCTATCTTCCTTTTCAGCTGTGAGCTCCAGCTTGGATCCTGCTTTAGGGTGCTGGACTATGATGGGTCCCTTTTGGATGGAAGAATCTGTACCCCAAAGCCAGCTTAGGCTAAGGTATCCCATTCCCCTGGCACATACACTGTGTATCATTTGGTCCTGAGATAGTGTGGGGCCATTTCATGAGCTATAACAGAGGCAGAGTGGCCAGCGGTAAGGGAGAGGCTATGACAGAATGAGGAGAAGGGGCGGAAGAGATGATCCTGGACAGATTTGAACCAGCCTCACCTCTCTGCCCAGTGCTCACCCCCAATCTGGGAAATACACCAGGGCAAATAAACCACAGCCTGTCTCTCTCTCTCACACACACTCTAGTGTCATTTCATGTATCCTACAGCTGAGCTGAGTACTGTCTCCAGAACCTCTGGCTTCACCTCTGGAACCAAAGTGTCTCCCCAAACACGAGAGAGAGGTGGGATAGAGGGTGGGAATTGCTTCCTTCACATTGAGTGTGGGGCAATGAGAGGGGAGGGAGTCACCAGGACTTGCCTTTGTTCCCATCACCCCTCCATTGCAAAAGCCCCAGCCCCTGACATCTATGGAGGCCTCTGGAGACAGGGAGGGCTTGCAGCATGTGGGGATTCTGCCCCTTCTGGCCAGAGCCCCAAGACGGCCTGTTGGGCGCCGGGTCTCTCTGTCTCCATCCTGTGGGAAGTGGGGTGCAAAAGGAAGGGGGTGAGCTGTCGATGCAAATAGGTCAACCGCACGACCTTCATTCCCAGCAGGCTAATCAGCCCCCTTCGCCATCCGCACAGAGGCAGAGGAGCGGGGAAAATGCAAAAACTGCCACTGAGACCTGCCTCTCAGTAGCTCAAGACTTCACAGAGAAATCAGGCGGTTCGGCAGGATGCGAGAGGGGGAGTTTATCCACCCACTGCATTTCCTCTGAGGCTGCGGCAGCCCAGCTGTTAATGTGACGCCGTGTGCTGCTACATCTGTGCCCCGGCCCTGAACTCTCTGGGTACGTCTAGACGGCAGGCTTTTGTCGACAGAAGTTTTGTCGACGGATACTGTCGACAAAGCTTCTGTCGACAAAGAGTGTCTAGACGACGGCCAGTTCTGCCAACAAAGCAAGCCGCTTTGTTGACATGAGAGTGTAGACGCAAAGGACAGTGTCGATGCAATAACGCCTTCTGGCGACAGAACTCTGTCGACAAAAGGCGTTATTCCTCGTAGAATGAGGTTTACCGCCGTCGACAAAACTGCCGAGTTCTAGACACGCCCTCTGTGGGAGCCCAAAGCTGGGACGTCAAAACCTCTAGGGATGGAGATTCCACCCCCTCTCTAGGGAACCCAGCCCAGGGCTTCCTCATCCTCCTAGGGAAATCGTTTTTTCTAATCTCCAACCTAGACCGCCCGCACTGCAAATTCAGACCATTGCTCCTCGTTCTCCCACCTGCCATGACTGAGAAGAGCCTTTCTCCAGCCTCTTTGGAACCCCTCTGCAGGGAGTTGCAGGCTGCTCTAAAATCCCCCCTCACTCTTCTCTTCTGTAAACTGAACAAGACCAAATCCCTCAGCCTCTCCTTGTAGGTCATGTGCTCCAGGCCCCCTAATCATTTTGGATGCCCTCCGCTCAACCCTCTCCAATGCGTCCACATCCTTTCTGTAGTAGGGGGCCCAGAACTGGATGCAACACTCCCGATGTGGCCTCCCCAGTGCCAAATAAAGGGAATAATCACGTCTCTAGATCTGTTGGAAATGCTCCTCCTAATGCACCCTAATATGCCATTAGCCTTCTTGGCTACAAGGGCACCCTGTTGGCTCATCTCCAGCTTCTCATCCTCTGTAATCCCCAGGGCCTTTTCTGCAGAACTGCTACTTAGCCAGTCGGTCCCCAGCCTGTACCAATGCTTGGGATTCTTATGTCCCAATCGCAGCATTCTGCACTTGTCCTTGTTGAACCTCCTCAGATTTCTTTTGGTCCAATTCTCCAATCTATCTAGGTCATTTCTTTGGCCCAAAAGATCTGCTTGGTTAACAGTTCTATGGCTGTCTCTGGTCCTGGCACATTTTATTTCTGATAAGCAAAGTGCAGTTCTCGCTCAGTTTTCTTACTGTGGTCACACTGTACTATGCTTGATATGCCTGACTGTGGAAAAACATTCCTGCCACTCAACCCCGCAGCCTTGCCTGCGTGCTACATGCACCAGACTTGAGACAGGCCTGGGTTTGGCTTCGTCAGTACTTTGGGTAAAGCAGACATTGTTGTTTCGGGCAAGACAGGGCTGTACAGGTTCCTCTACATGATCCCATCGCCATGGGCTGCACAAACAGGTCGATGACCCAGATGCCCGTAAAACGGTCACATTCAGGGGATGGGGAAGCTGCTCTCAGACCAGCCCTCAGCTGAGAAGCTCCATCCACCCCTCATCTTGCTTTAGATCCTGGACATTGTGAGCCCAGGGGCAGCCCGGAGTGTGTGAAGAACAGAGACACGTGTGTGGGGAGGTACCCGGGGTGAGCAAAGCTCAGGGAGAAGGACCACGTAGTGGGAATTTCCCCTTCCCATCCCTCCCTCTGCTGTCCACAGCCACATCCCCTCCCCAGCGATCTCATCCCCTCTTTGCTCACTTTCAGCCTCTCTCCAGATTCCTCCCGGGCCAGTGACCCCCCGCAGGGAACAACGTCTCCTGTCACCAAGCTGCTCATGGTCATGATGGGGATCTCCCTCCTCGCACACCGAGGTGTTTGCAATTGCAAGGAAGGGGGGGCCCCCGGGTGCCAGCCCCTGGGTGGGTCAGCCCCCCCCTTCCTGTGGAAACCTACCCCAGTAGCAGCAGCAGGGATACTTATGAATGGTCACTTTCATGGATAAAATACTAGTCGTTAGCAGAGCTCACACTTTTCATCAAAGAGGCATTCCGCAATCAGTGTCATTGCATCCCGCTGAGTAAATACTGGTTAACAGCCAACTCCTTACTGGATAATTGTGGTCACAGATGGAACCAGGCGTGACCAGCTCGTGTCAGGCCCACTGGCTTATCGAGTCAAACAGAAATCAGAGCCCGAAAACGGCTTTTCTTTCTCCTAAAGCAGCAAGCAAGGGAGGGGTTTTGGGGAGCGAGTCAGAAGAGATGTAAGCAGCCAACATGCCCACAGGATCCAGGGTCTCATACGTTTTTCTTTTTCCCTCTCTGTCTGGAGAGTGCTGGATTCAAGCTTGATGGCCTTGAATCAACGTTCCTTGACATCAGGTGTTACTCAAACAGACTACGAGCCGAGAGACGTGTGAAAACCTACTCCTATCTTTATACTTTGCTTTCGCATTGAACGCAAGACACCTCATTTACCATGCGTATTTTACATGCGGTCTCCATACCCACCACACGGCACAGTGTTCTGGGGCTGTTAATGGCTTCGAACTATTTACTCGTCAGTACAGAACAGGATTTGGCTAGAGAATGTCGAGGGAGCAGGTGGGATCTCGCAGTCCCTCGCCCCTTTTCATACACCTCTTTTCCTCCTCCAGCTCTAGCAGAGGAGAGCAGCCAGGACTCCATGAAGAAGCAAGACGCCGCCTGTTGTCAGCACAATATCGCGGGTGGAGTGTGACGCTGTTCATGCAGCAAACAAAGAAAAGAGAGGGAAGGGGACATGAGAAGAGGCAGGCAGCCCTTGGATACACCCACCAGAATCTGCCCTTGCAATAAATTTTCTGTGACCACCCTTCACTGTGGGGTCTAAGGCATGTTCCATCTATAACAGCTTACTCATTTCAAGGAGGGGAGGGACATGTGATAGTCTGTCCCCCCGCCACCATGCTTTATGAAATTGACATATGGATACAAATATCATAGAATCATAGAACACTAGAACGGGAAGGGACCTCGAGAGGTCATCGAGTCCAGTCCCCTGCCCTCACAGCAGGACCAACCACTGCCTGATTGTTCCTGACAGGTGTCTGTCCAACCTGCTCTTAAATATCTCCAGGGATGGAGATTCCACAACTTCCCTTGGCAATGTATTCCATTCCAGTGTTTAACCACCCTGACATATAGGAAGGTTTTTCTCATGTCCAACCTAAACCCCCCTTGCTGCAGTTTGAGACCATTCCTTCTTGTCCTCTCCTCAGAGGCCAAAGAGAACAATTTTTCTCCCTCCTCCCTGTGACACCCTTTTAGATACCTGAAAACTGCTGTCATGGTTCCTATTTTGGTGGCTGTTGACACAGGGGCATGCAATGAGCCAGTGATGAGCAAAGGAAGAAGGAATCATGGGCACAAACCCCAGCCAGCCCCAGCTCTGTGCCCACGTCCCCGCCGGGCCAGGCAACCCCTGAGCAGCAGAGATCTCCCTGCCGGGAACCCAGTGGGACCAGCCTCCCCTGGTGGGTACTTGAGGGGGCAGCTCCTGACTGAGATGTGCCCTCTGCTTGCCTCCATTCCCCCAGTCTCAGCTTGGCACAGAGGGGCTAAATCCATTCACAACTTGGTGAGGAGCGCAGATAGGAGGGCATGGGGGCCATGGACATGCCGAAGTTAGAAAGGGCGTGTGGAGAGAAGGGGGAATTTCATCTCCACTTGGTTTTCTATCTGCAGGTGGCATTTGTCACCTTATCCCACCTCCCCTTCCCAGGAGAGCCCCTGAGGACGATTGTCCTCCCTTGGGAGCCGCCCAGGGAGCTGAAGGAAGGAATCAAGGACATCTAACCTGTGCTGGCATCATTCACGGTGATGTTCACGACCTTGCTCAGGAGGGACAGGACCCACCTCCCGCCCACTTTCTCCTTGTAGCCACAGGTGAATTCCCCAGAAATTTTGGGACGAATGCTGACCGCAGAGACTTTCACAGAACCGATGCTGGGCTCCATGGTGCTGATCTCAGAGCCCAGATCCGCAGGAACGAGGTCGGCTCCGTCCTTGTAGAAGTGAAACCTCCGCTCACGGGCATCCCCGGGGGCCGTGCAGGTGATGTTGAGGGAAAACCCTTCGCTCACCACTCCAGACGGGGGATCCACACTCAGCTCTGGCTGGGGAGGGGGATCTGTGGGGAGCAGCAAAGGGGCGGGGCAGGGGACAAAGTAAAGAGGAGGACCAGAATTTAACTCACTCAGAGCTGAGCTGATCTCTGTCTCCAGGAGCCTCTTGCTTCACCTCAGGATGTTGATGGGCTCCCCACAGAAATCAGAGCGAGCTCGGGCAGGAGGTGGGGGGTGGCTTCCTCCAGATACAGGCTGTGGCTCGGAGGGGAGGTCAGAAGCTGCTGTGGACACCAGGACGTGACTTGTTTTCTGTCACCTCTTCATTACCGATGCCTCGGACATTTGCAGAGCTCTCTGCAGACGGGGGGCCCAGGACATCTGGGGATCCTGCCCTCTCTGGCCAGGCCGGCAGAGAGCTGGGAGATGTGGGAAGCCCAAGTCTGGTGGAAAGGGGCTTGTGCTCCCCACTTGGGATCTGCCGGCTGGATGGGCACCCCAGGACGGACAGGTGCAAGGCCCAGATCGCCCCAGCCCTGTGATGCTCAAGGGGGGAGTGAAGATGATCCTAGACGAGCCCACAGCTCCGATGCTCCATCTGTCCACCATGTTGAAAGAGAGCCTGGACACCTTGTTACCAGACTGAGTGAGAGAGGAATCGACTCTGCAGGGAGGTGCCTGGGCTGCGCAGGGAGAGGTAGTGGGCCAGGAAGAGGCTGCAACCCGGGGTCAGTGTGAGATGGAAAAGAAGGTCACGCCCAGCAGGGACCCCTGGAAGGATCTGGGAGGGAAGGGCAGCTGATACCAGGAAAAATTCATCTCAGGAATTAGAGGGCGGTGGAGACTTCTCCAACGAAAACGATGAGGGGTTTGGAGCGGGTGCCATAGGAAGAGAGATTAAAAGACTCGGGCTTTTCAGCTTCGAAAAGAGGAGACTAAGGGGAGATGGGATTGAGATCTTTAAAATCTTGTCTGGTGTGGAAAAACTGAATAAGGAAAAGTTATTTCCTTGTTCCCCCAATGTAAGAACCCAATGAAATGAAAAGGCAGCAGGTTTAAAACAAACCAAAGGAAGTTTTTCTTCACTCAGCGCACAGTCAACCTGTGGAACTCCTCGCCAGAGGAGGTGGTGAAGGCCAGGACTTTAACAGAGTTAAAAAAAGAACCAGATGGATTCATGGGGGGTAGGTCCATCGATGGCTCTTAGACCAGATGGTTAGGAATGGTGTCCCTCGCCTCTCTCAGAGGCTGGAAACGGGTGACAGGGGAGGGGTCATCTGAGCATTCCCTGTTCTGTTCCCTCCCTCTGGGGCACCTGGCATTGGCCACTGTCAGCAGTCAGGACACCGGGCTGGGTGGGCCTTTGGTCTGACCCAATCTGGCCGTTCTTATAGGAAACACCCTGCACCTCCCTGAGTCCCAATCCTGCCCTTTCTTACATGTTCCCTCACGGGGCACGGTCCTAGTGGGATCCACTGGCTGGGCTGGGCTACCCAGGGTGCAGCAGGGGAGAGGGATGGGGGGGTCTCTCTCTCAGCTGTGATCACCAGCCAGGCACAGACCTGGCACCAGGGACCTCTCTGGGGAGCAGATCCAGGTTTTCAGACAAGGATCTGCCTCCCATGGTGCTTTCGCCCTCAGGGGCCGAGCTATTTGGGGGGAGAGGACACCTTCCCTCCCTGTACAAAGAGGCAGTAGGGAATCGCGAGGCTGTTGCTTTGGCAGGGGGTGGGTCACACCAGACACTGAACCCAATGGCAAAAACAATCATTGAAGAAACATCCAGGCTGGGTCCTTGGAATCGGTTCCCCCGTCTGCCTTGCAACCTCTGCATGGGGGTGCCCCGGGTGGTGAGCTCCCCCCGCAGCAGTGCCCTGGGGCTGTGAGTTTCCCTCACAGCCGTGCCTTCCTGCTGGCCAACTGTGCTGTGCCACAGGAGACCTCTCCCCCGTGGCGTGTCTCACACCGGGGACCCACACTGACCAAACCACGGGGGACTTTGGGGTGTCTCCCATGAAACCTCTCCAAGTTATCAAATGTGATGCTGGGTCGGGAGCCCCAGTGCGGCACCAAAACACCCCCCGGCCCACACCCAGCAGAGGAGCCAGAGAAGGGGGTTGAAGCTGTCCCAGCGGTCGGCTGACCCTGCCCTGTCCCCGGGCTGTCTCACCCTACACATGGTGGAGAGATTCTCCTGCACAGAACCAACAAAGAGCAGGAGTCAGAGACTCACCCACCACTGCGATGGCGATGACTCGGCTTCTCTGAGATGAGATTTCTTTCCCAGGCTCCTTCCTCCAGGACTCACAGCTGTACCCTCCGGCCTGCGGGCCAGACACTTCTGACACATCAAGTGAACTGGTGAATCTGGACCGAGGGGAGGGGAGCTCCATGCAGAGGATTTCCCCGCTGTTCCGGAAGAACCGGATCCCGGACACGGTGGGCGCCCCGGCAGCTGAGCACGTCAGGATCACGGCTTCTCCGGGGAGGTAGACAAGATGCTGCGGGGACACGGTGAGCTGGGGGACTGGGAGGGGGGCTGGAAAAGACAAGGGGGTCGCGGGAGGAGATGGTTCCTCCATGGGCGGCTGGTGACCCAGAGGCAGAGGAGGAGCCAGGGGAGGGCAGAGCAGGGAGGGATCCTGGGCACAGACCCCAGCCAGCCCCAGCTCCGTGCCCAGGAACCACGTCCCCGCTGGGCCAGACAAACCCTGAGCAGCACAAACAGAAGACAGACCCGTGTAGCACTTCAGAGACTAACAAGATGGTTTCTGTCTTTTGTTTCAGCTACACCAGACTAACACGGCTGCATCTCTATCACTATTCTACCTGAGCAGCAGAGATCTCCCTGCCAGAAACCCTGTGGGACCAGCCTCCCCTGCTGGGAATCTGAGGGGACAGCTCCTGCCCAGGGCAGCTCGGCTCTCAGGGGCCGGTGGGGGGCTTGTGCGGCTGAGTCCAGGGCCGTCGGGGAGCTCCAGCCCAGTTACATTGATCTGTCTGGAGATGTTGCGGATTCACTCCAGCCTGGGATCTCCCTGATTCACATCAAGAACCCTGATTCACATCAGCTCCTCCTGCTGGGCTCTTGGGGAGCGTTTCAGACTCGCGCGTGCAGGGGTCAAGCAATGAAATGAGGAGGCAGCAGGTTAAAAACAAACCAAAGGGAGTTTTTCTTCACTCCATGCACGGTTAACCTGTGGAACTCCTTGCCAGAGGATGGGGTGAAGGTTAGAAATTTCACAGGGTTCAAAAAAGAACTCGATAGATTCATGGAGGTTAGGTCCATCAATGACTATTAGCCAGGGTGGGTAGGAATGGTGTCCCTCGCGTCTGTTTGTCTGGAGGCGGGTGACAGGGGAGGGATCACGTGAGGATTCCCTGCTGTGTTCTCCCCCTCTGGGGCACCTGGCATTGGCCGCTGTCGGCAGACAGGACCCTGGGCTGGATGCACCCTTGGTCTGACCCGGTCTGGCCACTCCGATGTTCTCATGTTCTCTGCTGCATCACAAGGATCGTAGTCCATGAAACTGGGGAGCTGCCGATTATCAAATTTCCGTTCCCCTCGTGGGGGCTGCTAGGCTGGGACCCACCCCCGAGCCTCCTCTTTGTGACGCTAAACACCTTGAGTGCCGGGAAACTCTCGCTACAAGCTGGAGCCTCCCTCCGGGGGCCGGGCAAATGCCAGCTCCCCCCATCTGGGCGACTTCACACCCCTCGCCCCGCAGCCTGCTCCCCCTGGAGCTGCCCCACCGCCTGTGTCGAGCAGACCCAGACCGAGCTGAGGAGCAATTCAGAGAGCAGGGCAAGAACCTAGGACACGGTCTGCCCTCCCACCAGGAGCAGAGCTGGGGCAGGGAGCGTCCGTCATGTGCTGGGGCAGCTCTGGCATCCTCACTTTCTGCACCCTGGGGGAGCGCACGCTGAGTGTGGGAGGGGCTTCCATCCGCCCAGGACACCCCAAGGTCGCCGCCCTCACCCTCGGCGGGAAGTGGGGGGCAAAGAGAGGGAGGCGGCTGACGAGGATGGTTCAAGCCTCCAGCCCCATGCACATGAAGGCGTTCACCCCACGGTCTCCCTCCAGGGGCTGAGGCTGACGAGGGGGGAGAAACCATCAGCTGCCCATCAGCCCTTTCCTAGAAGCTGGCAGGCACTGAGCGGAAGTGAGGAAGCTCGGGAGGAAGTGGGGGAGGGAGGTGGAGTTTTTCTGCCCCTCACATTTCCTCTGCAATCACTGCAGGACCTGTGGGAGCCCAGAGCTGGGGCAGAGATACCCTCCCACACACACACAGCCCCACAGCGATGGGCCCTGCCCCGGGGCACTCAGTGTCACAGGGAGGTGGGACCTCAGACTCCATGGCCCGTCCAGCCCTCACTCCCTCTGCTGGGACTGCCCGTGAGGGGCTAGGTAGCACCCAGGGGGATGGGGGCAGCTTCCCCCCTGTGGCCTGGGCTGGGACCCTCCAAGCAGCCAGCAGACGGGGTGACTCTCCCAGCTTCTCAGATGTGGCTCTGGACTGGAGCGCAGGTGCATGGGAGATGCCCGAAAACTAGGCAGCCTGGCCCAGGGAAGGCCTGGCACAGGGGCACCCAGGGACACCCTCCTTCCTTTCAGTTTCACGCTCCACAGGGAGGAATGTGGGGAGCTTCACCCCCATGATTCCCCCCACGCCTTGGGCACCCGAACGAGGACGGGAGACGCCGTTACCTGCAGGGGACACCGGCCTGGGGAGACTCTGGAGAGAGGCTGGAGGAGAAGAGAAGAGAGGGGGTGAGCGCTCTGGGGAGGGGAAGAGGAGGAAAGGGGGTGCACTGAGACTGAAGGATGCGGGGGGTTGCTGGACAGAAGACACACAGAGGGGCTGGGGGCCGAGGGGGGCACTTACCCAGCAGAGGCAGGAGCAGAGTTAGCTCCATGCTGAGCCGGTGGCTCCGGGCTGGGAGCTGGGTGCTCGGCTCAGCCTCCGGCAGCATGTGAGCGCAGGGAAGGGAACAGCATCCTATGTTTTGTTGGTGGAAGAGGAAGTCGCAGGCTCAGCCATGGTCACCTCCCAGCCCGGGGGCTGGGGAGACACTGGGGCTGGAGCGCAGGGTGGAAGGAGGGAGCTGTCCGTTTCCTGGCTCTCGTAGCACAGAGAAGTGGCTTCAGGAGCAGCCGCAGGAACTCAGCGGGTGCAAAGCAGCCTCAGAGGAGCGGCACTAGCTCACACCCACCAGGGATCTGCCCCCAGGGCTGAGGCCCATTGACGCCAGTGGTGGGCTTCCCTCATTCCTGTCAAAGCCTTGGGAAAGGCCCCTGGCCCTGCTGGGCCGGCAGGCGTCTGTGACACGAAGGCCGGAGACTCTGCTGCGGCACCGGGAGCCTGAGTGTAGATGGGCAGTGACAGGGCTGTCGAAGGATTCCAGTCCCCAAGCCCTGACCCCACAGGATCGGACTGACCCCATGCTGGGGAGGAGGAGCTGGAGGGCAGGCCAGGCCCAGCTGGAGATGGACCCAGCTGGGGAAGGGCTGGGGAGGAGCAGAAAGGGGGCAGTCCAGCTGGGATGGGGCTGTGGGGAGAAGCTCTCCCGTCTCTTTGTTCATCCCACAGGGGAGAGTCTTTCAACTGGCCCGGCTGGGGGGACCCATCGTGGGAGGAGAAATCACCGCAGGGCCTGCGGGTCTGTCGTCAGCGCTATGGGGGCACCCCACCGTGAGACCCCTCCGCCCCACCTTGTCAGACCCTCCCTCCGAGTCCTGACCATCCGACCCAGATGCCATTTTCACATCTCTGCAGTGCACGGCAGGTGTGTTGAGGGCTCAGAGCTGTGCAGGAGGAATAACAGGTAGTTCGATTTAGGGCTTTAATTCGAACTACTGGGTCCCTGCCGCGTGTAGACGCGGGCAGTTAGTCCGGACTAGTGAAATTTCAAAATGGCGACCAGACGGGAAGATGCAAATAAAGCCCAGGATATTTAAATCCCGGGCTTCATTTGCAACTTCGAATGCCTACATTAGCCTCCGTAGTTCAAACTAGGGGGCTAGTGTAGACATACCCCTAGACACTCCAGCTTTCCTACGCCCACCCTCAGTGCTACGTCTTGTACCGCCGGTGGGTTGTGAAAGCCGGACCCACCACATCCACACAGGTTCTCCCCATCCCTGCGGGACCAGCCACAGGCCCAGGTCGGTTTACAGCTCAGATCTGACCCCACAGAGCTCACTGGGCCCGTCCTTTCTCACGTAACATCTGAAGGTTTATTCATAAAAGCAAGAAAGCAAAGATGGGGAGGTGAACAGGGAAAGGAATCCAACCACGCAGAGCAATCACACCGTTCCGGGCCCAGCGCGGTAGCAGGGACGGAACGATCTTCTCCCCTCTCAGCCTCTGGGACACGACCTTTACCGGGAGGGGCCATCGGTGCTTTTGGGCTCAGATCCCAGCAAAGCGGCTGGGGGAAGAGGATCCCTGGCCCATGAGATGGGATCCCGTTGTTCTCTCGGAGGGAATACACGTCCCAGCGACCCATGTGACACATGGGGGGTCCCCTGTCCAGTCAGGACTCCGTCCTTTTCCGGCGGCAGCCACTGCTCACAGGCTGGTGCGAACGCTCTCAGCAAAGCTCCTGCGATGTGGATCGGTGCCACGTCAGGCCCCTCGTCACCCACGTGCTGTGGTTCACACGCCCAGCTGCCCGGCCCCCCTGGCGTGGCCGAGCTCCCTGCCGAGGGCTCCCAGAAGGAAACATTTCCTGAAGAGGCACAGAGCTGAGGCCTCTCACTTTGCAGACACACGTGGCACATGGGTGTGAGCGGCACAAGCAGAGCCACAGAACCACAGGGTGGTGGAGACACCTCCCCCAGCCACGTCGCACTGGACTTGGGACAAACACACAGCGGTGGTCAAACCAGGGACCCGTGTCTGCTCTCACAATCCACTAGCATCCCGCCTGGCTCTGGAGGAGCTGGAGGCCGGGCCAGGCCCAGTGGGGGAGGCAGCCCAGCTGGGGAAGGGCTGGTGATGAGTGGAAGCGGGCAACCTCTCTGAGCTGGGGCTGTGGGGGGAAGCTCTCCCGTCTCCCTCTGGCTGGTGGAGGCTGGAGTGGAGGCTCTGGAGAGACGCAGCCATGCGACAGCCCAGGGCGGGCTGGACGGGTTTGTTTACTCGCAGGACAAGCCAGTCAGCTGGATCCCAGGCAGCAGTGGGAGACGAGGAAGATGAGTTCAACGATGAGGAAGAAGGCGCCGCCCACCACCAGCTCCCGGGCCCAGGGGAGGCCGCGAGCTGCAGAGAGAGGAGAGTCAAGGAACCAGCAGGCGCATGTCACAGCCGATGGCAAGACACGTGGTGTCTGCGCCTCCCGCAATCATAGAATCACAGAATCCTAGCAGTGGAAGGGACCTCGAGAGGTCATCGAGTCCAGTCCCCTGCCCCCATGGCAGGACCAAGCACTGTCTAGACCATCCCTGATAGACATTTATCCAACCTACTCTTAAATATCTCCACAGATGGAGATTCCACAACCTCCCTGGGCAATTTATTCCAGTGTTTCCCCACCCTGACAGGTAGGAACTTTTTCCTAATGTCCAACCCAAACCTCCCTTGCTGCAGTTTAAGCCCATTGCTTCTTGTCCTATCCTCAGAGGCCAAGATGAACAAGTTTTCTCCCTTCTCCTTGTGACACCCTTTTAGATACCTGAAAACTGCTCTCATGTCCCCCCTCAATCTTCTCTTTTCTAAACTAAACAAACCCAATTCTTTCAGCCTTCCTTCAGAGGTCATGTTCTCTAGACCGTTCATCATTCTTGTGGCTCTTCTGTGGAGCCTCTCCAATTTCTCATGGCAAACTCCCCTGGATCTCAGGCACTGAGACGTGAAACCCAGGCCCAGCCCTTCCCTGTTGGACTGGTGGGCACTGACCCCTGTTCCCCCTCATCCGTGTGTCTGTCCCTCCCCAGTCGGCTTCTCTTCCAGCACCCTGCCAACTGCCCCAGCCCCACATCTCTGTCGGTGTAGTTGGGTAAGGGGGCCATAGGAAGGGATGTTTGGTTAAGTACGGGGCACAGGTAAGGAGCCAAGAGCTGCAAAGGTCTCTCAGAAGCTCCAGCTGATAATGACACAATGGGGAGGTCAGATATTTTGTTTTCTATCTGTACCTGTCACCTCATCCCACCTCCGTTTCCCAGGAGAGCTCGGTAGGACCGTACTCCTCCAAGAGCAGCCACCCAGACAGCCGAAGGAAGGAGCTAGGGACGCCTCACCTCTCCTGGGGTCACTCATGGGGATGTTCACAGACCGGCTTCTCAGGGATAGGACCCACCTCCCGCTCACGTTCTTCTCGTACCCACAGGTGAAGTCGCCCACATTGTTGGGACCGGCCCTGAGGACGCGGGTCACAGAGACGGGATCCCCTGCATCGATCTCAGACCCTGCGCCCCTGGGGACCATCTCAAGTCCGTCCTTGTAGAAGTGGAACCTCCGCTCGCCGGTGTCCCCGGGGGCCGTGCAGGTGAGGAGCAGGGGGGGCCCTTTGCTCACGGGTCCAGACGGGGGATCCCCGCCCGGTGCCGGCTTGGAAGAGGAACCTGTGGGGAGCAGGAAAGGGGAGGGGTCAGCGGGGGACAAAGCGGAGCTGGTGCCCAGAATTCAATGTGCTCAGAGCAGACCCGCGCTCTGTCTCCAGAGCCTCCTGCCTCACTTCAGGATCCCAAGGGTCTGGGCACAGAAATGAAGGAGAGCTGGGCTGGGGGCTGGGGCTGGGGGCTGGGTGGCTTCCTTCAGATACACTGTGGTGCCCCCACGTTGGATCCGGCAGCCCAGCGAGTGGGGAACAGGCTCTGCAGGGAGGTGCCCAAGCTGCCCAGGGCTCAGCGTGAGAGACAGAGGAGGGGGCGCCCAGCTGGGTCTCTGCAGGCCCTGGGATGGGAGCGGAGGGGCAGATGTCACCAGGCCAATCTCATGTCAGGAGCTAGAGGGGGATGGAGAGTTCTCTGAGGGACCCCCCCTGCACCCCGCTGAACCCCTGCCCTGCCCTGGGCCCACATTACCCCGCAGGGGCAGGGTCTCTCTGTGGGGGATTCCCTGGCGGGGCTGGGCTGCCCAGAGCACATGCCGCTCCCACACCAGATGGGGGGGGCACTGCCCCATGTGATAGCGCTGAGGCTGAGAGGTCCCAGGATGGATTCTACTGCCGACCCCGCCCCTTCCCGCCTCTAGCCCCGCCTCTAGCCCCGCCACCTCTTCCCCGGCCCCGCCCCTGTGCCTCTAGCCCCGCCCCTCGGCCCCAGACCCCACCACCTCCCATCCCTAGCCCTGCCCCTGCCCCTCCCCCTCCGGCCCCAGCAGAGCCCCCGGGCATGGTGCTGCCCAGACAGGGGTAGAAACTGCCCCGGTGGGGCCCGGTGTGGTGCTGAGGGACCGAGCGGCACCTCCCCCTGTGGCTGGAGCAGAGACCCCTCCCAGGCGAGCAGACCCCAGCAGACAGAGGGGCTCACCCGTCACTGTTATGGAGATGGGCCGGCTCCTCTCGGATTCGATCACTCGCCCGGACTCTGCCCTCCAGCACCCACAGGTGTACATGCTGGTTTGCGGCCCCGCAGACAGCCGAACGGAGGCGGTGGCCTGGTGCGGGCGGAGGCAGAGTTCCTCGGGGATCAGCGTCTGGCCGTCCTTGTAGAAGAGGATCTTGGAGTCGCTGGGCGCCCCCGCAGCTGAGCATGTGAGGGTGACAAATTCTCCAGCGATGTAGACCCGCTGCTGCGGGGACATACTGAGCTGGGGGGTTGGGAGCAGGGCTGGGAAAGACAAATGGGGGGGAAGAAATGAGTCCCCCACTCACTCGCTAGACCCGCTCAGCATGGCTCGGAGCCACTGATGGCTACTCTCTGGGGATGATTCTCCAGCCCACTGTACATCCACATTCATGAAGAACCTGGCAGGGGCGAGGCAGATCTCCCCAGCTCAGACACATTTCAGTGTAGTAAGAAGAAGGCCTAAAACAGACACCCATGCAGCTCAGGTCTGAGGTCTGAGGCCTAGGTGACAATGAACAAAACATGGCAAATATAAGGCAAAGCTAAACTGTGCAAAAGCAGCCCCCTGCTCACAGACCTTGGCATGAACAGGGTTGAGACTAATGGAGAACAGGTCCAGGGCTGAGACTAACTGGTCATTGGGACTGATCATGAGTTGTAAACACACAGCGCATTGGAAAAGACAATGGTACCACTTCCCATGGATACCAGCTCCTGGTCAGGAAAAGGGTCTAAGATAAACAGTTTGATGGATGTTCACTTCCCACACATACTAACTTTGGTTCAGGAAAAGGATCTAAGCTAAATAGCTTGATGGATGTTCACTTCCCGCGGATACTAGCTCTGGTTCAGGAAAAGGATCTAAGATAAACAGCTTGATGGATGTTTCCTCTCCACCAATAGTAACTCTGGTTCAGGAAAAGGTCGAGGTTGATACATGATGGACGGAGATGGTCTAATCAGATCATGAGGCACGAGGTGATTGGTGGTTGTCTGGCAACATCAGAGTGTGACAACCTCACATGTCAGCAGTGATGTGTTTGTACCTGTATATAGGGTAGTGTCTTGGGGGGGAGGACAGTCTTTCAATGCCGTAGGGGGGGCAATGGAAGTGTTCCATTGTGTTGAGCCGTTCCATTGTTACGGGATACAAATGCATCGTGGTTCAGTAGAGTCTACTGATAACTATGACTGTACTTCACTTCACAATAAACCTGGCCTCGCGCCTGCGATCCTTATCTGGTCTGTGGTCTTTGGGCCCTCTCTTGGGGTCTGCTGTGGAGACTGAGTGCACAAGTCTACATGGCACACGGCACGGAGCACACACGCAAGCAGCCATCTGGTTGTCATCATCGACGGAGCCAGAGACGCGTTAGGACGTCGCAACAGTGACTCCTGGCGCCTGTGAACTAACAGCTGCCTGAAGAACTACATTGGTGACCCCGACCTCTGATCCGGTAAGCAAGCGAGCTGCCCTCTGTAGCAGTCGTGATCTAGCATAAGAGAAAGCCACGAGCTAGGGAACCCGCTCTTCCCCTCCCTTCCGATCCACATGGAGTTTGATGAAACATGGACCTGCTGCATAACCAGAAAAAGGGGTCCATTTGAATTTAAAACAGAAAGTGGGGAGACATGGGCTGGTATGTGTAAAGCCATGGTAGAAATGGAGGCTCTAAAGAATAGTAATACAAGAAATCCTGTACTTTGCAGTGAATGGCTCTGAGATGGCTAAACAGCATGGCACTCTGCTTGCCTCCCCGGTACAGGAAAACATCAGGGGAGAGAATGAAAAAGCATCTGAAAGTGAAAAGCCAAGACTGAGCAGGTGAACATGTAGAATTGATGTATCAACACAGGGAGTTGCCCCAAACTGGTTAGCTGCAGCATGTAAGGGCGCTCCTGCAAGCCATTTGAGATGTAGACAAAACCAACAGACTGCGGGGGACCAAATCCAGTTTTTACAAGAGCAGGTAACTACCCCCACTCTCCTCGCAGAGCCAGGATAAAAACTCCGGGTGCAAATTCTCAACTGTTTTGACCCACCAAACCGCCCTCCAGGCCCAGCTAAAAACACACCCCTCTTTTCTTTTTCGTCTGTCTGCATTTACTAAATTTACTGCTGCCGCCTGTGCCTTAAAACAGCTTTGAAAGTTTCTCGCCCTTTACTCGGGCTTCACTACCTTCCTTAATTGCTCTTCACCCTCCTTCCCCTGTCTCTTCTCACTTTGACTCTCTGCGTTATGAGTTAAAAGTTACGGGTTTTACAGAAACCTCAAAAAGTGAAAGCAATTGAAAACAAAACAGAGATTTTGTTTCTTTGAGAAAGATTTTAAAAACGTAAAAACTTTACTTTAAATAAATCAAATAATTATTTTAACCCTTCGGGAATGCAACAGCTAGAATGACTCCTAACTTTAGTGAAGATATGGTTGTTAAGCAACAGACATGCACACTCTGCTTCTAATCCTAATCACTGACTAATATTTGAAACATGAGCTTTTCTTATTTCAATAGAGCAGCGTTTTACAACAAAGTTTAATATAAAGTAATGAAAAATGCTTTAAGTTACTAAATTAACAGAACAAATTTGGCATAGTTTAGTATAAATCTGTATCATTTTGATGAAAACATTTAAATAAGGTAAAAAGTTGCTCATTTAAATGTTTAACCCTTTTGTTCTATTTTTTATTTTGTATAGTTATTAATAGACTTCGGACACCATTTGGGTTTAGTTGTAAGTTCTGTGTCACGTGACTATTTTTTAAATTACAAAAGTCAATTTTATAGTTTTTTGTAAAGTGGTACCACACTATTTTACTATCATATTTGGGGTATAAATATATGAATAATAGCATTTATTTATTTATTTATTTACTTTGCAAAGTTCAAAAAGGCCTCAATTACAAATATATGTACATATATTTTGCCTCAACAAATAATGCAATTGCGAACAAAAAGAATTCTTTCATTAATCACAATTTTGTGTTTGAATTTTTAGTAAGAAAAAGCAAGGGAAACCTCACAATTAAGGTTAAGGTTATATTAACAAAATGTCAATTTCTTCTTTGGGTTTTTATAAATGTATTTTTTACCTTTAAATATAGTTTTAGGAATGGCATAGCAATAATGTTGAAAAATAACCATTTATGCATAAAGTTCACCAAACAATTTCAACAGGTTTCCACTTTGGACTCCTAAGCACAACAAAGCAACAGGAAAGTTTAATACCCTCAAAGGATTTGCATACACCCGTGTTTAAACATTCATTTTGGTCTAATTATATACTTAGTTTAATTTTATACAATTTGTAACATTATGTCAAAGGGAAGTAGTTTTTAGCATTTGTACTTCTAAACAGTTAACAGCAGTGACATTGGTATCACAAGCAAATTAACTCTGAAACGCTTGGTGACAATTTTGTCACTAACTCTTTTGCTCAGACAGTGTTCAGCAAGGGAAAGCAACACAACTTCACATGCAAGATTCTGTTTAAGTTAATATCCCACAGACTAAAGACGAAAGAAGAAATACCACAAGGACATCAGAAGTTAACAGTCTACAGCAAAGAAATGTCCAAGCATCAGGAAAAGAAAAGAAATGCTTTATATAAGAGAGACTGGTCAAATACTGGTCTACTGTATACGGACAAGTAAGTTGGCAATCAGCTAAAATTCGATTTTGTGCAAAACCAACTGTATTATTGCTGTATCACAGAATTATTGTTCTATTGCAGTGTATCTCAACCAGTGGTACAAGTACACTTAGGGGGTATGTCTACACTAGCTCGGTAGTTCGAGCTAGGTAGGCAAATGAGGGCAACCGGAGTGGCAAATGAAGCCCGGGATTTAAATATCCTCGTGAAACGAGGAGTAACGGTAGTTCGAATTAGAGATCCTAATTCGAACTACCTACTCCGTGCCACGTGTAGCCGCGGGCACGGAGTTCGGACTAAGGGGGATTTAAAAATGGTGGCGCCCGGGAAGATGCAAATGAAGCCCAGGATATTTAAATCCCGGGCTTCATTTGCAACTCCGGTTGCCCTCATTTGCCTACCTAGCTCGAACTACCGAGCTAGTGTAGACATACCCAGGGGTACTTGAGAGAAGTCTGGGGGGTAGGTCAACACAACTGAAATTTGAAGAAAACTAAATGTTTGTTCTAAGTTTTGCAGCGCTTTATTATTTTTGTACATTTTAACACCCAAAAATGTCATTGCCCACGTGGCTATGATTAAGTTGTTTAAACAAATGTGTTGCAATGGTAGAAAAAAAATGTTGCATCTGAAAACTAGGTACTGGGGGTACTTATAATTTTTTATTTTTTTTATTTGTTTTAAACAAGTACTTTATAAAAAAAGTTGAGAAACTTTTCATACGATCATAGAATCATAGAATACTAGGACTGGAAGGGACCTCGAGAGGTCATCGAGTCCAGGGGATGACTCTGGTCTGGTCTGTCTAGACCATCCCTGATAGACATTTATCTAACCTGCTCTTAAATATCTCCAGAGATGGAGATTCCACAACCTCCCTGGGCAATTTATTCCAGTGTTTGACCACCCTGACAGTTAGGAACTTTTTCCTAATGTCCAACGTAAACCTCCCTTGCTGCAGTGTAAGCCCATTGCTTCTTGTTCTATCCTCAGAGGGCAAGATGAACAAGTTTTCTCCCTCCTCCTTGTGACACCCTTTTAGATACCTTAAAACAGCTATGATGTTCCCCCTCAATCTTCTCTTTTCTAAACTAAACAAGCCCAATTCTTTCAGCCTTCCTTCATAGGTCATGTTCTCTAGACCTTTCATCATTCTTGTTGCTCTTCTCTGGTCCCTCTCCAATTTCTCACATCTTTCTTGAAATGCGGTGCCCAGAACTGGACACAATACACCAACTGAGGCCTAACCAGCGCTGAGTAGAGCAGAAGAATGACTTCTCGTGTCTTGCTCACAACACACCTGTTAATGCAGCCCAGAATCAGGTTTGATTTTTTTGCAACAGCATCACACTGCTGACTCATATTCAGCTTGTGGTCCACTAAAACCCCTAGATCCCTTTCTGCCATACTCCTTCCTAGACAGTCGCTTCCCATTCTGTATGTGTGAAACTGATTGTTCCTTCCTAAGTGGAGCACTTTGCATTTGTCTTTATTAAACTTCATCCTGTTTACCTCAGCCCATTTCTCCAATTTGTCCAGATCATTTTGAATTGTGACCCTATCCTCCAGATTAGTCGCAACCCCTCCTAGCTTGGTATCATCTGCAAACTTAATAAGCGTACTTTCTATGCCAATATCTAAATCATTGATGAAGATATTGAACAGAGCCAGTCCCCAAACAGACCCCTGCGGAACCCCACTTGTTATACCTTTCCAGCAGGATTGAGAACCATTAATAACTACTCTCTGAGTATGGTTATCCAGCCAGTTGTGCACCCACCTTATAGTAGCCCCATCTAAGTTGTATTTGCCTAGTTTATTGATAAGAATATCATGCGAGACCATATGAAATGCCTTACTAAAGTCTAGGTATACCACATCCACTGCTTCTCCCTTATCCACAAGACTCATTATCCTATCAAAGAAAGCTATCAGATTGGTTTGACATGATTTGTTCTTTAACAATATTGTATTATTGTTGTATTGTATTATTGTTGTATACCATTTACAAGGTGCATAACTTTGCTAACCTGTTTAACCAACACACAGGAGAAAAAAAATCAACACACGGATGACAGAAAGCAACATGAAGAAAAGGGGAAAACAAATCGGTTAAAAAAATTAAGTTACATAATAGCTACAAATTGGGTAAACAAATTCTTTAATTCTCTACCAGTACCAGTGAGTATCTGCGTCGGTGACAGTGCATCCTAACCGAGACACATGTCATTCAAAACAATCTCGTTCAGTGTCTGGATACCCGTGCTAAATCCTGACACAGCAGAATTTGATACATTGATCACTGTCCATTCCATAGCTTATCAGAAAGGCAATGTCCATAAGAAACAACTTGATCTATGTCAACTCCCGGTGTATCACAGAGCGCTGAAACTAATGGAACAAAAAAGTTGAATTGTTCCAGTTTCCTGCCCAGCAAAGCGTATCCCAGCGGGTGACACCCAGCAGTGAGGGCAACCCGTAATAGGAATGGACAGTACTGAGTAGTAATTAACTACAAGACAGTTATACATCATGGCCTCATTTCTAATGTCATTGTTCCACATTTGTGTTACTTCTTATATACATAATCTCGTGGGACACACTATCACAAGGCCTATCCCAGGATTCCAAAACACTCAGCCCCGTACCAATCATGATACAGAGAAGAACTGTCATTGCTACTACAAGGGCCAAATCACAATACCAGAGTGAAAAACAGACTGTTCTAAGGTTGTGCCATGTGTACACATACCTACTGTGTACCTCCATATCCTCACAGAACTCCACATGCCTAATATAGTCCTGGGCCTAACATTCACAGGCGCACCATAAGGGACTAAGATATAACTGGCAAATAAAATCTGTCCATCAGTCACACGAGGAAATGTGCAGACTAAAGGAGACATGGGGCATGAATGCGTGAATGGTAAATTAGGGTGTCCACAGAACAGCGTGTAGCCCTCTGGGTCACCGAAGTCCATGCATTGTGTTTTCCAGGACGATGGG
Source organism: Pelochelys cantorii (assembly GCA_032595735.1). Taxonomy (NCBI): domain Eukaryota; kingdom Metazoa; phylum Chordata; order Testudines; family Trionychidae; genus Pelochelys; species Pelochelys cantorii. Next base: position 17,827,765 of record CM064351.1, on the reverse strand, counting down.
TAAACATCCGCCCCAGAAAAAACAACAAGTGGAAGAATGTAGTAAGATGAAGGCCTAAAACATAAGCCCATGCAGCACAGGTCTGAGGTCTGAGGCCTAGCTGACAATGAACAAAACATGGCGAACAGAAAGCAAATCTAAGCTGTGTGCAAAAGCAGCCCCCTGCTCACAGACCTTGGCATGAACAGGGTTGAGACTACTGGATAACAGGTCCAGGGCTGAGACTAACTGGTCATTGGGACTGATCATGAGTTGTAAACACACCGCGCATTGGAAAAGACAATGGTACCGCTTCCCACGGATACCAGCTCCTGGTCAGGAAAAGGGTCTAAGATAAATTGATGAAGGTTCTCTTCCCACGGATACCAGCTCATGGTCAGGAAAGGGGTCTAAGATAAATTGATGAAGGTTCTCTTCCCACGGATACCAGCTCATGGTCAGGAAAGGGGTCTAAGATAAATTGATGAAGGTTCTCTTCCCACGGATACCAGCTCATGGTCAGGAAAGGGGTCTAAGAGAAACAGCTTGATGGATGTTCACTTCCCACAGATACTAACTTTGGTTCGAGAAAAGATTGAGGTAAGTGTTTCATTGTGTTGAGCCGTTCCATTGCTACGGGGTACTAATGCGCAGTGGTGCAGTAGAGTCTATTGACAACTGTTACTGTACTTCACTCAACAATAACCCTGGCCTGGCACCTGCGATCCTTATCTGGTTTGTGGTCTTTTGGGGGCTCTCTTGGGGTCTGCTGTGAAGACTGAGTGCACACGTCTACATGGCACACGGCACGGACCACACGCGCAAGCAGCCTTCTGGTTGTCATCATCGAGGGAGCCAGAGACGAGGGAGAACATTGCGACAGTGACGCTTGGCCCCTGTGAACTAACAGCATTGCTGGACAGCTGCCTGGAGAGCTACACTCAGCAGATAGGAGCTGGTGGAGACTTGTCCATGGGAAACACCCTGCACCGCACTGAGCCCCACCCCACCCTGGACCACCTCTTGTCCTGCAGGGGCAGGGCCTGTTTGGGATCTGCTGGCTGGGCTGGGCTGCCCAGGGCACAGCAGGGGGAGGGACGGGGAAGGTGACTCTCTCTCAGCTGTGAGCGCCAGCCAGGCACCCCACGTATAATGGGCACCTCTGCAGAGACTGCCCACAGCAGCAGTGTCACCGACAGCTCCTGTCCCAGCAGCCCCTCCCCTCCGGCGCACACGAGCTGTTGAGGCCTCACGTATCGGTGCTGGCAGGGCCTGGCCAGGATGCTAGAAAGTGACCCATCTCCTGTCCAGAATCACAAGTGAAGCTGCAGGGCTGAGGGCTTGGGATTGGCTCTGGTCAGCTGGGATCTCAGGGCTCTGAGCTTCCCCACAGTAGGGCCCAGGCCTGCGAACTTCCCCCCAGCAGTGCCCAGGTCTGTGAGCTCCCCTCCCAGCTGTCTCATCCTGCTGCTGGAGAGCTGAGCCCCACCCCAGTGTGTCTGACTCCAGGGCCTGCTACTGACCAGACAGGGGGACGGGATGCGATTTGTGAAATACCCCCCAGGTTTGTAACGTTACTGCAGGCTGGCACCCCACAGCCCCACGGTAGCACCGATGCCCCGTCCCATCCCACGGTGGGAGCCAGAACTGGGGGTTGAATCTGACACGGTGGGTGTTCCCGTCACCGGCTCAGTGACTGGGCAGCATCTCACCCCCTGCATGGAACAGACCCCCGGCCCTGGGGCCAGCAAACCGCATCAGCCTGGGAGACTCACCTGTCACTGCAATGGGGATGGGTTCACTCCTCTCCGACACGAACTCTCTCCCATTGACACTGCGCCTGTATTCACAGCTGTACACCCCCGCGTCTGACATGGCCACCTGCGAGAGCTGGATGGAGGCTGTGTGACCATTGCGGATTGAGGGGAATTCCTTGGATTGGTTTTTCTCTCCACCCCTGTAGAACCGGATCCCAGCCAGGCTGGACACCCCGGCAGCTGAGCACGTCAGGGTCACGGCTTCCCCAGTGACGTAGACAGGCCACAGCGGGGACACGGTGAGCTGGGGGGCTGGAAAAGACAAGGAGGTCGGGGGAGGGGATGGTTCCTACGTGGCTGGCTGGTGACCCAGAGGCAGAGGAGGAGCCAGGGGAGGGCAGAGCAGGGAGGGATCCAGGGCACAGACCCCAGCAAACCCCAGCTCCATGCCCAGGAACCATGTCCCTGCCGAGCCAGGCAACCCCTGAGCAGCAGAGATCTCCCTGCTGGGACCCTGTAGGACCAGCCTCCCCCGCTGCGTACCGGAGGGGGCAGCTCAGCCAGCAGGGGCTGGGGGGGGGCTTGTGCGGTTGAGACCGGGGCACAGATCAGGCTGCCCTGCAGTAAGTGCAGGTGCCAGCGACGGGCCTTTCAGACCTGGGTGCCCCTGGGGAGCATCACACACCCCAGCTGGGATCTGCCCCATTGACTCCAGTGGGGCTACGGCCCATTGACCCAGCTGGGGGGACAGACTCAGGGAAGGCCCATGGGGCTGTGGCTCATGTACCTCGGCCCAGCTCCCCCTGCAGGCTCCCTGGGGGCCGTTGGGGATTCTCGTGTCCTCAAGTTTGCAGATGACACAAAGTTGTTCAGGACAGTCAAAAGCAAAAGGGATTGTGAAGAACTACAAAAAGATCTCAGCAAACTGAGTGATTGGGCAGCAAAATGGCAAATGAAATTTAATGTGGGTAAGTGTAAGGTAATGCATGTTGGAAAAAATAACCCAAATTACACGTACTACATGATGGGGTCAAATTTAGCTACGACAGATCAGGAAAGGGATCTTGGAGTTATAGTGGATAGTTCTATGAAGACATCCACGCAGTGTGCAGCGGCAGTTAGTAAGGCAAATAGGATGTTAGGAATTATTAAAAAAGGGATAGATAATAAGACAAAAGATATCATACTTCCCCTATATAAAACTATGGTACGCCCACATCTCGAGTACTGCGTGCAGATGTGGTCTCCTCACCTCAAAAAAGATATATTGGCATTAGAAAAGGTTCAGAAAAGGGCGACTAAGATGATTAGGGGCTTGGAAAGGGTCCATATGGGGAGAGGCTAGAGAGACTGGGACTTTTCAGTTTGGAAAAAAGGCGATTGAGGGGCGATATGATAGAGGTCTATAAAATCATGAATGGTGTGGAGAAAGTGATTATAGAAAAATTATTTACCTTTTCCCATAATACAAGAACTAGGGGACACCAAATGAAATTGATGGGTAGTAGGTTCAAAACTAATAAAAGGAAATTTTTCTTCACACAGCGCACAGTCAACCTGTGGAACTCCTTGCCCGAGGAGGCTGTGAAGGCCAGGACTCTATTAGGGTTTAAAAAAGAGCTTGATAAATTTTTGCAGGTTAGGTCCATAAATGGCTATTAGCCAGGGATAAAGTATGGTGCCCTAGCCTTCATAACAAGGGCAGGAGATGGATGGCAGGAGATAAAACACTTGATCATTGTCTTCTGTTCTCCTTCTCTGGGGCACCTGGCATTGGCCACCGTCGGCAGATGGGATGCTGGGCTCGATGGACCTTTGGTCTGACCCAGTATGGCCATTCTTATGTTCTTATGTTCTTATGAGTGTCTCTCTTGTTCCCATCAGCGACTCTGAGCCCAGCCCCTGGCCCAGCAGCAGCGGGGGGTGTGGGAGTGGGAGTGGGGTGGGGGAGGGAGTTTTGCACTCACATTGGAGGCTCTTCCAAGCACGAGGAGCTTTGCACAGATGGGGAGGGATGGGCTGGGGGGTCAGATCCCCAGACCTAACCCCGTGTGATGGGCACTGGTCCCGCATTGGTATTGGGAGGCGTCATGGGGGCTGTGGGGCTTGTGGTAGCAGAACCGTACATGTTAGTGACCCCGGGGGCAGCCGAGCATGGCAGGGAACAGGCTCTGTGGGAGGTACCAGGGGGATCCAGGCTCAGGGACAGAGTTCAGGTCAGAGGGGGGCTGGGAAGCAGAGGTCAGTTAGATACAAAAAAAGCACCATAGTGCTGTGAACTTCCCCACAGCAGTGCCCTGCCACTGCCCTTCTGGGACCTGCCAAGGCATCACCCGAGTGTCTGAGATGCTGGGAATGGCTGGACCAAGGACAGGGGTGGGGCTGGGGTGCCAGGGGGGCCTTGGATTCCCAGGGACTTGCCCATCCAAGGGCAGGAAAAGGGGCTCACCCGCTATGGAGATGGGGACGGAGTTGCTGTTCTTAGAGACCTGTCCATTGGATCCCTGTGTCCAGTACACACAGGTGTAGGTCCCGGCACGTCCCTTCTCAGCTGTGAACTCCACAAATTGTCCTGCACCAGAGTGTGGGACTGTGCTGGGGGCCTGTGGCTCTTTTTGATAGAAGAATCTGTATTTCGTAGTCTGCTCGTACCGAGGAGCTGTGCAATGGAGTGTAACCCTCTCCCCTGGGAGACACACTGTGTACAGTCGGTCCGGAAGTAGCCTGGGGGCTGACAGGAGACCTAAGACAAAGGCAGAGGGTCAGTGCAGAGAGAGAGGACCAGAGTCACCCATCCAGCCAGTTCCAGACAGTGGCAGCAAAGGACAGATGAGAGGAATCCAGGCATCCAGCTTACCTGGGACCAAACACGGGAGGAGCCATGGGGCCAGATACTGTAGGGCGACCGGCTGTCAGGAGGGGACTCGTGGACCGGGGAGAGAGCAGGCAGAGCCCGCCTGGAGGCAGCAGAGAGCGAGATGTGCTGGGGCTGCCTGGCCTGAGGGCCCCAGGGAGTTTCCTGTGCTGGGCTCAGCCGAGTCCCTTCTGTCTAGAGAGCCGGGCTGTATGATGTGACGGCGCCCACGGCAGAGACAGGCATCCATGAGGCTCAGAGAGGATCAGGGAGGTGCAGGGGCCAAACGCTGGAGACAGAGCGAACCCCTGAAAAGGGCTCTCGCACACCGGGCCAGGCCCAGCTGGGGAAGGACGAGCTGGGGAGCACAACGGGAGGCAGCCCGGCTGGGATGGAGCTGTGGGGAGAAGCTCTCCCATCTCTCTCTGGCCGCTGGAGGGGAGGTCTGGAGAGACACAGCTGTGCCGTCCGCCCAGAGAGGGGCTGGGGAAGGGCCAGCCAGTCCATCAGCCGACAGCCGACCTGCTGCAGGCACTGAGCAGAAATGAGGAAGCTCGGGCGGATGTGGGGAAGGGAGGGAGGAGTTTTTCTACCTATCACGTTTCCTCTGGGGGCTCAGCAGAACCGGCTTGTACTGCTCTGCTGGGCAGCGTTGGGTCTGTGCCCCCAGCTCTGAGCCCTTGGTGGGAGCCCAGAGCTGGGGCAAAGAGACTCCCCCCCTCCACACACACCCCCATAGCAATGGGCCTTGCCAAGGGGCACTCTGAGCTCCCACCTCCCCATGACACTGCCTCCATGGCCCGTCCAGCCCTTGCTCTCTCTGTTGGGGCTGCCTGTGAGGGACCAGGTAGTGCCTATGGGGCTACAAGCAGTTTCTCTCCTATGGCCTGGGCTGGGACCCACCCGACAGACCCCCCCCCCAGCAGGCACCAGATGGGGTTGCTTTTCCACCCCTCCCGAATGTCAGGGGATGCTCCCCCCTTCCAGCACCACAGAGTGAGAGGAGCAGGACCCCAGCCCCACTGCCAAGACCCTCTCCTCTCCCCCACCCACCACCAGCATCCCAGGGAGGCCAGGAGACCTCGTTACCTGTGGAGGACACCAGCCTGGGGAGACTCTGGAGCAAGGCTGGAAGAGAGGAGACAAGAGGGGGTGAGGGCTCCGGGGATGCAGAGGGGCATGTGGGGCAGAGCTGGAGGAGTCTCCAGACAGACAGACAGACAGACAGACAGGAGGCTGGGGGCCGAGGGGGGCCCTTACCCAGCAGAGGCAAGAGCAGATTAGGTCCATGCTGAGCCGGGTGGCTCCGGGCTGGGAGCTGGGTGCTCGGCTCAGCAGAGGAATTCCCAGGCTCAGACGTGGTCACCGCTCAGCTCAGGGGCTGGAGAGACACTGGTGTGCGTGCGCAGGGCGTGGGGAGGGGAACTGAGCATTTCCTGGGTGTGACAGTGGGGGGCGGGGTGTCACGTTACTGGATTTGAAAGGGGATCAAACAGTAGGTCACTGCTGCACCCACCGGGGGGGAGGGGTTGCCCCAAAGTCTGTGCAAAGGGGGCCATGTGAGGTGTCAAACAAAAGCGTATGTCCCACTGATTCGGTATGTGCTACCCATGTACCTGTGTGATATCTGTATGTGGAGTTATAAACATGCACTGTGTGCTTATGCTGAAAGGGTCTCTGTCTGAGACAGAGCAAAGGCAAGGAATGTCCGTGCTGAGCCGGTGGTGCCGGGCTGGGAGCTGGGTGCTCGGCTGAGCAGAGGAAAGCCGAGACTCCGGTGTGGTCGCCGCTCAGCTCAGGGCTGGAGAGACGCTGGTGTGTGTGCACAGGGTGTGGGGAGGGGAACTGAGCATTTCCTGGGTGTGACATTGGGGGCGAGGGGAGGGTTTCCAGTCCCCAAGCCCTGACCCCATGGGATGGGACTGACCCTGCGCTGGGTATGACGGGCTGGAGGCTGGGTCAGGCCCAGCTGGGGAAAGGCTGGGGGAGAGGGGGGGGGCAGAAAGGGGTCAGCCCGGCTGAGATGGGGATATGGGGAGAAGCTTTCCCCGCTCTCTCGCCTCTTTGTTCATCCCCACAGGGGAGAGTCTTTCAACTGGCCTGGCTGGGGGGGTCGTGGGAGGAGAAATCACCGCAGGGCCTGTGGGTCTGTCAGCGCTGCTGGGCCAGGCCCTGCCATGAGGGGGCGCCCCAGCCGTGAGTCCCCTCCACCCCACCCAGCCAGACCCTCCCTGCTGGGCCCCGACCTCTCAACCCAGGGGCTATTTTCACGTCTCTGGTGGGAAAGAAACCGACATTTTCCCATCCACTTGAAACTGCTCCTCCACGTCGCTATGAGCCCCATGTCAGCCCTTCTCACCGGGAGGGATTCACATTCACCCAGTGACAAAGAGCTTTCGGGATTTGCTTTCTCATCCCTTCCCTTGCCCCATGAAACTGCCCCCATGGTGGGAAATGCACCCCAGCAAATAAACCCCCTCCCCCCCACTCTCCAAGATTCCCCTGGGCCCCAAGGCTGGAGAGGACCAATGGGAATATGGAGTCTGACCTCCTGTGTCACTCAGGCCCTGGGGCATCCCTGAATTGATCCCCCGTGTCTCAGAGACGTCTCTGAGAAGGGGCATGGGGGCCGGATTCAGAACCAGCCTGCCCTGGAGAATCCCCCCGGCCCCTGGGCAATTCTTCCTCTGGGTCATTCCCCCGCCATTACAATCTGATTTCCAGGCTGTGAGGTGGGGGAGCTGACAGAGCCCCCGGCCAGAGACGGAGCCGTGGGCGGCGTTAAGGACACTGTGTGAGGAGAAGGACCGGCTCTGCGAGCGAGAGCTCACGTTGGAAAACGCCCTTCAGAGCTGCCGGGCAGCAGGCCCCGTGTCAGGGATTTTAATGTGAAAACGGCGATTTTGTGTCAAACAAAATGGAGTCGGTCGCCTTTGACCCCCCCACCCCCGGGCTCCATCTTGGGCTTTGCCCCTCCCCCCGTGGTGCTCAGCGACCGTTGGGGAACCGGTTCCAACTGGATTTTCCCGCCTTGCCGAGAGTTCCGCTCCCCTCAGGGCTCCCGCCAAGCAGCCTGGGAGGGGCCAGTCGCTGCGGCCGCCCCAGAGGCAGCCAGAGCCGGGTCCCCTCTGACACGCTCCCCCCCCCCCACCCTGTGGGGGGAACAGGGACACCCCTCCGTTAGCCGTCCCCCGGCCCCATCCACTCACCCACCTCCCTGCTCTGCCCGCAGCTCTCTCCTCCCCCGAATAACAGTGAGGGAGCCCCCAGCTGACCCCTCAAAGGCGCTGTGGGGCCCATGGGATGAAGGATTTTTATGAGGGATAAGGGATCTTTCAGAAAAGGGTTTTTTTTTTTTCAAAAGAGCCACATCTAGACCGCCTTTTTTCCCCGAAAAAGCTCCATTTAATAAAAAAGTGGCAGCCATGTTTATGCAAATGAAGCACGGGATATTTAAATCCCTGCTTCATTTTCACTTTCGATGTGCCTAATCTACATCTCTCTGTCGACAGAGAGGTGTAGTCTAGACATACCCAGAGAGTGGGGAAGCGTCAGCAGCTTTCCACTCTTCTATCACACGCCCCAAAATTCATCCCTCAGAGGCTGGCGTGAAACAAAGGGACCCCTTTTTTGTATTGGTTTGATTCCAATTTCACTCCAATGACACCTGTGACTAGTTTCTCACCCTTGGGATCATTTGTGATCACAATTAACGTTAAATGACTGACATTCATTAATACATCCCTCAGTGCTGTGTAGCTACACCGATTTGAGAATGCATCTGTTGTAGCAAACATTGCCTCTCAATATTGGTAACTCCTAATATTAATCAACTGCAGTGAGCAGTTCTAAGCATCATAAGAACGGCCAGACTGGGTCAGACCAAAGGTCCATCCAGCCCAGTTCCCTGTCTGCTAACAGTGGCCAATGCCAGGGGCCCCAGAGGGAGTGAACTGAACAGGTAATCATCAAGCGATCTCTCTCCTGCCGTCCATCTCCACCCTCTGACAAACAGAAGCCAGGGGCATCGTTCCTTACTCATCCTGGCTAATAGCCATTGATGGACCTAACCTTCATGAATTTATCTAGTTCTCTTTTAAACCCTGTTACAGTCCTGGCCTTCACAATCTCCTCTGGCAAGGAGTTCCACAGATTGACTATGTGCTGTATGAAGAACTTCCTTTTATTTGTTTAAAACTTGCTGCCCATTAAGTTCATTGGGTGGCCCCTAGATCTTATATTGTGAGAACAAGTAAATACATTTTTCTTATTCACTTTCTCCACACCAATCATGATTTGAAAGACCCCTATCCTATCCCTCCTTAGTCTCTTTTTTTCCAAGCTGAAAAGTCCTAGTTTCTTTAATCTCTCCTCACAGGGGGCCCGTTCCAAACTCCTCATCATTTTAGTTGCCCTTCTCTGAACCTTTTCCAATGCCAGTATATCATTTTGGAGATGAGGAGACCACATCAGTACGCAGTATTCAAGTTGTGGATGTACCGTCATATGCATGGGGAGCGCGGACCCCAAACGGCTGCTTGCCGCCGCTTGCTCCCCTGCCGCGGCCCAGCTGAGCAGCGCAGCACTCAGCCGAGCCACCATGGAGGGAGGGGAAGGAGGCGGGGAGAGATGGAGGAGAGAGAGAGGCAGGAGGAGGAGGAGAGAAAGGGAGAGTGAGAGGCAGGAGGGGGAGAAGAGAAAGAAAGAGACAGAGAGAGAGGCAGAAGGTGAGAGAGGCAGGAGGCAGAGGAGAGCTGTGAGAGAGAGGGGGAGGCAGTAGGAGGAGAGAGAGAGAGAGAGAGAGAGACGGAGCAAGAGACTGGAGGCTCAGGAGAGAAGACCAACGTGGAGGAGAGACCTGAAAATCCCATCTTATGACGGGCTAATTGGCTAGTCATATAGGGTATGTCTACACTACCACCCTAGTTCGAACTAGGGTGGTTAATGTAGGCATTCGAAGTTGCAAATGAAGCCTGGGATTTAAATATCCCGGGCTTCATTTGCATCTTCCCGGGCGCCGCCATTTTTAAAAGTCCCCAAGTCTGAACTCCGTGCCCGCGGCTACACGCGGCACGGAGTAGGTAGTTCGAATTAGGTTCTCCTCGTGGAACGAGGTGTACCGGTATTTCGAATTAGAGAACCTAATTCGACCTACCTACTCCGTGCCGCGTGTAGCAGGAGGGGGAGGACTCAAGAAACCAGGATACCTTAAACCTGGACTTTCCCAATGGAAGCATCCAAGATCAACCTTTCTGGAGCTTGGCTATCCTTAGTTAGAAACTGATTCCTCAATCTCTAATCTAACCTGCCTTGGACCAGATTAACTCCTCTCCGTCTAGTCCTACAATCACTGGACATGCCGAGCAACCGATCACCACCCTGTTTATGACCTTGCCCAAGAAGATCTTCTTCCTGCCCTCAGGGTCTGAGATCAACAGAACGGAGACCAGGACAGCTCTGTGACTGTCTCTGTGATCCGTGTCCTCAGGCCCAGTCCCAGCAATGTTCTTGAATTCGCTTGTGGGAACAAGGAGAACGTGAGCAGGAGGTGGAGCCTCGGCAGGGAGCTCTGCCATACCAGGGGCACAGGGGGGGCTGGGCGCGTGAACCGCAGCACGTGGCTGATGAGGGGCCTGACGTGGCGCCCATCCACAACACAGGAGCTTTGCTGAGAGTGTTCACCCCAGCCTGTGAGCAGTGGCGGACGCTGGAAAAGGATGGAGTCCTTCCTGGACAGGGGACCCCTCGTATGTCACACAGCGCCCTGGGACGTGCATTCCCACTGTGAGAACAATGGGATTCACCCTCATGGGCCAGGGCTCCTCTTGCCCCCGGCTCGGCACTTCGGGAGCCGCTTTGCTGGGATCTGAGCCCAAAAGCACCGATGGCCCCTCCTGATAAAGGTCGTGTCCCAGAGGCTGAGAGGGGAGAAGATCGTTCCATCCCTGCTACCGCGCTGGGCCCGGAACGGTGTGATTGCTCTGCGTGGCTCATCATCTTCCCTTCCCTGTACTCACATGCTGCTGGAGGCAGAGCCAAGAACCCAGCTCCCAGCCCGGAGCCACCGGCTCAGCATAGAGCTTACTCGCCTTCTGCCTCTGCTGGGTAAGCTCCTCCTTCGGCCCCCAGCCCCTCTGTGTGTGTGTTGCCCAAACCACACCCCCTGAATCCTTCAATCTCAGTGCACCCCCTTCCCTTCCCCTCCCCAGAGCTCTCACCCCCTCTCTTCTCTTCTCCTCCAGCCTCGCTCCAGATGTTCCCCGGGCCGGTGTCCCCTGCAGGTAACAGCATCTCCCTTCCAGGTGCTCGTGGGGTGGGGATAGCCTTGGGGGTGAAGCTCCCTGCAGTCCTCCCTGTGGAATTTGGAACTGCAAGTTGGGGTCCCTGGGTGCCCCTGTGCCAAGCCTTCCCTGGGCCAGGCTGCCCCCTTCACAGGCATCTCCCATGAACCTGCCCCAGCTGCAGCCTCTCTGGTCCAGAGCCAGGTCTGAGAAGCTGGGAGAGCCATCCCAGCTGCTGGTTGCTTGGTGGGTCCCAGCCCAGCCCACAGTGGAGAAGCAGCCCCTATCCCCAAGGGCAGTCCCAGCAGAGAAAGTGAGGGCTGGACAGGCCATGGAGACTGAGCTGCCATTTCCCTGTTACACTGAGTGCCCCTGGGCAGGGCCCATGAGTGTGGGTCTGTGTGTGTGGGGGTCTCTCTGCCCCAGGTCTATGCTCCCACCAAGGGCTCAGCCTCAGGGGTACAGGTTCAGCCCAGCCCAGCAGGGCAGTAAAAGCAGGTTCTGCAGAGCCCCCAGAGGATACGTGATGAGTGGAAAAACTTCCCCCACCCTTCCCCACACACAACCACCCGAGCTTTCTCATTTCTGCTACCATGCCCATTCCCTCCCTGCGCTCACATTCATCCAGCAGCTACACAGAGAACCCAGCTCAGAGTCACTGGCTCAGCATGGAGCTAACTCACCTTCTGCCTCTGCTGGGTAAGTGCCCTGCCTGGACCCCCAGCCCCTCTGTGTGTGTTGTCCAGCAACTCCCCAAATCCTTCAACCTCAGTGCACTCCCTTCCCTTCCCCTCCCCAGAGCGCTCACCCCCTCTCTTCTCTTCTCCTCCAGCCTCGCTCCAGATGCTCCCCGGGCCGGTGTCCCCTGCAGGTAACGGCGTCCCCCATCCCTATCTGGGTGCTCGTAGTTCAGGAGTGGGGAGTTCTGCCCATGGGGATTAGGATCTTCTGTGGAGTTTGGAATTGCAAGTTGGGGTCCCTGTGCCAGGTCTTCCCTAGGCCAGGTTGCCCCCTTCATGGGCATCTCCCAGGAACCTGCCCAGCAGCAGTGCCAGGCCAGAGACACGTCTGAGAAGCTGGGAGAGCAACCTCGGCTGATAACTGCTTAGTGAGTTGCTGCCAAGGCAATGGGGGTGAAGCTGCCCCCATCCCTATGGGCGTTACCCAGCCCTTCACAGGCAGTTCCAGCAGAGGGAGCGAGGGCTGGACAGGCCGTGGACACTGAGCTTCCACCTCCCCATGGCATTGAGTGCCCCTGTGCAGGGCCCACAGTATGCACCTGTGTATGGAGGGGCGGGGTCTCCCTGCCCCAGCTCTGAGCTTCCACGGAGGGCTCAGGGCCAGTGCCCCGTGCAGCAGCAGATTAATATCCGGTTCTGCAGAGCCCCCAGAGGAAACGTGATGGGTGGAACAACTTCTCCACCCCTCACATCTGCCAGAGCTTCCTCATTTCTACTTGGTTCTTTCCAGCTTCTAAGAAAGGGCTGATGGTCAGCTGACGGGTTCTCCCCCCTCTTCGGCCTCAGCCCCTGGAGGAAGACCATGGGGTGAATGCCCTCATGTGCATGGGGCTTGATCCATCGGCACCAGCCATCTCCCCTCTCTTTGCACCCCACGTCCCACTAAGGGCAATGGTGGGGACCTCAGGGTGTTCCGGGTAGGTGGAAGCCCCTCCCACACTCAACGTGAGCTCCCCTGGGGTGCAGAGATTGACGATGCCAGAACTGCCCAGGCACATGATGGATGTTTCCCTTGCCAGCTGTGCTCCCGGTGGCCCTCATCCCTTGAGGGCAGATAGCATTCTGGGCTCTTGCCCTGCTCCCTGAATTGCTCCTCAGCTCACTCTGGGTCTGCTGGGCATGGGCAGCGGGGCAGCTCTGGGAGGAACAGACTGTGAGGCGAGGGGCATGAAATTGCCCAGATGGGGGGAACTGGCATTTGCCCAGACCCATGGAGGGTGGCTCCATCTTGTAGTGAGAGTCTCCTGGCATTCAAGGGCTAGGTCTACACTGACGGGTTCTTGTGCAAGAACGGCCGTTCTTCTGCAGAGCGTCCATGCTGCCCACCCACTCTTGCACAAGAAGATTTACAGTAAAACGTGGGAAGAGAGGGCTTCTTGCCCAACAGCCATGCTCTTTTCTAACAAGTGTAAACCCTCTTGCGCAAGACCTCTTCCACAAGAGGGCAGTGTGGACGTGTGGCAGGAGTTCCTTGCGCAAGAAAGTCCTATGACTAAAATGGCCATCAGAGCTTTCTTGGACAAGAGAGTGTCCACACTGCCATGGATGCTCTTGTGCAAAAGCACATGGCTGTGTGGATGTGCGTTTGCGCAACAACTCTTGCACAAGAACCCTTGCACAAGATGTTCTTGCGCAAGAACCAGCCAGTGTACACATAGCCAAGGTGTTTACCATCACAAAGAGGACACTTGGGGGTGGGTCTCCAGCCCAGGAGCTCCTACTGTGGGAACGGAAATTTGATAATCAGCAGCTCTCAGTTTCATGGACTAAGATCCTTATGATGCAGCAGAGAACATGAGAACATCAGAGTGGCCTGACCAGATCAGACCAAAGGTCCATCCAGCCCAGGATCCTGTCGGCCGACAGTGGCCAATGCCAGGTGCCCCAGAGGGAGGCAACACAACAGAGAATCTTTCTGTGATCCCTCCCACCTTCAGACAAACAGAGGCTAGGGACACCATTCCTACCCAGTCTGGCTAATGGCCATTGATGGACCTAACCGCCATGAATCTATCCAGCTCTTTTCTGGACCCTGTGAAAGTCCTAGCTTCACCACATCCTCTGGCGAGGAGTTCCACAGATCGACTGTGTGCAGCGTGAAGAAAAACTCCCTTTGGTTTGTTTTTAAACTGCTGCCTATTTATTTCATTGGGTGACCCCTCCATAAGTGAGTCTGAAACGCTCGGCAAGCGTAGTGGGCTGGTTTCAGGGTCCTTGCCATGAATCAGGGAGATCCCAAGTTGGCGCGGATCTTCAACATCTCCAGACAGACCAATGTTACTGGGTTGTAGCTTCTCAACATTCCCTGCCTCAGCCACACAAGCCCCCAGCAGTCCCCGAAGGCTGAGCTGCCCCAGGGAGGATCTGTCCCCTCAGTTACCCATCATGGAGGCTGGTCCCATTGGGTTCCCGCAGGGAGATCTCTGCTGCTCAGGGGTTGCCTGGCCCGGCGGGGACGTGGTTCCTGGGCACGGAGCTGGGGCTGGCTGGGGTCTGTGCCCTGGATCCCTCCCTGCTCTGCCCTCCCTGGCTCCTCCTGTGACCCTCGGTTACCAGCCTCCCATGTAAGAACTGTCATCTCCTCCTTGTCTTTTCCAGCCCCCCTCCCAGCCCCTCAGTTCACCGTGTCCCCGCAGCATCTTGTCTACCTCCCTGGAGAAGCCGTGATCCTGACGTGCTCAGCTGCCGGGGCGCCCACCGTATCCGGGATCCGGTTCTTCCAGAACAGCAGGGAAATCCAATGCATGGAGCTCCTCTCCCCTCAGTCCAGATTCACCAGTTCACTTGATCTGTCAAACGTCTCTGCCTCACAGGCCGGAGGGTACAGCTGTGAGTCCTGGAGGAAGGAGCCTGGGAAAGAAATCTCATCTCAGAGAAGCCGAGTCATCGCCATCGCAGTGGTGGGTGAGTCTCTGACTCCTGCTCTTTGTTGGTTCTGTGCAGGAGAATCTCTCCACCATGTGTAGGGTGAGACAGCCCGGGGACAGGGCAGGGTCAGCCGACCGCTGGGACAGCTTCAACCCCCTTCTCTGGCTCCTCTGCTGGGTGTGGGTTGGGGGGTGTTTTGGGACCACTTTGGGTCTCCTGGCCCAGCATCACGTTTGTTAACTTGGAGAGGTTTCATGGAAGACACCCCAAACTCCTCCGAACTTTGGTCAGTGTCGGAGACACGCCATGGGGGAGAGGCCTCTTGTCGAACAACAGAGTTGGCCAATAGGAAGGCACGGCTGAGAGGGAAACTCACAGCCCGGGGCACTGCTGCGGGGGAATCTCACCACCCGGACCCCCATGCAGAGGTTGCAAGGCAGACGGGGGAACCGATTCCAAGGACCCAGCCTGCATGTTTCTTCAATGATTGTTTTTGCCATGGGCTCAGTGTCTGGTGTGACCCACCCCCTGCCAAAGCAACAGCCTCGCGATTCCCTACTGCCTCTTTGTACAGGCAAGGGAAGGTGTCCTCTCCCCCCAAATAGCTCGGCCCCTGAGGGCGAAAGCACCATGGGAGGCAGATCCTTGTCTGAAAACCTGGATCTGCTCCCCAGAGAGGTCCCTGGTGCCAGGTCTGTGCCTGGCTGGTGATCACAGCTGAGAGAGAGACCCCCCCATCCCTCTCCCCTGCTGCACCCTGGGTAGCCCAGCCCAGCCAGTGGATCCCACTAGGACCGTGCCCCGTGAGGGAACATGTAAGAAAGGGCAGGATTGGGACTCAGGGAGGTGCAGGGTGTTTCCTATAAGAACGGCCAGATTGGGTCAGACCAAAGGCCCACCCAGCCCGGTGTCCTGACTGCTGACAGTGGCCAATGCCAGGTGCCCCAGAGGGAGGGAACAGAACAGGGAATGCTCAGATGACCCCTCCCCTGTCACCCGTTTCCAGCCTCTGAGAGAGGCGAGGGACACCATTCCTAACCATCTGGTCTAAGAGCCATCGATGGACCTACCCCCCATGAATCCATCTGGTTCTTTTTTTAACTCTGTTAAAGTCCTGGCCTTCACCACCTCCTCTGGCGAGGAGTTCCACAGGTTGACTGTGCGCTGAGTGAAGAAAAACTTCCTTTGGTTTGTTTTAAACCTGCTGCCTTTTCATTTCATTGGGTTCTTACATTGGGGGAACAAGGAAATAACTTTTCCTTATTCAGTTTTTCCACACCAGACAAGATTTTAAAGATCTCAATCCCATCTCCCCTTAGTCTCCTCTTTTCCAAGCTGAAAAGTCCCAGTTTTTTAATCTCTCTTCCTATGGCACCCGCCCCAAACCCCTCATCATTTTCATTGGAGAAGTCTCCACTCCCCTTCCAGATCCTTCCAGGGGTCCCTGCTGGGTGTGACCTTCTTTTCCATCTCACACTGACCCCTGGTTTGCAGCCTCTTCCTGGCCCTCTCCCTTTCCCTGAGCACCGCAAGCGCCTCCCTGCAGCTGATTCCACTCACATGGGGTCTGGTATCAAGGTTTCCAGGCTCTGTTTCAACATGGTGGACAGATGGAGCATCAGAGCTGTGCACTCATCTAGGATCATCTTCACTCCCCCCTTGAGCATGACAGGGCTAGGGAGCTCTGGGCCTTGCACCTGTCTGTCCTGGGGGTGCCCATCCAGCCGGCAGATCCCAAGTGGGGAGCACCAGCCCCTTTCCACCAGACTTGGGCCTCCCACATCTCCCAGCTCTGTGCCGGCCTGGCCAGAGAGGGCAGGATCCCCAGATGTCCTGGGCCCCCCTGTCTCCAGAGAGCTCTGCAAATATCCGAGGCATTGGTAATGAAGAGGTGACAGAAAATAAGTCACGTCCTGGTGTCCACAGCAGCTTCTGACCTCCCCTCCCAGCCCCAGCCTGTATCTGGAGGAAGCCACCCCCCACCTCCTGCCCGAGCTCGCTCTGATTTCTGTGGGGAGCCCATCAACATCCTGAGGTGAAGCAAGAGGCTCTGGAGACAGACATCGGCTCAGCTCTGAGTGAGTTGAATTCTGGGTCCCCTCTTCACTTTGTCCCCTACCCCGCCTCTTTGCTGCTCCCCACAGATCCCCCTCCCCAGCCGGAGCTGAGCGTGGATCCCCTGTCTGGAGTGGTGAGCGAAGGGTTTTCCCTCAACATCACCTGCATGGCACCTGGGGACGCCCGTGAGCGGAGGTTTCACTTCTACAAGGACGGACATGAGATCACCCCTGGGGATCTGGGCTCTGAGATCAGCAGCATGGAGCTCGGCACTGGTTCTGTGAAAGTCTCTGTGGTCAGCATTCATCCCAAAATCACTGGAGAATTCACCTGCGGCTATGAGGAGAACGTGGGCTGGAGGTGGGTCCTGTCCCCCCCGAGCCAGGCCGTGACAGTCACTGTGAACCACACCAGCACAGGTGAGACGTCCCTGATTCCTTCGTTCAGCTCCCTGGGTGGCTCCCAAGGGAGGACAATCGTCCTCAGGGGCTCTCCTGGGAAGGGGAGGTGGGATGAGGTGTCAGATGCCACCTGCAGATAGAAAACCAAGTGGAGATGAAATTCCCCCTTCTCCTCATACGCCTTTTCTAGCTTCGGCATTTCCATGGCCCCAGTGCCCTCCTATCTGCGCTCCTCACCAAGTTGTGAATGGATTTAGCCCCTCGGTGCCAATCTGAGACCCGGGGAATGGAGGCAAGCAGAGGGCACATCTGAGGCAGGAGCTGCCCCCTCGGATTCTGTGCAGGGGAGGCGCGTCCCACTGCATTCCCAGCAGGGAGATCTCTGCTGCTCATGGTTTATCTGGCCCAGCGGGGATGTGGGCACAGAGCTAGGGCTGGCTGGGGTCTATGTCCAGGATCTCTCCTTCCTCTGCCCTTCCCTGGCTCATTGTCTGCCCCTGTGTCAACAGCCACCCATGTAGGAACCATCTCCTCCCCCCGACCTCCTTGTCTTTTCTAGCCCCACTCCCAGCCCCCCAGCTTACTGTGGCCCCACAGCATCGTCTCTACCTCACTGGAGAAGCCGTGACCCTGATGTGCTCAGCTGCTGGGGCGCCCACAGTGTCCGGGATCCGGTTCTTCCGAAACAGCGGGGAAATCCAGTCCACGGAGCTCCCGTCCCCTCAGTCCAGATTCACCAATTCACTTCATATGTCATACGTCTCTGGCTCGCAGGCCGGAGCGTACAGCTGTGAGTCCTGGAGGACTGAGTCTGGGAAAGAAATCCCATCGCAGAGAAGCCAATTCATCACCATCACAGTGGCAGGTGAGTCTCTGACTCCTGCTCTTTGCTAGTGCCATGGAAGTGTATCTCTCTGCCACGCATAGGGTGAGACAGCCCGGGGACAGGGCAGGGTCAGCCGACCGCTGGGTCAGTTCTGACCCCTTCTCTGGCTCCTCTGCTGGGTGTGGGCTGGGGTGTGTTTTGGGACCGCTTTGGGGTTTGGGGGCTCCCGCCCCAGCATAACACACAGCAAGGTCCTGGCTCCTGCTGGGTAACATGTGGGCACAGGGCAGGGCTGGGACTCAGTGAGGTGCAGGGTGTTTCCCATAAGAACATAAGAATGGCCAGATTGGGTCAGACCAACAGCTCATCCAGCCCAGTGTCCTGACTGCTGACAGTGGCCAATGCCAGGTGCCCCAGAGGGAGGGAACAGAACAGGGAATGCTCAGATGATCCCTCCCCTGTCACCCGTTTCCAGCCTCTGAGAGAGGCAAGGGACACCATCCCTACCCATCCTGGCCAATAGCCATTGATGGACCTGTCCTCCATGAATTTATCTAGTTCTTTTTTGAACCCTGTTATAGTCCTGGCTTCACAATGTCCTCTGGCGAGGAGTTCCACAGGTAGACTGTGCGTTGCATGAAGAAAACCTTCCTTTGGCTTGTGTTAAACCTCCCGCCGCTTCATTTCATTGGGTGACCCCTCATTCTTACATTATGGGAACAAGTAAATAACGTTTCCTTGCTCACTTTTCCACACCAGCCACGATCTTATACACCTCCATCCTATCCCCCCTTCGTGTCCTCTTTTCTAAGCTGAAAAGTCCCAGTCTCTTTCATCTCTCTTCATATGGCACCCGCTCCACACTCCTCATCATTTTAGTTGGAGAAGTGTCCATGGAGAAGTCTCCATCCCCCTCTCATTCCTGAGATGATTTTTTCCTGGTATCAGCTGCCCTTCCCTCCCAGATCCTTCCAGGGGTCCCTGCTGAGCGTGACCTTCTTTTTCATCTCACACTGACCCCTGGTCTGCAGCCCCTTACTGGCCCCCTACCTCTCCCTGCGCAGCCCAGGCACCTCCCTGCAGTTGATTCCTCTCAGACTGGGGCTGGTAACAAAAGGTGTCCAGGCTCTGTTTCAACATGGTGGACAAATGGAGTATCAAAGCTGTGGGCCCATCTATGAGCCTTTTCACTCCCCGCTTGAGTATCAGAGGGCTAGGGAGCTCTGGGCCCTGCACCTGTCTGTCCGGAGAGTGCCCATCCAGCCAGCAGACCCCAGATAGGAAGCGCCAACCCCTTTCCACCAGACTTGGGAATCAAACGTGGCCACCTCCCACATTTCTCAGCTCTCTGTGGAACTGGCCAGAGAGGGCAGGATCCCCAGATGTCCTGGGCCCCCCTGTTTGCAGAGGGCTCCACAAATATCCGAGGCATCAGTAATGAAGAGGCGACAGAAAAGAAGTCACGCCCTGGTGTCCACGGCAGCTTCTGACCTCCCCTCCCAGCCCCAGCCTGTATCTGGAGGAAGCCACCCCCCACCTCCTGCCTGAGCTCACTCTGATTTCTATGGGGAGCCCATCAACATCCTGAGGTGAAGCTAGAGGCTCCTGGAGACAGAGATCGGCTCAGCTCTGAGTGAGTTGAATTCTGGGCCCCCTCTTCACTTTGTCCCCTGCCCCGCCCCTTTGCTGCTCCCCACAGATCCCCCTCCCCAGCCGGAGCTGAGTGTGGATCCCCCGTCTGGAGTGGTGAGCGAAGGGTTTTCCCTCAACATCACCTGCACGGCACCTGGGGACGCCCGTGAGCGGAGGTTTCACTTCTACAAGGACGGACATGAGATCACCCCTGGGGATCTGGGCTCTGAGATCAGCACCATGGAGCCTGGCACTGGTTCTGTGAAAGTCTCTGTGGTCAGCATTCGTCCCAAAATCACTGGAGAATTCACCTGCGGCTACGAGGACAACATGGGCTGGAGGTGGGTCCTGTCCCCCCCGAGCCAGGCCGTGACGGTCACTGTGAACGATGCCAGCACAGGTGAGACGTCCCTGATTCCTTCGTTCAGCTCCCTGGGTGGCTCCCAAGGGAGGACAATCGTCCTCAGGGGCTCTCCTGGGAAGGGGAGGTGGGATGAGGTGACAGATGCCACCTGCAGATAGAAAACCAAGTGGAGATGAAATTCCCTCTTCTTCCCACACGCCCTTTCTAACTTCGGCATGTCCATGGCCCCAGGGTGTGTCTAGACTACACCTCTCTGTCCACAGAGAGATGTAGTTTAGGCACATCGAAATTGCTAATGAAGCAGGGAATTGAATATCCCATGTCTCATTAGCATAAACATGGCCACCCCTTTTTTTTGAAACAGAACTTTTTTGAAAAAACCCCCCGGCAGTCTAGACACAGATCTGTCGAAAATAAACCCTTTTTCGACAGATTCTGTAAACCTTGTTTTTTGAGGAACACAGGATCTGTTGAAAAAGGGTTTACTTTCGACAGCTCCGTGTCTAGACTGCTGGTTTTTTTTTAAAAAAAAGCTCCATTTTGAAAAAAGTGGCGGACATGTTTATGCCAATGAGGTGTGGGATATTTAAATCCCTGCTTCATTAGCAATTTCAACATGCTTGATTTGCATCCCTCTATCGACAAAGGGATGCAGTCTACACGTAGCCCCTGTGCCCTCCTATCTGCGCTCCTTACCAAGTTGTGAGTGGATTTAGGACCTCGGTGCCCATCTGAGACCTGGGGAATAGAGGCAAGCAGAGGGTACATCCCAGGCAGGAGCTACCCCCTCAGATTCCTAGCAGGGGAGGCTGGTCCCACTGCGTTTCCAGCAGGGAGATCTCTGCTGCTCAGGGGTTGCGTGGCCTGGTGGGGATGTGGGCACAGAGCTCAGTCTGGTTGGGGTCTGTCCCCAGGATGATAGCAGTTTTCAGGAATCTAAAAGGGTGTCACAGGGAGGAGGGAGGAAAATTGTTCTCTTTGGCCTCTGAGGATAGAACAAGAAGCAATGGGCTTAAACTGCAGCAAGGGAGGTTTAGGTTAGAAATGAGGAAAACCTTCCTAACTGTCAACACTGGAATAAGTTCCCATGGGAGGTTGTGGAATCTCCATTCCTGGAGATATTTAAGAGCAGGTTGGACAGACACCTGTCGGAGATGATCTAGACGGTGCTGGGTCCTGCCGTGAGGGCAGGGGACTGGACTCGATGACCCCTCAAGGTCCCTTCCAATACCAGTGCTTTATGATTCTATGATACTATGATATTTGTATCCATAAGTCAATTTCATGAAGTGTGGTGGAGGGGATGGACCATCACATGTCCCTCTCCTCTGTGAAATGAGGAGTAAGCTGTTACAGATGGAACATGCCATAGACCCCACAGTGAAGGGTGGGCACAGAAAATGTGTTGCAAGAGCAGATTGCTGTGAGTGTGTCCCAGCGCTGCCTGCCTCTTCTCATGTCCCCTTCCCTCTCTTTTCTTTGTTTGCTGTGTGAACAGCATCATACTCTATCAGCCATATTGTGCTGACAACCGGCGGCGTCTTCCTTCTGCATGGAGTCCTGGCTGCTCTCCTCTGCTAGGGCTGGCGGAAGAAGCGAGGCAAATGAAAAGGGGCGAGGGACTGCGAGATCCCACCTGCTCCCTCGACATTCTCTAGCCAAACCCTGTTCTGTACTGACGAGTGTAAATAGTTCAAAGCCATTAACAGCCCCAGAACACTGTGCCGTGTGGTGGGTATGGAGACCGCATGTAAAATACGCATGGTAAATTAGGTGTCTTGTGTTCAATGCGGTCTGTTTGAGTAACACCTAATGTCAAGGAATGTTGATTGAAGGCACTCAAGCAACCTTTAATCCAGCACTCTCCAGACAGACGGAAAAAGGAAAACATATGTAATCCTGGATCCTGTGGGCATGTTGGCTGCTTACGTCTCGTCTGACTCGCTCCCCAAAATGCCTCCCTTGCATGCTGCTTTAGGAAAAGCCATTCTTGGGCTCTGATTTCTGTTTGACTCAATAAGCCAATGGCACCTGGCACAAGCTGATCACACCTGGCCCCGTCTGTCATCACAATTAGCTGGTAATGAGTTGGCTTTTAATCAGTATTTACTCAGCGGTGTGCAATTACACTGATTGCGGAATGCCTCTTTGATGAAACGTATAAGCTTTGCTAACGACTAGTATTTTATCCATGAGAGTGACCATTCATACGTATGCCTGCTGCTGCTACTGGGGTAGGTTCCACAGGAAGGGGGACCTGATCCACCCAGGGGCTGGCACCCGGGGGGCCCCCCTTCCTTGCAATTGCAAACACCCCAGTGTGAGAGGAGGGGGATCCCCATCATGACCATGAGCAGCTCGGTGGCAGGAGATGTCATTACCTGCATGGGGAGGGGGGGACCACTGGCCAGGGAGGAATCTGGAGAGAGGCTGAAAGTGAGCAAAGAGGGGATGAGATCGCTGGGGAGGGGATGTGGCTGTGGACAGCAGAGGGAGGGATGGGAAGGGGAAATTCCCACTACATGGTCCTTCTTCCTGAGCTTTGCTCACCCTGGGTGCCTCCCCACACACGTGTCTCTGTTCCCCACACACTCTGGGCTGCCCCTGGGCTCACAAAGTCCAGGATCTTACGCGACATGAGGGGTGGATGGAGCTTCCCAGCTGAGGGCTGGTCTGAAAGCAGCTTCCCCATCCCCTGAATGTGACCGGTTGGGGGTATCTGGATCATGGACCTGTCTTTGCGGCACATGGCGATGGGATGGTGAAGAGGAGCCTGCACGGCCCTGTCTTGCCCAAAACAACAACATCTGCTTTACCCAGAGTACTGAGAAAGCCAAACTCAGTCCCGTCTCAAGTCTGGTGCATGTAGCGCGCAGGCAAGGCTGGGGGCATTGAGTGGCAAGAATGTTATTCCACCGTCATGTGTAGCCAGCATAGTACAGTGTGATCATGCCAAGAAAACTGGGAGTGAACTGCATTTTGCTTATCAGAAATAAAATGTGCCAGGACCAGAGACAGCTATAAAACTGTTAACCAAAGCAGATCTTTTGGGCCAAAGAAATGACCAAGACAGATTGGAGAATTGGGCCAAAAGAAATCTGATGAGGTTCAACAAGGACAAGTGCAGAATGCTGTGATTGGGACGGAAGAATCGCAAGCGCTGTTACAGGCTGGGGACCGAGTGGCTAAGCAGCATTTTGGCAGAAAAGGCCCTGGGGACTGCAGTGGATGAGAAGCTGTATATGAGTCAACAGGGCGCCCTTGTAACCAAGAAGGTGAATGGCATATTAGGGTGCATTAAGAGGAGCATTGCCAGCAGATCTAGGGAAGTGATTATTCCCCTTTATTCGGCACTGGGGAGGCCACATCTGGAGCACTGTGTCCAGTTCTGGGCCCCCACTATGGAAAGGATGTGGACGCACTGGAGAGGGTCCAGCAGAGGGCAACACAATGATTTGAGGGCTGGAGCACATGACCTTTGAGGAGAGTCTGAGGGATTTGGGCTTGTTTAGTCTGCAGAAGAGAAGAGTGAGGGGGGATTTGAGAGCAGCCTGCAACTCCCTGAAGGGGGGTCAAAAGAGGATGGAGGGAGGCTGTTCTCAGTAGTGACGGAGGCAGAACGAGGAGCAATGGTCTCAAGTTGCAGTGGGGGAGGTGTAGGTTGGATATTAGGAAAAACAATTTCCCTAGGTGGGTGGGAAAGCACTGGGATGGGTTCCCTAGGGAGGGGGTGGAATCTCCATCCCTAGATGTTTTGAAGTCCCGGCTTGACAAAGCCCTGGCTGGGGTGATTGAGTTGGGACTGGTCCTGATTTGGATTGTGCGTGAGGGTGAAATAATTGAAAACTTGGAAATGTCGACAAGTCTCTGGCCTGGGAAAAAAATATGGCTGTGTCTAGACTGGCCAGTTTTTCCAGAAAATCAGCCGCTTTTCCGGAAAAACTTGCCAGCTGTCTACACTGGCCGCTTGAATTTCCGCAAGAACACTGACGATCTCATGTAAGATTGTCAGTGTTCTTGAGGAAATACTATGCTGCTCCCGTTCAGGCAAAAGTCCCTTTTGCGCAAAGCTTTTGCGCAAAAGGGCCAGTGTAGACAGCTCAGATTTGTTTTCCGCAAAAAAGCTCCGATCGCGAAAATGGCGATCGGGACTTTTTTGCGGAAAAGCACATCTAGATTGGCACGGATGCTTTTGCGGAAAAGCGTCCATGCCAATCTAGACGCTCTGTTCTGAAAATGCTTTTAACGGAATACTTTTCCGTTAAAAGCATTTCCGGAAAATCATGCCAATCTAGACGTAGCCAATATGTTTAAACAAAGTCCATAAAAAGTGCAGGACCATTTTCCTATTGTGCATTGGCAGAAAATGTACATGCACGGACATTGATGGGTATAAAGTTGAGTTTAATTTCTTCGGGGTTCTTTTTTGAAAGAACTCTTACTCCTGAAAAAATGATGTTTACAGGTTCTTTTGGAAAAGGGTTTTTTTTTTCCCAAAAGAACCCCAGCTAAACTGCAGGGGGAGTGGGGGTTGAAAAACCCTTTTTCAAAAAAGTGCTCGAACATGATTATGCAAATGAAGTGTGAGATTTGTAAATCTGCGCTTCATTTGAATTTTCAATTTGCTTCATTTGCAATCCTCTTTCAAGAGAGCAATTCAGTCTAGACGTAGCCTCACTGACAGACACTCTGGTTGAGGAGTTTCTCTCAGACACCCTGGGATTTTGCAGGCCTCAGGAGAGGACCTGGACACTGTCTGACAGTGACTGAAATATTTATGACACGGACACTGGATCCCGCAGCTCAGGTTCACATTCTGTCTGAGTGGGACGATGAGAAACCGAAAGTAAGACTAAACTGGGCTCAAGACAAGTACAAGGAAGTGGTTATTCTGGAGCAAACACAGCAGTGATGCGGTGGAGAGGGTGTATTGCTAGCAAGCATCAGCCAAAAATACCCCACGTCCATTGCCATGTCAAAGGAGGTGACAACAATGTTAGGCCTGGCTGTGTGTGAGAAACTCAACCTGGGAAAAAGGTGCTTTCACTATAAGATCACACTGACCTCTTCACAGCTCTCCCTTATGAATATCATGACCTGTTTCATGGCTTACTGGATGAACACATACTCTGGATTAAAAAGCAGATGCCCCGGGGATCCATCCCCGTAGAAAGGTACCACTTGCCCTTCGTGATAACCTCAAGACTGAGCCTACAAGGAGAGAAGCGATTCAAGTAACACACAAAGTTGAGGAGCCAGCGAAATGGGTGAGCACCCTCGTCACCATGGACAAAAGCAACAGCCAGCTACCCCTCTGCTGAGTTCCAGAAGACCTCACTACAGCCATCAAAAATGAACATCTGAATCCGCCGCCCAGAGAAGAGATTATGGCTCCATTTGTAAATACCCAGACACTGCAGTACATTTGATTCACCCCCAGGATTTTGGCAGCTAAAATTAACCAGAAAAAGGGGTAAACAGAGAGGTGGCAACATTTTCAGATGACTCTAAACTGCTCGAGGCAGAGAAGTCCAAAGCGGGCAGTGGAGAGCTTTAAAGGGATTTCACCAAACTAGGTGGCTGGGAGGCAAAATAACAAATTAATTTTAATGTTGATGAATGCAAAGTCATATATATTGGGCATCTCTGGCTTCAGTTTGGAGTCTCTGGCCCTTCAGAGTTCCAACAGCCGAACAACAGTTTCTTCATGTCAGCAATTTTTATTCCCTTCCCCCAGAGATCAGGAGGACGGGACCAGTTCACATGCTCCGCTCCGGTTCATGGGCTGGGAGAACAAGCTGCAAAGTGGTTTGTGCTCTGACGTTCCACAACGGTTTGTCTGATGTCCAGGGGATTTAGCTGGGCAGGAAATAGCCCCTGCTGTGCAAAATACTTCTTCATGTTTCTCTGCAGATTGTGTGATGTGCACAGAGCAGTGCAAACACATAAATATCCCCTGATAACAAGCGGTGTGGCCACTCTCAGTGCGGTTGCCACACACAAACATTCTTTTACATGCTAAACACTAAAGACATTCTTGTGAGTCTAATACCGACGTCGATCAAAGCTCAGGTGCACTTCATGGGTTGGGAGAACAAACTGCAAAGTGTTTGGGGCTCTGATGTTTCACAGTTGTTTCGCTGATGTCTAGGGGCCTTCTATCACTGAGCAGGAAATAGCCCCACCTGTGGCAAACTCATATTTCACACTTGGTCAGGCTTCCTTCCAGAATGCGTAGGTGTTTACAGTTACAGAGCAAACACTTAAATAGCACCTGATGACATAGGGCGTGGCCATGATCAGTGAAATTAACGCAGGAAGCAACACACAAGCATCTTGTAGACTCTAAACAGTAAACACGTTCTTAGAAGTCTAATACCGATATTGAGCCAGACCCAGGTAACTTGGCCTGGTCTCCAGTTATGAGGTTGTCAGTTCTTAGCTCAGCCTGGGCAAGAGCTGGCCTCAGACAGGGAAGCAGCATGCAAGTGACATGGTGTTTATTAACTGCCAGTTCACTTGAGCCAAATAAACTCATAAATCCACATTCGTGTGGCTTGCCTCTCAAGTATCTTCAGAACATATTTCCAGCTACATGCATAGCCCTTTTTACACAACCCATTCACACATCACACAGTGATATTCATGACCAGAGGGTCACCAGTTTTTCCATGATACTCTGCCAAGATGTTGGTTGGCTAAATATTCTGACAGCGGTGACTTGAGTGAGTCCTTTGGCACATGCCGTACAAAGGCTCTTGGGGTATAAAGGTTTCAGGATGTGAATGCTCGAGGCGAGGGATAGAATGTGGAGGAACCAAGAGAAGGATTTCCCTCTTACGTAGCTGCTTTCCAGGTGCGGGTTGTCACCACCTCGCTGTACAGCACATGTTCATCTTCAACAGGCTTGGCTTTGTTTTTCGACTGGGTCGTGTGGGCCTGTGAGGTTGGGAGAACTAAGAGCGCGTAGGCGGCTTCTGAGCCCTGTTGGGGGAAGAAAGAGAAATGGTGAGGGGGAGAGGTGCATCGAGGCTGCTGATGAGAAAGAGGCTACTGGCATTCTTGGATGTCTGAACAGAAAGAGACCTGGGAGATAATTGTCCTGCTCTACTCTGCACTGGGGAGGCCACAGCTGGAGTGGTGTGTCCAGTTCTGCGCATCTCACATTAAGGAACATGGGGGCAAATTGGGGAGGGTCCAGAGCAGAGCATGTTCAGTCTGGAGATGACACAGCTGACAGGGGACATGGTAGCCATCTGCTAAGCCAATGTTACAGAGATGACAGTGATCAATTCTTCTCTGTGTCTGTTGAAGTGTAAGGCAGAATGGGTGTAGTCTGCGGCAAGGGAGATTTAGGTGAGATGTTATGAAAAACATCCTACCTCCAAGGGCAGTTAAGCTCTGAAACAGGTGACCTGGGGATGTTCGGATATCTCCGTCAAAGCCCAAACACCCGTTGGTCTGGTCCAGGCTGAAGTAATGCTACCACAGCACAAGGGGCCAGAACTGATGACCTCTTGAGGTCCCCTCACAGCCCTACATGTCTGCGATTCAGTGGCAGTTTGGGGAAAGGAACGGCCAATTCCCAGCCCATTCTATCTACATGAACAAACTATGGACAGTATTTCTTTGTGGCTATTTCCTGATGGACACACCCTAGAGTGGCAGCAATATCTGAGGCCTGGGCAAAAATTCAGTCATTTTCAATTCAAAGAGGTTAGATTCTGCTGGTGCTTGACCTTAGCGTATCAATGCAGTCATGTTACCTGCTTTGCCTGCTCCACTCCAGCACCCGTGGCTTTTGATCCCCTGCTGTCATGTCCTGGATCCAGGTTCCTCGTGCATTCTCCAAGATCAGAACCTTCCGTGCTTTTTGGAGTCTTTGGAACTAGCACAGAACCGTGGAAGAAGGGAGCTGAGGTGGGGACATACCCTGAGGAAACGCCCACATACTCAGCTTCGTGCCCACATTCACTCTGTTTAAATATGGATTTTCTCAGCACGGAGGCCAGGAGACTTCTGCAACTTAGACATCATTTTACCCTCACCTCACCCAGAGCGCAACCAGGAATATTAGTGCTGACGTCAAATGAAATCATGCGTCTTAAACCAAACTTCACCTGAGTTGGCTGTTTGACACCAGGTGTTGATAAAGTTGAATTTGCGTCAATATATACTTGACAGCCTAACAAAACCCTTTTAGAACTCTGTCTTCTTCCTATACTTGGTCCTCTCATTCAAAGTTAAATACCTCACCCTGCCTATTTTCGACTGGCAGAATACAATATCCCAGTATCATGTCCCTCCTCTCTCTGCCTCCTCCCTTTCCATGTGCTGGGACACAGTCCCATTCCCTGCACTTCCCTTTGTTCCTGGCACAGCCACACTCTGACCTTGCTTTCAGTTAGGAGCGAAGGAAGCTGCATATGAAGTTTGGAGGTCCTGGCTCTTACCGTTTTGGAGATGTTCTTGAACAAAAAGACACACAGACTGATAGACAAACATTTGTGAAATAAAAGGATCACTTTGGTTTCCATACTGCACTATGGTAGGTTCCTTTGTGGTTGTGAATATTTTAAACTCTTTACCCAGATCACTACTGAATAGTTCTGACGAGACCAGATCTCAGGCGCAGGTGGGAGATTCCAGCCTCTCTCCTCCTTTCACCCACCTCTTTTCTTCCTGCAGCAGTAGCAGAGCAGAGCAGCCAGGGCTGAGATCAGGAGCAAGATGCCACCAGTTCCCAGCAGAATATCACGGAGCCTCTGTGAGGCTGTTTCTGGTGCAAAGGAAATAGAAGGGAGGGCAAATGAGAACAGCCTTGAGAAAAGATTTGAACCCCTCAGAGGAATCTGTCCTTTCAAGATATTTCGTGTGATAACCCCTCACTATGGTGGCCATTGCACATTTGGGTTGTACCAGTCTGAAGATCTTTCTGAAGTGAGGAAGGATGGTTCAGTGGTGATGGGGCTGGTCTTTGATGCTGGCTGTGAGGGGCAACTCCCTGATAATCCACACGTCACCTGTGGGACTTGGCTCCTCTTTGCCTCATTTCTCCATCTCTAGAATGGGCACAGAAGGGCTAATTCCATTCACACCACCGGGAGATGCCCAGATACTATGCCACTGAAGTGTCATAGCTAGAAAGGGCGGTGGGTCGGAAATGGATTTTTTTTTTATCTCCAAGTGAGATCTGTCTCCTCATCCAACCCCCTTTTCCCGTGAGAGCTCTGGGGGACCGGTCTCCTCCAATGGGAGCAACACAGGGAGATGGATTAAGACATTAGTGATGTCTCACCCGTCAAAGTCACAGTCACAGCCTGGCTCATGGGGGTAGGATCCACCTCCCACCTCTGTTCTCCTCGTACCCTCAGGTGAATTCTCCAGTGTCATTGGGACCAGCCTCTGGGATGCTGAGCACAGAGACGTTCATAGAGCTGGTGCTGGGCTCTGTGGAGCTGATCACAGACTTTTGATTCACCCAGGTCTCAAGCACGTAATTCAAATGAGGTCTTTGCGAAGATTTTAAAGGGGTATTAAATACACACTGGCCTCAAAGATAAGATGTCTAAGTGAGCGTCATGGATTGGTAAAATAAGAACATAAGGCACATTTTAAAACCACTGGGAAGGAGCAACATGTGTGCACGGGAAGGTGAAGGGATAAGTGCAAAGGCCAAACATTACAATAAGACACCGGGAACAGAGATAACGAAGCTGAAGATTACTTTATCCGCCCCTCCCCATCGATGTGGAAGCAGTAGGGAAATGGAGGGCTCTGAAAGAAGGCAAGCATTTATCCATCAGGACAAAGTATTTGTGATCGAAACCAGCTTAGCCTGGAAGAACAAAGACGATAAGGAGCAGGAGAAACAACTGGAGAGAACAAACATCCATCGGAAAAAACAGCACAACGAGGGGAAACCCACTGATCCTGATGGGAGAGAATTATTATCAAATAAGAACTGCTTCACCTTAAGAGCGAGGGTGCCCTGCCATGGGTGGACCATTGGCCAAGACCGATATGCCCCTCGGTCCTCTGCCCGGGTTTGAACAGCCTGGTAACTATAAACATTGATTGGTGGACAGTGTTTATCTGTCAGTGTTAGTGTATGCTAACTGCTTTGCCATTGTATTCTCAAACACGGTGTATCACCTGTTCCCCCTATAAAGACCCAGTGTGCTTCGTAGATGCGTAACACTTCAGGGGGGCTGGCTCCATTCACACTACTTGAGCTATGGTCTATTGACCCCATCTGGGTCTAACCCACTGATACCAGCTTGTGATGTCACCCATTCATGGAGAAATCACTGAAACCAACCCATGGTGCAAGGGCGTCCTGGGGGTGTGATTTAAACTGATGTTTGGAGGGTCTAATGTGTCACAGGGAGTTTTTGCAAAGACAGAGAACAGGTCCCTTCGGTGAAAAACTCAGGCCAAACCATCAGTCACTTATCCCAATTAATTGGCCCCAGAGACGTTACAAAGACCCACTGTAGCCAAGTCTGCAGTAAATACTATAAGAGTTTACTGATGAGGAAAAAGGAAGAAGAGAGTTAGCTGCAGAATAGAGCTAGGAAAGAGACACAACCCAAAGAGTTCCCATCTAAATCAAAAGAGTGACAGAACTGCAGGGACCTGTCTATTCAAAGAGTCTCTCTGGGCAAACCCAGGAGGCATCTCATGGGGATCTCTGGTTTCAATGCAGAGTCTCTGGCCCTTCTCAGTTCAAACAGTCAAAATGATTCTGTTTCTTTTCCTTGGGGACTTTCATTCACATGTTCGTCTTCACTTCCTAGGTTGTAGGGGACAAAATCCACAAAGTGTTTTGCACTCTCATGTTCCGCAATTGTTTGTCTCGTGTCTTGGGGCCTTCTTTGGCAGGGCAGGAAATAACCCCTCCCGGGGGGAAACTTGTATTCCACACGGGGTCCTGGTTCTCTCCACACTGTGTGTGTTTATCTTTTCAGTTCAAAAACTGAAATATCCCCTGTAATATTTGGTACGGGTGTTATCAGTGAGGTGACTGCTGTCAGGTAAATACCAGCATTTTGTAGTAATGCCTCGACACAAGAGACATTCTTAGGAGACTAATTCCTATTTTGAGCAAAATCAACAGCCATGTGACCTGGTCTGGTCTCCACCAGTGAGGTGGCCAGTTCTTAGCATGTTACCCTGGATTTGAGGTGCGTGTGTACACCCCATATTGCGATCAAATCAACTGCCACCATGTGCATTACCCACCATGGATTAAGCAAAGAGAACACAACCTCATTAATGGTTAATTGGAAGGCAGGCACTTAGCCTGGAGGTCAAAACTGGTAATTCCTGACAAAATAGGAGAAAGGGACAGAAAAATCAACAAGTGAGACTAAAAATCTCAGTGGATGAGGCCCCGAGTCTGGTCGCCTCGGATATAACAAGTTTCCGGAACTGTAGGGAATGTGATGATTCCACAGAGAACTTTACGACTTGGCTGCTCTGCAACAGTTAGTTATGCGATATGGGAAGACTGATGTGGCTTCAGTGGCTGTGTCAGAGGGAAGAGACTTTGAACCTTCTCCCTCCTCCAGGGGAGCACATCTGTCGGTGGGCTTTGACTTTTCTCAAGAAGCAGACTGGTTGCTTGGGCAGGCCGTCTCCAGCCCCATCGAATAGCTGGGTCGTCACCCCCTTTCCATGGCAGATGAATGCCTTGTTACCTCCCATGGACACTGCAATTGTCCCTTCTCCACCCCCCCGCCCAGACCTGTGTGTGTCCCAGACCATGGCACCATTCCCTCAGGGCACTGCTCCGGGGCAGCATCCCCACACTCTTGGGTCCTCCCTGCCCAGGGAACTCCAACCTCATTGTCTCAGTGACCCACTGCCATGGTCTAGCACCTGTCTCAGGGGCAAACTGCATCTGAAATGGCCAGTCAGCATTGGCAAAGGGCGTGGATCTGTTGCCTACTCCTGCCCTGGCTGCCTCTCTGGAGCCCCTGTATCTTCCTGGGTTCCCATCCCTGGGGGTGCTTCAGGCCTGAGCTCCCCAGCTCCCCTGCCTTCCCCCAGCTTGGCGCTGTCCAAGGTACCCAGTGAGCAGGCAGCCAGACCCCTCTCCTACCAGAGCTGGAGCAAGAGTGAGCCCCTCCTGACCAGCCATCCATTTTATACAGCCTGCCATGCTCTGATTGGCTGCCACAAGCCCTCTCCTGATTGGCTGCCACCCAAAGTCCTCCATCAGGGCTGATTTTAACTCTTTACAGTCCAGTGTGGAGCACCACACACACCGCAATCCCTATAAACTCTGATCTGTCCCCGTGGTTTAACAAAAAGGTCCACAGTCAATGTGGTTTCCAACAACAGTGTCTTAAGCAGTGATTGAGCAGGGCCAAAACAGAGCCCTCCCCCCCTGTCTCCATACTGGGGAGCCGGGTTAACACCGAAGAAGCGATCTCTGCACACAGGAGTTATGCAGCTGTGAAAAAGTGGCCGTGCCCCGCCAGCTGTAGTTCTGTTGGTGGCTGAAATGCTCATGGTGCCCAGTGCCCTTTCAGAGCCTGTGGGTGTTTCCAAAGTCTCACTCTTTGATTTTCCACCAGAATTTCCCCCTCCAGGTTGAAATTCAAGCTGGGCGATTGCTGCAAATGGGACAACTTGTGTGGAGAATCCAAAGCACGGTATGAAGGGCCTTCGGCAGAACAAGCCTGTTATCTGGATTCTGAAGCAGCGGTAGGAGACGTGGAAGATGAGGCCATTGATGAGGAAGAAAGAGGCGCTCACGGCAGCTCTCAGTCCCAGGGAAAACTGGGAGCTGCAGATACTGGAGAATCATGAATGGAACCAGCAGGTCAATTAATGTCACTGCTGAGCATCATACCTGTGGTATCAAAGTTTTTCTGCTTCTAGGATCTGTGACAAACTCCCCTGGATATCAGGGGCCATCAAGCTGAGATGGGAAACCCACCCCCAGCCCTTCCCTGTCTGACAGGTGGACACTGACCCCAATCCTTCCTGTCTGTGTGTCTGTCCCTCTCCTGCCTGCCTGTCCTGTAACACCGCTGTGACCTGCCTTGTCCAGCCAGAGCAGTGAGGAAGTGCGGGGGTTGGGAAAGGGGACTTTGGGGGAGATGTCAGCCGACTCACCTGACACCATGACATTCCCAATAACGTTCACAGGCCGGCTCCTGGGGGATGGCACCCACCTGCCGTCCACATTCTCCTCGTACCCACAGGTGAAATCCCCGGTGATGGTGACACCGGCCCGTGGGATGCTGAGCACAGAGACCTTTACAGAGCCAGTGCTGGGCTCCACGGTGCTGATCTCAGAGCCCAGAACCCCAGGAACAAGCTCGACTCCGTCCTTGTAGAAGTGAAACCTCCGCTCACGGGCATCCCTGGAGGCCGTGCAGGTGATGTTCAGGGAAAGCCCTTCACTCACCGCTCCAGACAGGGGATCCAGGCTCAGCTCCGGCTGGGGAGGGGGATCTGCAGGGAGCAGCAAAGAAGAGGGGTCAGCAGGGCTCCGGGAGGGGAGAAAGTGGAGCTCAGAATTAGGTTCATTCACAGCTAAACTTTGTTCTCTCTCTCCAGAACCTCTGGTTTCATTGCAGGGTCCCCAGGGGCTGCTCACAGAAATGAGCAGGAGCCGGGCTAGGGACGGTTTCCTTCCCATGCAATGTGGGGCTGAGATATACGGGTCTAACATGGATAAGGTGGGCAAGGGCAACAGGACATTCCTCATTTTGTGTCCCCCCTCCGCTGCCAATGCTCCATGGAGCCATATTGGAAATCGGGGGCCATGTTGGATTGGAGTCTCTATGGCAGCCTTGTGTTGAGTCCACACTGAGGTTCATGTAGCAGCCCTGTTGCCCATTTGGTTGCCCTGTAGGGCGGGTGGAAGCCATTTTCTCAGCTGGACCATGTTGGGCCTGAGCATAGTGGTGGGAGGCAGATCAGGCACATGGAAGAGAGAAGCGGGGGCAGGGGAGGAGGGAACAAAGGGGGCAGATGTGAATTCACAGAGCAGAGCCCAGCGCAGGGGAAGGGAGGGAGGAGAAGGAGCAGAACTGGAACCAGAGGAGGCAGGAGGCGAGTTGGGACTGGTTCTATCCCAGGTCTCTGCACTGTGGAAGGCAGGAGCTCAGAGGAGATGGACACAGGGTCCTTCTTGTCCTGGCAATTGGTGAAGTACGATCTACGCTCCTGTGACTGGGGCTGAGCGATCCTTTGATCTGCTCCTGGGCTGTCAGGTCTGTGCCAGGTTGAGATGGGAAGATATTGGTGAAGATATTGAACAGAACCGGTCCCAAAACAGACCCCTGTACATCCCAACTTGTTCTGCCCTTCCAGCAGGATTGTGAACCGTTAATAACTACTCTCTGAGAACAGTTATCCAGCCAGTTATGCAACCAACTTATAGTAGCCCCATTTAGGTAGTATTTCTCTAGTTTATTGAGGAAAAGATCATGTGAGACTGTGTCAAATACCTTACTAAAGTCTAGGTATCCCACGTCCACTGCATGTAAAATTCATCTCATGAATTATAGCGGCAGGGAAACTTTTCCATGGGAATCTTGGTGCATTGGCCCATGTCACTGAGCCCCAGCCCTGCCCCGTGCCCACATGTTACCCCACCAGGCCCGGCGGGGATGTCCCTCTCAGGAACCCAGAGGGACCAGCCTCACCTGCTGGGTACCTGAGGGGGCAGCTCCTGCCCAGGGCAACTCAGCCTGCAGAGGCAGCTCAGCCAGTAGGAGCTGGAGGGAGGCATTGTGTGACGTGCCTCAGAGCCCTTGATGGCCCCAGGGAGCTTCACACTTGCCAATGAGGCCATGTCCCCATGAACAGCAACTTGGTTTCTGACACCATCAGCTGAATGGTGCTACAGCCCACTAGCATCACTGTGGCTGTTCCTACAGACACCGCTGGGTGGGATCCGCTGGCTGGGCTGGCCTGCCCAGAGCACGGGAGGTGGGAATGACGGGGGGTCCCTGTCTCAGACGACCAGGGATGTCTTTGGAGACCAGACCCCTGACTCGATGGAGGACGTTGCATCTTCAGTGCTTTCTCCCTCAGGGTAGCTCCTTCCCTTGTGACAGTCCAGTGTATCGGTGCCAGCAGGGTCGCAGGCCAGAAAAAAAGCCTCTCCTGACACCAATGACAAAAGAGGAATCCAGGCAGCTCCAGGGCTGAAGATTCACTATGGGTGGCCTTGACAGTGCCAGCCAGGTCCCCGGTGTTGTGAGCTTCCCCACAGCAGTGCCCATTCTTTGCCAGTCATAGGGGACCCCCATGCCCACCACAGAGTGTCAGAGGTGCAGGGACTGGCCCTGGTTGGAGACAGGGGCTGCAGATCAGGTTTTGGGGGCTGGGACTACGTATGAATTTTCTTTCGTATGAGGGATGGATCACTTTATCTCCCATTCCTGACTTCTGGAAAACAGGCCCCGGGCACAATTAGCCAGGTGCTAGGACTGCCCAAAACTGATCCCTCTGTGGCCTAGATCCGAGCTCCGAGAAACACATTTGGGTGCATTCAGAAATCACCGGCACTGGGAATCCGCCCAAGCCCCATGGAATTGTCCCTGTGGCTAATCCACCTCAATCTGCCCTGTCCAACAAGCCTGGATTTGCCTAGCTCCAGCACCTCCCCCTCCACTGGGTCACGTTAGATCATTTTCTGTTATGCTGAAGAGGCGTCAATTAGTCAGTTACTGTTCCCTACCCAGGAACTGCTCAACCGGGGTCAAGTCCCTCCTGAAAATTTTCTGTGTTACGCTAAACAGTTTCTGGACCTTGAAGTATAAATCTGTGAGTAATTAGGGAATGTCTAGTTAGACATGAACAGGTTATATTCTTCGTTTTGTTGTTTGGTTAAACTTCTCTGTGCCCCTCCTACATTGTAACTTTACGCTGAACCCCAGGGATGAAATTGTGTGTTTTGATTTGTTCGTTTCTTAAAACGGCTGCCAACCAAGTATTCTTTGCCAAGCAGATCTCTTTGTTTTGTTAATAAAATCTCCTTTTCTAAGGCCGTGATCTGATTCTTGCATTCTGGAAGGCAACAGGAGGTCTGTGTGTACATGCCTAAGACTGAGAGCTCAGATAGAGATGGCAGTTTGTGTTTTCAAGCTCTCTTGTGGAAGAAGAGCTTGAGGTACCCTCTGGAAGAAGTTGCTAAGTGATTCCTTCCTGGGTTGAAGAAGAAAGGAAATCCTTACTCAGCTGCTGGTGGCCATTACATCCCAAGAGCAGGGACTCTGTGACCTTGAGGAGTTTTCAGGTAATGATAAAACTCCAAACATTCTGCTGAAGAATCCTTTTCTTACTTTAAGCCATTAACAATTACATAAATTTTGAATGTAATCATGCAAATGTCATGTGCGATGCTCATGCACAAGCTCTTGCTCCATTATTCAATCACCAAAACCTGGATCTTTGCAGACAGGATGATCCAAATGACTCTCCCAGACCCCCACACTCCTCCCAGGCACTCCTTCCCTCCTCCTTCTGTTCCCTACTCAGAGGCTGGGGGAGGTGCATTCCCCTGCCCGAGCCACAGGGAGCTGCTACATCTGGGGAGAGCTGCCCCTCCCCCAGCCAGGCAACTCCATGCACGGCAGCCCAGAATCATTGGGCAGAGAGCATTAAGCAGCTGCATGGCCGTGCTGCCATTCAGCTTGGCAGGAACCTTGGGGATCAGCAGCCCCTTATGTCCACAGAGCGGATGTTTCTGTGTCACTGACGAATGTCACAGACCTGACCTGAAATCTGAGCTATAATTAAATACCCCAGCTGATCAAGTCCTGCTGTAAACTGAAGCCGCTGCTGTTGCTTGCTGGTTATCCCCCCTCCGTCCCCATCTCCCGGCCAGCTCCCTTTCCCCTGCACCCCCAAACTGCTGAGTCCTCCAGGGACCCAGGGACTGACACTGACCAGAGACGGGAGTGAAACTGACCCCATGGTGACCATGTCTGGAGCTGAGTGAACGGGCTGTCTCACCCCTTCATGGAGCAGACACCCCCCGCCACAGCCTAGCAAACAGCAACCAGTGAGGGTCTCACCTGTCACTGTGATGGAGATGGGTTGGCTCCTCTCCGATGGGATCTCTTGCAAAGAATCTCCCTCCAAGTACTCACAGTTGTACACGCCGGCGTGCGACTCAGACAGTTTGAGTGATCTGGCATTGTCCTGAGTCCACTGGAGATCTCTGGAGTCAATTCTCTGGCCATCCCTGAAGAACTGGATCCTGGACACATTGGCGGTGCTGGGAGCTGAGCATGTCAGCGTCACAGATTCCCCACGTAGGAAGACGCGGTATTGTGGGCTCACAGTGAGTTCAGGGGCAGTCGGTTGGACTGAAAGGGGGGAGGGAGGAACCAGAGAATTCTCTATAGAAGCAGCGCCCCACTCACGTAAACAGTGACCACCCTTCCCTCTCAGCCACTCACACCCAGAGCTTCTCCCACCCCCACCCCGCCTTAGCTCCTTGCAGCCCAGCCCCTCTGCACAGCTCTGGATCCCTGCCAAAGCTCGGCAGCTGTGCCATTGGAGGGTGCCGGGGTGGATGCACTGAGCCCTGTACAGGTGACCAGGGACCCAGCGTGAGGAGCTGAGGGCCCTTGGGAGGGGCAGGGCTGGAAGGCAACCGGGGTCTCTGATGTTCCCCCTCTCCCTCCAAGGCAGAGGATGAACCAGCCCCTCAGTGATCCTGGGGTTACTCTCTCATAGGACGGTCTGTCAGGACAGCCAGCGCTTGGGTCACATGACTGGCGGGGACACGATGCTGAAGCCAGGAAATGACCTGGCTGAGACCCGGCTGAGCCACTGTGACATCCTGCAGCTGCAAGGGGCCCTGCTCCATGCCTAGCTCCTGCCATCAGCATCCGGACTGTCTCTACCCCGTATCCTCCTCCACCCCCAGCCCGTGTCTGCCCCGCCCCGCAGCCTGTTCCTGCCCTGCCCCTCCCTTGTTCTCAGGTCTGGCCCCGCTCTCACCATCAGGCTGGGCTGCCTCCATCCTGTCCCCCAGCACCCAGAGCAGGGCACAGGGCTGCGCCATCAGTGGCAATTTTCCACCAGCCCTGGGGGTGTTTCTAAAAGATCTGTCCTGTGCCAGGCAGGGCTGACTCAGGGCTGTTCCCTGTTCTCTGCGGGGTCAGAGCAGATGATCACTCAGCCCCTCTGGCCTCAGAGTTGATGTTTCTGTGACACTGACACATGTTACAGGCCTGGCCCCATATGAGGGTTTGAATTAAACACCCCAGTTCATCAAAGCCATCTATGAATTCAAGCAGCTTCTATTGTTTGTCTGGGTCCCATCTCCGTCCCCATCCCCAGCATGTCTTTCCCCCATAACCCAAAGTGCCAGGTGCTCCAGAGACACAGTTACTGATGCTTACCAGAGACGGGAGTAAAACTGACCCTATAGTGACCCTGTCTGGAGCCGAGTGACTCAGCTGTATCGCCCAATGCACAGAGGAGAGACACCCACCCATGGGGCCAGCAAACAGCAGACAACAGGGGGTCTCACCAGTCACTGCAATGGAGATGTGTCGGCTCCTCTCTGATAGGATCTCTTGCCCAGACTCTGTCTTCCATGATTCACAGCTGTACTCTCCAGCATCTTTCTCAGACACACTCGACAGCTGAAGAGATCTGGCATTGTACTCAGACTGCTGGAGCTCTCTGGAATTGATTCTCCGGCCATCCCTGAGGAACCGGATCCCGGACACAGTGGCGGTGCTGGTAGCTGAGCACGTCAGAGTCACAGATTCCCCACGTAGGAAGATGCGGTGTGGTGGGCTCACAGTGAGTTTGGGGGCAGACAGTAGAGCTGGAAGGGGGAGGGAGGAAGAATAAAATTCTTTAGAGGCTGCGCCCCACTCACGTCCAGGTGCTCTGGAAACCCAGCACATCAGGGTCACGGCTTCCCCAGTGATGTAGACAGGCCACGGCAGGGATATGGTGAGCTGGGGAGTTGGGAGCGGGGCTGGGAAGACAAGGTGGAACTGACTGTCAGTCAGCAGACAGGTTCTGTCTGTAGCCCTTTGGGATTGACCACCATGGTGCCTCGTGCTGGTCACAGTCTGGAAACATGTGCAAACATGCACATCATGGGGCAAGTAACCTGAGCATGCAGGACACAAAGGCAATCCATAGCCTCAAAAACAACTCTGACATCATCCCCAAAGAGGCTGACACAGGGGCTGCTGTGGTCATCACAGACAGACCAGATTACAAGCAGGAGGCTGCCAGAGAACGCCCCCACACCACAGTCCACAGGCCGCGCTCCTCTGCTCCCACCGCAGACACCAAAAGAAACGGCACCTTCTGCTCATGAAACTCCCTGCAACAGCTTGGGACCAAATCAGTACAAACACCCCCCATCCCCAGCCAGGAGTGTTCCATCTGCTACTCAAGAGCCAGAAACCTGGGAATCCCAGATATCCCATTGTCCCAGGAATCGGCCCCCTTACAGCAGCATCATCTGGTTACATCACCTCTCTCCTCAGACCCTCTGCTACCAGCACTCCTAGCTACCTTTCAGCCACCACCGACTTCCTGAGGGAATGACAGAGCATCAGGAACCTTCCTGAACACACCAGCCGGGCCCCCCAGGAGGGAGAAGCTCTTTGCCCCAACATCCCGCACAACGATGGATTATTCGCTGCCAGGGACACAATCCCCAATGGCACCTGCACACCTGGTGGCTCAGAGGCGGCACTTTGTCCTTGCCCACAACTGTTTCCAATTGGGGGACAATTTCCATCTTCAAGTCAGCGACGCAGCCATGGGCACCCGCATGGCCCCACAAGGTGCCAACGTCTTTATGGCCGACCTCGAACAACATTTCCTCAGCTCCCATCCCCAAGCACCCGTACTCTACTTATGCTACATTGACGATATTGTGGAAGAAGGGAGTAAAAATAAGGAGATTTGTGTGTAGCCATCTTTGGTTTGTCAGTAATAGAGCAAGAGTCAGGGTCACTTTTAGGCCTTGACAACACGAGAGTGAGATTTCTAAAGAGACGTTTTCTCTGCTTCTCTCTCAGTGATAAGATAGAATGCTGACTCTGGCAGGGACCTTGAGATAAGGAGCATCTGGGTGGAACTAAAATAACTGTTAGCCATTGGTGTTTGTAATGGGAAGGAGACTAATTGTTTATTGTTATTATATGATACGGACAGTATATAAACTGCTTCATAATTGCTTGTATTTGAAGATCTGCCTGGCTCCCCCTGTCCAAATCAGGCTTCCCTTGCTGCAGCTCATAAAATAAACTGTCTCTGACTACTTGTTGCTTGCACAACGCAGAGTGAAGACTATGTTTTCTTCCACAACATCTTCATCATATGGCCCCATGGAAAGGAGACCCTTGAAGAATTCCACCAAGATTTCAACCACTTCCATCCCCCCATCAGACTCAGCCTGGATCGGTCCACACGAGAGATCCGCTTCCTTGACACTATAGTACAATTACATGGTGAACACATTTCCAGAACCTTATACCGGAAACCTACCAACTGTGCCTTATCTTCATGCCCCCAGCTTTCTTCCTAGACATGTTTCACAATCTATTGTTAACAGCCAAGCCCAAAGCTACAACTGGCTTTTCTCCAATCCCACAGACAGAGACAAACATCGACAGGATATAGAGAGAGAATTCTTCACACTGAAATATGCACCTGGAGAAGTGAAAAAACAGATCAACAGAGCCAGACGAGCGCCCAGACATGAACTACATCAAGACAGACCAAGAAGAGAAAACAGAATTCCACTGGTCATCACCTACAGCCACCAACGTAAACCCCTCCACCGCCTCATTAACTATCTAAAACCTATTCTGCAAAATGACCCCTCCCTTTCAGAGGCTTTGGGGGAAATACCAATCCTTGCTTACAGACAGCCCCCTAAATTGAAACAAATTCTTTGCAGCCACCACACAGCACCCTCCATCATACCCACCCAGGAACCCATCCCTGCAATCAACTCTGGTGCCAGCTCTGTCCACACATCTACACAAGTGGACCTAACCATCACAGGACCTGACCACATCAGCCACCACATCAGAGGCTCATTTAACTGCATGTCCTGTAATGTGATCTGTGTCCTCAAGTGCCAGCCATGCCCCTTGGCCACGTGTATCGGCCAAACTGGACAGTCTCTGCGACAAAGATTAAATGGACACAAATCAGGCATCAGCAATGGTCACACACAGAAAACTGCAGGTAACATTTTAACCTGCCCGGGCACTCTCCTACAAAGGAATTTCAGAAACCAACAACAGAGCGCGTGCACAGAACTCACCTTCATCTGCACATTTCACACCTTCTCCCTTGGTTTGAGCAAAGACGTGACGTGGTTAACATGTTATAACAGCAGCTCTCCTAACATTCAGCACCCTATCGATGTGACAAGCTAAGCCATTCAATTAGCCTCATTAGTACAGGGACTACAATTGACCGGTAATTTTTTTCTATTCTCTCTCCCTTCTTATTTGGAGGGTCCCCCCCCTATTTTCCCCCCACTCAAGCACATCTCATCTGAAGAAGTTGGCTGTGCCCAGGGAAGCTCACGATACCAGACAGTTCTTTTTGTTACTCTCTAAGGGTATGTCTACACTAGCCCCCTAGTTCGAACTAGGGTGGCTAATGTAGGCATTCGAACTTGCAAATGAAGACCGGGATTTAAATATCCCGGGCTTCATTGTATGTTCCCGGGCGGGAGCCATTTTTAAATGCCCCGTAGTTTGAACTGACTGCCCGCGGCTACACGAGGCAGTCAGAAGTTAATCCGAACTAAATCCTTAGTTCAGATTAACTGTTACACCTCATTGCAGGAGGAGTAACAGTTAATCCGAACTAAGGACTTAGTTCGGATTAACTTCTGACTGCCATGTGTAGCCGCCAGCAGGCAGTTCGAACTAAGGGGATTTAAAAATGGCGCCCACCCGGCAAGATGCAAATGAAGCCCAGGATATTTAAATCCCTGGCTTCATTTGCAAGTTTGAATGCCTACATTAGCCACCCTAGTTCGAACTAGGGGGCTAGTGTAGACATACCCTCAGGTACCATAGGACAACTCGTTTTTTAAGAAGTTGGCTCTTTGTTATGATAAATAGCTCAGGCTCCCACTACAAGATGGACTCATTCTTCAGGAGCCTGGGAAAATGCCAGCTCCCCCCATCTGGGCAACTTCATGCCCCTCTCCCCACAGCCTTCTGCCTCCAGGACCTGCCCCACTTCCCATGTCCAGCAGACCCAGACTGAGCTGAGGAGCAATTCAGGGACCAGGCCAAGAACCAGGACATGATCTGCCTTTCCAACCAGAGACACAGTGTGAATCTGTGGGGAGAGGGGTCCTGCCTGTGCCTGGGGAGGTTGAGCCAAACAGCTGGCCTGCCCGGCAGTGGCTGGCAGGCGCTGAGCAGAAATGAGGAAGCTTGGGCAGATGTGGGCGAGGGAGGGCAGAGTTTTTCCACCCATCATGTTTCCTCTGGGGTCTCTGAGGAACCAGCTGTTAATCTGCTGCTGCATGGGGCTGTGGCCCTGAGCCCTCTGTGGGAGCCCAGAGCTCGGGCAGACAGCCCCCCCCCTCCACACACAGCTCCACAGCAATGGACCTTCCCCAGGGGCACTCAGTGTCATGGGGAGGGGGGAACTCAGTCTCCATGGCCCATCCAGCCCTCACTCTCTCTGCTGGGGCTGCCCGTGAAGGGCTGGGTAGCGCCCTTGGGGATGGGAACAGCTTCTCCCCTATAACCTTGGCAGTGACTCACTAAGTAGCCATCAGCTGGGGTTGCTCTCCCAGCTTCTCAGATGTTGCTACTGGGGCAGGTTCATGGGAGATGCCTATGAAGGGGGCAGCCTGGCCCAGGGAAGGCTTGGCACAGGGGCACCCAGAGACCCTGAATTTCAATTCTAAACTCCACAGAAGATCCTAATCCCCATGGGCAGAAGTCCCCCTCCCCTCCCCCGTGCCATGAGCACCCAGATAAGGACAGGAGATGCCATTACCTGCAGGGGACACCGGCCAGGGGAGCATCTGTAGTGAGGCTGGAGGAGAAGAGAAGAAAGGGGGTGAGAGCTCTGGGCAGGGAAAGGGAAGAGATTCAAGGATCGGGGGGGGGGGGAGTTGCTGGACCACAGACATACAAAGGTGCTGGGGGTCCAGGCAGAGAACTTACCCAGCAGAGGCAGGAAGCGAGTTGGCTTCATGCTGAACCGGTGGCTCTGGGCTGGCAGCTGGGTTCTCGGCTCAGTTCCTTTGATGCATGTGAGCACAGGGAGGGCGATGGGCTGGTCTGCTCTGGCAGAGGAAGTCGCAGGCTCAGGCGTGGTCACCACTCAGCTCGAGGGCTGGAGAGACACCAGGGCCTGCTGCACAGGGTGGGTGGAGGGGAGCTCACCATTTGCATGTTTCACAGTGGTGGGAGGGGCTGCTCCTGCTGGTGATTGACACCTCTGGTGGGGCGGGGACTCCACTGGTACAAAGGAACCTGGAATAAGTCACGGTGGCTCTTACACCCACTGGGGAGCTGGCTCATTCACGCTGCAGACTTGGGAACGGACCCTGGCCCTGCTGGGCCGGCAGGCGTCTGTTACACTAAACTAACACCGGGAGCCTTAGCACAGACAGGGAGTGACAGGGTGGGGAGTTTCCTGTCCCAAACCCTGACCCTGCAGGATGGGACTGACCCTGATCTGGGGGGCAGAAGCTGCAGGCTGGGCCAGGCCCAACTGAAGATGAACCCAACTGGGGAAGGGCTGGCGGGGAGAGCAGAAAGGGGGCAGCCCAGCTGAGATGGTGCCTTGGGGAGAAGCTCTCCCGTCTCTCTGTTCATCCCCACAGGGGAGAGTCTTTCAACTGGCCAAGCTGGGGGGACCCATCGTGGGAGGAGAAATCACCACATTGCCTGCGGGTCTGTCATCAGCGCTGCTGGGCCAGGCCCTGCCATGAGGGTGCCCAGCACTGAATCCCCTTTGCCCCACTGAATCCCCCTTAGCCAGACCACAGGGACTTGATGCAGCCCCCAGGCACATGGCCCCAGTGGGACCAGAACCCCACAGAAATCTGTCTCACAAGTGGGCTGTGCCCACGAAAGCTCATGATACCATCGACATGTTTTGTTAGTCTATAAAGTGCTACCAGACCATTTGTTGTTTTTTCTATAACAGACTAACTCGGCTACCCCCTGAAGCTCTGTAAACAGTTTATGGAGACTGAGCTCACAAGTGGGTCGCTGCTTCATCAATGAGAGAGAGAGATGCGCCCTGGGTGAGCTGTGGAGCCTGTGGCCAGCGATAGACTCACGGGCGGTGTTAAGGCCCATGTGTGAAGAGGGCAACTGCTCTGTGAAGGGAGCTCACGTTTGAAAATGCCCCTCTGATCCGCCAGGAACTCGGACAGCAGAAGCAAGAGCGCGGAGTTTCCTAGAAGGTACATTCTGTGTGCTGCTTACAAGAGAGAAGAGCCAGAACAGCTCCAACCCAAGAGTGTGTGGGTGTTCACAGTTACGGAGCAAGCACTTTAATATCAGCTCATAACATGACGTGTGGCCATGAACAGTGATATTAATGCAGGCAGCAGCAACACCCGAACATTTGATAGATTCTAACACTAACCACATTCTTGCAAATTTAA
The DNA here is from genome assembly GCA_032595735.1 of Pelochelys cantorii. NCBI lineage: Eukaryota > Metazoa > Chordata > Testudines > Trionychidae > Pelochelys > Pelochelys cantorii. The sequence goes on along the minus strand of CM064351.1, from coordinate 17,783,374 downwards.
TATTTATATTAAGAAACTTTAAACATTAAACACATTCTCATACGTCTAATTCTGATATCGAATAAAACTAACACCCAGGTGGCTTGGCCTAGTCTCCAGTGATGAGGTTGTCAGCTCTTAGCTAACACCTGCCACCTGGGGAAGAGCTGGTCTCAGACTTGCAGGGGCACCCAAGCCATGTGGTGTTTCTTTGCAGGCAGTTCACTTGAGATGCCTAAAAACTCATAAATCCACACTGCTGGGCATAAGTCTGGCGTGTCTTTCAAATACCTTCATAGCGTATTTCTAGCTACAAAGGTAACCCTTTTGACAGAACCCAAGCACACATCACACAGCATCTGATGAAGTGGGTCTTTGCCCACGAAAGCTTATGCCCCAATACATCTGTTAGTCTACAAGGTGCTATAGGACTCCTTGTCACTTTTGCAGATCCAGACTAACACAGCTACCCCTCTGATACATCACACAGTGATATTCATGACCAGGGGGTCACCAGTTTTTCCATGATACTCTGCCAAGATGCTGTTGGCTAAATATTCCGATAGCAGTGACTTGGGTGGGCCCTTTGCCACATGCCATGCAAGGTGTGTAGGGGTAATAAAGGGTTCCGGATGTGACTGCTCGAGCAGGGGGGAAGAGGAACAAAGAGAGGGGTTCCCCTCTATTTAGCTACTTTCTGGCTGTGGATTGTCACCACCTCACTTTCTTTTTCAACTAGGTCATGTGGGCCTGTGAGGCTGGGAGAACAAAGAGCATGTAGGTGACTTCTGAACCCTGTTGGGGGAGGAAAGAGAAATGGTGATGGGGAGGGGAGCTGATGAGAAAGAGGCGACTGGCGTTCTTGGGTGTCTGAACAGGAAGAGGCCTGGGAGATAATTGTCCTGCTCTACTCTGCTCTGCACTGGGGAGGCCACAGCTGGAGTGGTGTGTCTAGTTCCGCTCATCACACATTGTCAAGGCTGTTCCGCACTGTGGCACAACAAATGCAGAAGTGAGGGCCCATAAGAATACCCCAAAACTTTGTCTCTACAGGCTTTGGCATAAACCCCCCCCCAAACCGCTGCCACCATCAAGTGCTTTTGAACCCACAAACGGGTGGACACTTGAAACCAACCCCAGGAGCACCCCAAGCTCTTTCTTCCCCCCGAAGAGCTTGAAAGGAGAAAAGAGAAAAACAAGCTGCAGTCAGTGACAGCTGACTCTTTACTCACACAGACAGACAGACCTCCCAGGACACAGAAATGAACCAATGCCAGTTAATTAGAAAAAGAAAACAAATTTGTATTATCAAAGCAAAACAACCGGTGCAAACATAGTGACTAGATGGAAAAAAGCCACCAATTAATTTAGATACTCAGGGGAATCCCCTGGGCTCCAGAATTAGTTATAAAAAGCTGGTGATGGTGCGGGGTGACTCTACCACTTCCATATGAGGAAGGAGACATTCTTGGAGCTGTGTGCCTGGCTCATTCCTGCCTTCCAACGATGTGATGCCCAGATGTGACCCGCCAACGCCCTGGAGAAGTGAATCACCATCACCCTCTGGAATCTGTCCTCGCCAGACACTAACCAGTCTGTGGGAAATCAGTTTGGTGTGGGGAAGTCCACCATTGGGGCCTTCCTCATGCAGGTATGGCACTCTTGGGCTGCAGTCTCATGGGGGGGGAGTACTGGAAAGCGGGACCCCAATGGAAAGGGGGAATTGAGAGTGTGGGAAATGGGCTGTGTGTGTATGTGTGATGTCCTAACCCCATCCCCATGGGGGTTCTGCAGTCCTGCCCTCACATAGCCCTCGAGGGGAGGGGGCAGCTTCATCGGGGGTGGCTCCTTGGGTGTTTGTGTGGGGGGGAGGGCTCAGGGACCTCCAACGGGCTCTGGCACTGCCTTTGATTCTCTGTCGTGTGTCTTTGTTTGTCTCCTTTTGCAAGTGGTGAGGGCCATAAATACCGTCCTGCTGAGCAGGGTCATCCACCTAAGAGATCTGGACCCCATTGTGGCTGGATTTGCCACCCTGGGCTACCCCAACTTCCGGGGGCAGGTGCTATAGATGGAACCCATATCCCCATCCATGCACCTGACCACGGGGCCACACAGCATATAAAAGGCCAGGGGTACATCAGAAGGGATACTTTTCAATGGTCCTGCAGGCCCTAGTCGACCACCGCGGACACTCTGCATATAGCTCTCCCCTGCGGGCTCGCTGCTCCCAGTGGCCACGCTCGGTATCATGTCCCTCCTCTCTCTGCCCCTCCCTTTCCATGGGCTGGAACACAGTCCCATTCCCAGCACTTCCCTTTGTTCTTGGCACAGCCACACCATGACCTTGCTTCCAGTTAGGAGAAGAGGAAGCTGAATATGAAGTTTGGAGGTCCTGGTTCTTACCATTGTGGAGTTGTTCTTGAACAAAAAGACTCACAGATGGATAGACATTTGCAAAATATAGAGATTGATTTGGTTTCCATTCCTGCAGTATGTTCCTTTGCGGTTGTGAATATTTTAAACTCTTTACCCAGATCACTACTGAATAGTTCTGACGAGACCAGATCTCAGGCACAGGCGGGAGATCCCAGCCTCTCGCCTCCTTTCACCCACCTCTGTTCTTCCTGTGGCAGTAACAGAGCAAAGCAGCCAGGGCTGCGATCAGAAGCAAGATGCCACCAGTGGACAGCAGAATATCACAGGCACTGGGTGAGGCTGTTCATGGTGCAAAGAAAAAAGGCAAAATGCAAAGGCAGCCTTGATAAAAGGTCTGAGCCCCTCAGAGGAACCTGTCCTTGGAAGAGATTTCCTGTGATAACCCTGCACTATGGTGGTCATTGCACATTCGGTCAGTACCAAGCTGATGATCTTTCTAAAGTGAGGGTCCAGTGGTGATGGGGCTGGTCTTTGACATGGGAAGTTGACTCCCACAGCCAGATAACTCCCAAGTCAACTGTAGGACTTGGCTCCGCTTTGCCTCATTTCACACATGTGGTGTAGCTCAATTTGGCATTTGCCCTGTTGTGTAGACGAGCCCATAGAATACTAGCACAGCTTTTGCAATGACAAAGATTTTTGCAACCCCAGATTGATAGGAATGGATGCAATTTGTCACTAGTATGGCTCAGCCTGGTTTATTAACAGGAGAGGTCATTATTAAAAATTGCTCCCCAAGAGTCTGTGGAGACAGACTTTGAGCCCAATCCCAAAACTGAACGTTGAGTCTTTTTGGTTAGCCCAGCTTACCAGTAAACATTTTTATTGACTCACACTCAGTAAAAGGTACGGAGAATAGTTTATTTAGAAATGCTGCAGCATAGCGAGAACCCACCAAAGTGTGTTCTACCTTAGAATTCAACTACAACTCCTCTTATAGTAGGAACTACATAACAAACTATCACTCTGTGCATGCTTGTTACTGGGCAAACTTTCAGCATGATTACATTCTCTTTGATGAAAAAATGTTTCACTTTCTCACACTTTCTCACACTTTCAAACTACGTGACCTTCTCGCCTACATGAAATGGCAGCTATTTACAGGATAGATTCCACAGTTCCACTGTTCATTGTCTCAATACTATTGAGGTGTTGCTGGAAAAAATGTTTTTTAAATTACCAGCACAAGCCCAGATTGCTCCTCAGTACATTGGGACCCACTCGAGAATTGTTCATGAAGGGTCAAAAGGGGGATCATATAGCCATCTAGCTAAAAATATAGCTTTATGCACAGTGATGTGCCTCAGTTTACCATACCAGACCCTCCTTCTGAAAGCAGAAATGCCCTTCCCATCAGTCACAGGGCACCAGGCAGCCTGAAGCTGATCCCAAGGATGGGACAGTCTTACAATTTTAAGATTTGCAAGGAATCTTAAGAAATAAGTGAAAGGCTGTGATGGCTGGGGGGAGGGGGGTTAAATGTAATTTGACGTCCTTGTTCAAATGTGCATCTGGATTCTCTGTAACATGAGAGTTGACCTGGTTCTGTGTGAGAGAGTGAGGAACAGGGGATAGAGACATGCGAAGGATAAACATTCTAGGAAGATGCTGGGAAGATGCATAATGACACCGAAGATGTTGTACCTCCCCGTTGAGGTGGAAGCAGTGGGCAAATTAAGGGCTCTGAAAAAAGACAAGCATTTATCCATCAGGAGAAAGTATTTGTGATCGAAAGCAGCTTAGGCTGGCAGAACAAAGATGATAAGGAGCAACAGAAACAACTGGAAATAAACATCCGTCAGCCCTTGTTCAGGACTGACCTCCCGGGCTCTCCCTGCCTTCCCCCAGCACGGTGCTGTCCAAGGTACCCAGCGAGCAGACAGCCAGGTCCCTCTCCCTACAGAGCTGGAGCAAGAGTGAGCCCCTCCTGGCCAGCCATCCCTTTTATAAAGCCCTGCCAGGCTCTAATTGGCCAAAACAAGCCCTCTCCTAATTGGCTGCCACCAACAGTCCACTACCAGGGTTGTTTTAACCCTTTACACTCCACTGTGGAGCAGCCTCACATATCAATCCCTACACGATCTGATCAGTCCTTGTGTTTTAACAAAAAGGGCCACAATCAATTTCCAACAACATTTTCTTCCAGTTTTCACACCTTAAGCAGTGATTTAGCTGGGGCAAAACAGAGCCCGCCCCCATGTCTCTGTCTGACTTCTTGTGCAAGGTGTATGGAGAAGCAAACCCATTCCAGGCTCATCCTGTCTCTGGCTTGTCTTGCTTCAACCTCTTAGGACTGTCCTCCATTGGGTGATTCTGTCTCTTTCCTGGTTGGTGTTAGGAGAAGCAATCCCATTGCAGGCATGTCCCATTACACTCTGTTGAAATATGGATTTCACAGGGACTCAGAGAGAACAGATGTATCTCTGCCTGTGGTGCTCTAATGTATATTCCCCTGTGATATTGTTTGCCAGTGTGGTTTGTGAGGTTATTCCACACAAGTCAGAGTACAGACCCACATTTGCACAGCTGTGTGTGAGGGGCTGAATACTGGGGAGTCCGGTTCACACCAGAGAAGCAATCTCATTGCACAGGAATTATGCCAAGAACAATTTTTCTCTCTCCTCCTAATAACATCCTTTTAGGTATTTGAAAACAGCTATCATGTCCCCCTCAAGGTATGTCTACACTAGCCCCCTAGTTCGAACTAGGGTGGCTAATGTAGGCATTCGAACTTGCAAATGAAGACCGGGATTTAAATATCCCGGGCTTCATTTGTATGTTCCCGAGCAGGCGCCATTTTTAAATCCCCTTACTTCGAACTGCCTGCTGGCGGCTACACATGGCAGTCAGAAGTTAATCCGAACTAAATCCTTAGTTCAGATTAACTGTTACACCTCATTGCAGGAGGAGTAACAGTTAAAACGAACTAAGAACTTAGTTCGGATTAACTTCTGACTGCCGCATGTAGCCACGGGCAGTCAGTTCGAACTAAGGGGATTTAAAAATGGTGCCCGCCCGGGAACATGCAAATGAAGCCGGGATATTTAAATCCCGGTCTTCATTTGCAAGTTCGAATGCCTACATTAGCCACCCTAGTTCGAACTAGGGGGCTAGTGTAGACATACCCTCAGTCTTCTCCTCTCCAAACTAAACAAGCCCAATTTCTTCAGCCTTCCCTCCTAGCTCATGTTCTGTAGACTTTTCATCATTCTTGTTACTCTTCGCTGGACCTTCTCCAAATCCTTCTTGAAATGTGGTGTCCAGAACAGGACACAATCCTCCAGCTGAGGTCTAATCAGCGCAGGGCAGAGCAGAAGAATAACTTCTCGTGTCTTGCCGAAGAACAGCAGGAAACTTAGGGTCTCTCACCTGTCACTTCTATGCAGATCGGTTGGCTTCTCTCCAACGGAATCTCTCGCCCAGACTCTGTCTTCCAGAATGCACAGCTGTACGACCCAGCCTGCGATCTAGACACCGCTGATAGCCAAATTGAGTGTGTGTCACTGTACCAAGGTGAGCGGGGTTTCTGGGAGTCGATTTCCTTGTTGTCCTTGTAGAACCGGATCCCAGACAGATTGGACACCCCAGCAGCTGAGCAGGTCAGCGTCATGGCTTCCCCAGGGAGGTAGACAGGCTTCAGCGGGGACACGGTGATCTTGGAAGTTGGGAAGAGGGCTGGAAAAAACAAGGCAGGCAAGGGAGGACACGGTTCTTACGCCCAGGATCTCTCGCCCAGACTCTGTCTTCCAGAATGCACAGCTGTATGACCCAGCCTGCGATCTAGACACCTCTGACAGCCAAATTGAGTGGGTGTCACTGTACCAAGGCGAGGGGAGTTTCTGGGAGTCGATTTCCTGGCCATCCCTGTAGAACTGGATCCTGGACACATTGGACACCCCAGCAGTTGAGCATGTCAGTGTCACAGGTTCCCCAGCAACATACACAGGCCGTGGCAGGGACACGGTGAGCTGCGGGGCTGGAAAAGACAAGGGGGTCGAGGAAGGAGACGCTTCCTATGTGGGCGGTTGGTGACCCAGAGGCAGAGGGGGAGCAGAGAAGGTCAGAGCAGGGAGGGATCCGGGGCACAGACCCCAGCCAGCCCCAGCTCTGTGACCAGGAATCACATCCCCATCAGGCCAGGCAAACCCTGCTGGGCACCCAGCGGGACAAGCCTCCCCTGGTGGGTACCTGAGGTGGCAGCTCCTCCCAGGGCAGGTCAGCTGGCAGGACCTTCGGCGGGCTTGTGTGGTGGAGTCTGGGAGAGTCAGGGAGCAGATCAGGCTGCCATTCACCGAGGGCACATGCTAGTGACGTGCCTCAGAGCTCTCCGTACACCTAGGGAGCTTCACACTTGCCGACGGGGCCATGGCCCCACGAACAGCAACTTGGTTTCTGGCACCATTGTCTGAATGGTGCTACAGCCCACTAGCTTCATCATAGCTGCTCCTACAGACACCTCTGTGTGGGATCCACTGGCTGGGCTGGGTTGCCCAGGATATGGTGAAGGAGAGGGACGGGGGGGTCCCTGTCTCAGCTGTGAGCACCAGCCGGGACCAGGGACGTCTTTGGAGACCAGATTCCTGACTTGATGGAGAACGTTGCATCTTCAGGCGCTTTCTCCCTCGGTTTAGCTCTGACACACACAGGCAGCTGGGGTTCCTGGTGTACCACTGCCAACAGGGTCACAGGCCGGAAAATGCAACAGAAGAATTCAGGCATCTCCAGGGCTGAAGATTCACAACGGGCGGTTCTGACAGTCCCCAGCCAGGTCCCGGTGCTGTGAGCTTCCCTCAGCAGTGCCCATTCTGCCCCTGTGCCCACCACAGAATGCCCGAGATGTAGGGTGTGGCCCTGGCTGGAGACAGGGGCCGCAGATCAGGTTTTGGGGGCTGGGACCACGTGTGAATTTTCTGTTGTATTAAGTGATCCATCCCATGTCTCCCTTTTCCAGCTTCTGGAAAACAGGCCACGGGCACCATTAGCCGGGTGCGAGGACTGCCCAGAGCTGACCCCTCTGTGGTCTAGAGCCGAGCTCTGAGAAAAACATTCAGGCTCATTTAGAAATGGTCAGTGCCCCATTGGAATTGTCCCTGTGGCCAATACCCCTCACTGTTAAAATCTGCCCCATCCAACAAACTGGGATTTGTCCAGCTCCACATTGGGTCACATTAGGTCTTTGTCTGTTACTCTGAAGAGCCATTGATTAGCCAGTGTCTGTTCCCTATGTAGGAACTGCTCAACCAGGGTCAAGCCCCCCGAAAATGTTCTGTCATGCTGAATGGCTCCACCCCTGGAGTCTCCTACTAGAAGATGGATCCGCCCTCTGTGGGGCTGGGAAAATTTCAGCTTCCCTCGCCCCACAGACTGCTGCCCCCAGGAGCTGCCCCACCCGTGTCCAGCAGATGCAGACTGTGCCGAGGAGCAATTCATGGACCAGGGCAAGAACCCAGGACACAATCTGCTTTTGCCACCAGGGACACGGAGTGGATCTGTGGGGGGAAGGGTCCTGCCTGTGTCTGGGGATGTTGAGCCGACCAGCCGGCCTGTCTGGCAGTAGCTAGAAGGAACCGAGCAGAAACAACAAAGCTCGGGCGGATGTGGGGGGAGGGGAGCTTTTTCCACCAACACATTTCCTCTGGGGTCTCTGCAAAACCAGCTGTTACTGTGCTGCTGCTCAGGGCTGGGGCCCTGTGTCCTCTCTGGGAGCCCAGAGCTGGGGCAGAGAGACCCCCCCCCCATTAGCACAGCCCCACAGCGATGGGCCCTGCCCAAGGGTGCTCAGTGCCATGGGGAGGGGGGAGCTCGGTCTCCATGCCCGTCCAGTCCTCGCTCCCTCTGCTGGGGCTGCCTGTGAGGGGCTGGGTAGCCCCGTAGGGATGGGGGCAGCTTCTCCCCTATGGCCTGGGCTGGGACCCACCCACCAGCCAAGAGCCATCACCTTGGCTGGAGCTGCTGCTGGGCAGGTTCCTGGGAGATGCCCATGAAGGGGGCAACCTGGCCCAGGGAAGACCTGGCACAGGGACCCCAACTTGCAATTCCAAACTCCACAGAAGATCCTAATCCCCATGGGCAGAAACAACCCCCCCCCACACACACACACACACCACGAGCACCCAGATAGGGATGGGGGACGCCGTTACCTGCAGGGGACACCGGCCCGGGGAGCATCTGGAGCGAGGCTGGAGGAGAAGAGCAGGGAGGGGGTGAGCGCTCTGGGGAGGGGAAAGAAGATGTTGAAGGATGCGGGGGGTTACTGGACTACACACACACAGGGGCCTGGGGGCCGAGGGAGGCCCTTACCCAGCAGAGGGAGGAGGCGAGTTGGCTCCATGCTGAGCCAGTTGCTCTGGGCTGGGAGCTGGGTTCTCAGCTCAGTTGCTGGAAAAATGTGAGCACAGGGTGGGGGACGGGCCCCTCTGTCCTGACGGAGTCAGAGGAAGTCACAGTCTCACACATGGTCACCGCTCAGGGAGGGGGATGGGATAAGGATCTTGCGCAAAAATGACTCGAATACATTACGCAAATGAAGCATGACAAAATGCTCATCAGAGTTTCATTTGCAAACTCTCCGCTGGCAAAAGCCGGCAGTGTAGACAAAGCCTAAAGGTTTATTAAAAAGGGAATAAGCGAGTTCTCTGCAGGTTACAACCAGAAAGAGACACCCCAAGTAGCACCCATCTAAATCTGTTGAGCGACACAGCTCCGGTCATCTGTTATTCAAATGGGTTTTGTAGGCAGACCCACAAGGCCGCCCTGGGAATCTCTGGCTTCAGTTCAGAGTCTGGCCCTTCAGCGTTCAAAGAGCCAAAAATTACTTTCTTCTTTTCAGGGATTTTTACTCCCTTCCCCCAGAGATTAGGAGGACGGGACCAGTTCACATGGAAGTCTCCGGTCCATGGGCCTGGGAAGCCAACAGCAAGTGTTTTGTGCTCTGATGGTCCACACTGGGCAGGAAATAGCCCTGCTATTGTATTTCACACTTGGTCACACTTCTCTCCAGGGTGTGTGGGTGTTTACAGTGGAAGCTCTTAATGTTCAGCTGATAACATGACATGCACCATGATCAGTGAGATTAACGCAGGCAGCAACAACACACGAGCATTTTATAGATTCTAAACAATAAACACATTCTTGCAAATTTAATATTATATGAAGAAATAGTAAACACATTCTTATACTAACACCCAGGCGGCTTGGCCTAGTCTCCAGTTATGAGGCTGTCAGCTCTTAGCTAACACCTGCAGCTAAGCAAGAGCTGGCCTCAGACTTGCAGGAGCACCTAAGCTATATGGTGTTTTTTTGCAGGCAATTCACTTGATCTGCAAAAACTCATAAATCCACACTGCTGGGTATGAGTCTGGCTTGTCTTTCTAACGTAGTTCCAGCTACATGTGTAACCCTTTCGACACGACCCAGACACACGTCACACAGTGGTATTCATGACCGGGGGACACCAGTTTTTCCATGATACTTGACAAGATGCTGTTGGCTAAATATTCCACCTGCAGTGACTTGGATGGGCCCTTTGCCACCTGCCATACAAGGGCTGTTGGGGTATAAAGGGTGAAGGATGCAGATCCTTGGAGGAGGGGAAAAGATGCAGGGGAACAGAGAGAGGGATTCCCCTCTTATTTAGCTGCTTTCTGGGGGCAGGTTGTCACCACGTCGCTGTACAACACTTGTTCATCTTCGGCAGGCTTGGCTTTGTTTTTCGACCGGATCGAGTGGGTCTCTAATACCTGGGGATCCAAGAGTGCGTAGGTGACTTCTGACTCCTGTTGGGGGAGGAAAGAGAAATGGTGAGGGGGGGAGGGGAGCATCGAGGCTGAAGCTGAGAAAGAGGCTACTGGCATTCTTGGTTGTACAAAGAGGAAGAGACCTGGGAGATAATTGTCCTGCTCTACTCTGCACTGGGGAGGCCACAGCTGGAGTGGTGTGTCCAGCTCTGTGCATCCCACATTTAGGGACATGGGGGCAAATTGGGGGGGTCCAGAGCAGAGCACGTTCAATCTGGAGTGACACGGCTGATGGTAGATGTGATAGACATCTGCTAAGCCAATGTTGAAAAGAGGACAGTGATCAATTCTTTCCTATGTTTACTGATGTTAAGGCAGAATGGGTCTAGTCTGTGGCAAGGGAGATTTAGATGTGACATTACAAGAAATATTCTCCCTCCAATGTCAGTTTAGCTCTGGAACAGGTGACCTGGGGATGTTGGGAAATCTCTGTCAAAGACCAAACACCCATTGGGCTGGTCCAGGTTGAAATAACGCTACCACAGCACAGGAGACCGAAACCGATGACCTCTTGAGGTCGCCTCTCTGCTCTACGTGTCTCTGATTCAGTGGTGGTTTGGGGGAAGGGAAGGTCAATTCCCAATTCATTCTATCTGCATGAACAAACTCTGGGCAGTTTTTTTTTGTGTGTGTGTGTGTGGCTGTTTTCTCAGCAGCAATATGTGAGATCTGGGCAAAAATTCAGGCATTGTCGATTCAAAGAGATTGGATTCTGCTAGCTCTTGAACTTAGCCTTTCAATGCAGTCATGTTACCTGCTCTGTATGCTCCACTACAGTGTCCGTGGCTTTTGATCCCTTGCTGTCATGGCCTGGATCCAGGTTCCTGACGCATTCTCCAAGCTCCACACCTTCCGTGCGTTTTGGAGTCTTTGGAACTAGCACAGAACCGGGGAAGAAGGGAGCTGAGGTGGGGACATATCCTGAGAAAATGCTGAACTACGGGGCATGAGCTTGAGCAAACAATGCAAACTCAGCTTTCTGCCCACGGTCATTCTGTTTAAATACGTACTTTCTCACACCAGAGACCTGGAGACTTCTGCAACTTAGACATTATTTTTCCCTCACTTCACCCTGAGCACAACTAGTAGTCTTCATGCTGACATCAAATGAAATGAAATTATGTGTCTTAAACCAAACTTCAGCTGAGTTGGCTGTTTGACATTAGATATTGATAAAGTCGAATTTGTGCCAATATGCCCTTCTGTGCGTTTTCGAATCTTTGGAACTAGCACAGAACCAGAGAAGAACAGAGCTGAGGTGGGGGCATACCGTAAGGAAATGCTGATCTGCAGGGCATGACCTTGAGCAAATGCGTCATACTCAGCTTCGTGCCCACAAACCAAACTTCAGCTGAGTTGGCTGTTTGACGCCGGGTGTTGATAAAGTCGAATTTGTGCCAATTTACACTTGCCACTCTATCAATGTCCTCTTAGAACTCTGTCTTCTTCCCATACTTTGTCCTCTCCTTCAACGTTAAATACCTCACTTACCCTGCCTATTGTAGACTAGCAGACTTACCCAGTGTTGCACGGGTCCTTCAGGGCAGGGGACTGGTTGTGTGGCGGGTACAGGACTCAGGGCAGGGCCTTAGGGATGTGGGATCACAGGGCTGGAGAAGGAGGTGTGGGGGCGCGAGAGTGAAAGTTGGGGGTGAGGAAGATCTCAGGTCAGTGACCCCTTCTGAAAGGGATTTCTCTCCCTCCTGGCCACAAGGGCCCTTCTGTCTCCCCATCTCCAGGCCCCTGGCTGACAAGAGCCTTATGTTCTTCCCCCCACAAACAACCTCCCCGCAGCCTCCCCAATCACAAGGGGCCTTCTGCCCCCAAGTCACTCCAGGCCACCAGAGGCCTTCTGTGTCTCTTCAGCTCCCCTGGTGCTGCAGACAAGGGCTTGGGGGGAGGAGTTTGGGGCTACTTACCCGTTCTGGTGGCTGGCAAGGTGGCAGAATTCCAGTCCTATTGGCCATTGTCTTGGTGGTGCGGCTACTCTCAGGGGTCATTCTGCGTATAGCTCTCCCCTGCAGGCCCACTGTCCCCAGTGCCCACGCTCAGTATCATGTCCCATTCCCAGCACTTCCCTTTGTTCTTGGTACAGCCACACCCTGACCCTGCTTGCAGTTAGCAGAGGAGGAAGCTGCATATGAAGTTTGGAGGTCCTGGCTCTTACCGTTGTGGAGGCGTTCTTGGATAAAAAGATTCACAGACTGACAGATGGACAGACATTTGTATAATACAGGGATCGGTTTGGTTTCCACACTGCACTGTGGTAGGGGCCTTTGTGGCTGTGAATACTTTCAACTCTTTACCCAGATCACTACTGAATCTTTCTGACCAGACCAGATCTGAGGCACAGGTGGGAGATCCCAGCCTCTTGCCTCCTTTCACTCACCTCTCTTCTTCCTGCGGCAGTAGCAGAGCAGAGCAGCCAGGGCTGCGATCAGGAGCAGGATGCCACCAGTTCCCAGCAGAATATCACGGAGACTCTGTGAGGCTGTTTCTGGTGCAAAGGAAATAGAAGGGAGGGCAAATGAGAACAGCCGGGCAGCTGTGATAAAAGGTCTGAGCCCCTCAGAGGAATCCAGCCTTGCAAGAGATTGGTGGACATTGCACATTCAGTTTGTACCAGCCTGATGATCTTTCTGAAGTGAGGAAGGATGGTCCAGTGGTGATGGGGCTGGTCTTTGACACTGGCTGTGGGGGGCAACTCCCTGATAATCCACAAGTCACCTGTGGGACTTGGCTCCTCTTTGCCTCATTTCTCCATCTCTAAAACCATCACTGAGGGGCTCATTCCATTCACACCATCATGAGGTGCCCAGATTCTAGTCCACTGAAGTGTCGTAGCTAGGAAGGGCATGGGGGGAAGAGGGGGAAATAGGCGGTTTTCTATCACTACGTGAGATCTGTCTCCTTATCCAACCCCCCTTTTCCCATGAGAGCTCTGGGAACAGATCTCCTCCAGTGGGAGCAATATAGGGAGATGGATTAAGATATTAGTGTTGTTTCACCCTCAAAGTCACAGTCACAGCCTGGCTCCTGGGGGCAGGACCCACCTCCCACCCCTGTTCGCCTCGTACCCACTGGTGAATTCCCCAGTATTGTTGGGACCGGCCATGCCGAGTACAGAGACGTTCATGGAGCTGGTGCTCGGCTCTGGGGAGCTGATCTCAGACTTTTAATTCACCCAGGTCCCAAGGCTGTACTTCAGTTGAAGTCTTTGCAAAGATTTTAAGGGGGTATTAAACACACACTGGCCTCAAAGATACGATGTCTAAGCAATCATCATGGGTTGGTAGAATAAGAGCACAAGGCACATTTTAAAACCACCAGGAAGGACCAACATGCATGCGTGGAAAGGTGAAGGGATAAGTGCGAAGGCCAAACGTTCTAGTAAACGGCCAAGAACAGATGTAACAACACCGAAGATGCTGCATCTCCCCATCGAGGCGGAAGCAGTGTGCAAATCGAGGGCTCTGAAAGAAGACAAGCATTTATCCATCGGGACAAAATATTTGTGATCGAAACCAGATAAGCCTGGCAGAACAAAGATGACAAGGAGGAAGAGAAACAGCTGGAGAGAACAAACATTCATCAGAAGAAACAGCACAATGAGACGAAATTCCCTGATCCTGATGGGAAAGAACTATTATCAAAGGAGAACAGTTCTGACTTAAGAGCAAGAGTGTCCTGCCATGACTGGAGCATCGGTCCAGACCGATAGAGCCCTCGCTACTCCTCCCGGGATAAACAGGCTGGCCACAAACCATGGACAGGTAACTATAACAGTGACTGGGGGATTGTGTCTGTCTGTGTATGTAAGTGTATGCTGTCTGCTTTCCCAATGTATTCTCAATAAAGCTGGTGTGTTGCCTTTTCCCCCTCTAAAGACCCCGTGTGCTTCGTAGAAGTGTAACACCTCAGGGGGGCTGGCCCCATTCACCCTACTTGAGCTATGGCCTATTGACCCCATCTGGGTCTGACCCATTGATACCTGCTTCTGATCTCGCTCATGGAGAAGTCACCGAAACCAGCCCTGGTGCAGCGGTGTCCTTAGGTGTGATTTAAACTGATGTTTGGAGGGTCTAACGTGTCATAGGGAGTCTTCACAATGAGAGAGAACTGGTCCCTTCGGTCAAAAACCCAGGCCAAACCGTCAGTCACTTACCCCAGATTAATCGTCCCCAGAGACATTGCAAAGACCCATGGCAGCCAAGTCTGCAGGAAATGTTATAAGAGTTTATTGATGAGATAAAAGGAAGCAGAGAGCTAGCTGCAGGTTAGAGCCAGGAAAGAGACAACCCCAAGAGTTCCCATCTAAATCCAAAGAGTGACAGAGCTGCAGGGACCTGCCTATTCACAGGGTCTCTCTGGGCAAACCCAGGAGGTATTTCCTGGGGATCTTTGGTTTCAGTGCAGAGTCTCTGGCCCTTCTGAGTTCAAACAGCAGAAACAATTCAGTTGTTTTTCCTTGGGGACTTTCATTCACATGTTCGTCTCTGCTTCCAAGGAGCAGGGGACACAATCCACAAAGTGTTTTGCCCTCTCCTGTTCCACAATTGTTTGTCTTGAGGCCTTCTTTGGCAGGGCAGGAAATAACCTCTCCTCTGGCAAACTCGTATTCCATACGTGGTCCTGGTTCTCGCCACACTCCGTGTGTTTATCATTTCAGTTCAAACACTGAAATATCCCCTTGTAATATTTGGTACAGGCGTTATCAGTGAGGTGACTGCAGGCAGTTACATACCAGCATTTTGTAGTAACATCTGGACACAAGAGACATGCGGAGGAGACTAATTCCTATTCTGAGCAAAATCGACAGCCATGTCCTGGTCTGGTCTCCATCAATGAGGTGGGCAGTTCTTAGTACGTTACCCTGGGTTTGAGGTGCGTGTCTGTATCCCATATTGCGATCAAATCAACGGCCACCATGTGCATTAGCCATCATGGATTAAGCAAAGAGAACATGACAGCATCGATAGTTAATTGGGAAGCAAGCACTTAGCTTGGGGGTCAAAACTAGCTGGTGGTTCCTGGCAGAATGGGAGAAAGGGAAAGAAAATCAACAAGTGAGATTGAAAATCTCGGTGGATGAGTCCCCGAGTCAGGTCGCCTCGGATATAACAAGTTTCTGGAACCGTAGGAAATGTGAGGATTGCACAAAGAGCTTTAAGACTTGGCTGCTCTGGAGCAGTTTGTTGTGAGATATGCGAAGACTGATGTGGCTGTGACAGCCATGTTAGTGGGAAGAGACTTTGAACACTCTCCATTCTCCAGGGGAGCACGTCTCTCGATGGGCTTTGACTTTGCTCAAGAAGCAGGCTGGTCGCTTGGGCAGGCCGTCTTCAGCCCCATCGATAGCTGAGTCATCACCTCCTCTCCAGGGCTTTGCTGCAAGGTGTATGGAGAAGCAAACCTATTCCAGGTTCAGCCTATGTCTCTGGCACCTTTTGGTTCAGTTCCTTTCCACAATCACCTCGGTTCTGTCAGTGGTGAGGACTGTCCTCGATTGGGTGATTCTGTCTCTTTCCTGGTTGGTTTTAAGAGAAGCAATTCCACTCCAGACACATCCCATTGCGCTCTGTTCAAATACGGATTTCACAGGGCACACAGAGAACGGCCGTATCTCCGCCTGTGTCACTCTCACATATACTCCCCTGTGCTATTGTTTTCCCGTGCAGTTTGGGAAGTTATTCCTCCCAAGGCAGAACACAGACCCACATTTTCATATCTGTATGTGGGACGTGAATACTGGGGAGCCGGGTTCACACCAAAGAAGCCTACCCCTGCCCCTCCCACAGCCTGTCCCTGTCCTCCCAGCCTGTGCCTACCCCTCCCACAGCCTGTGCCTGCCCCCCCAGCCTGTCCCTACCCCTCCCACAGCCTGTGCCTGCCCCCCCCAGCCTGCGCCTGCCCCTCCCACAGCCTGTGCCTGCCCCCCCAGCCTGCACCTGTCCTGCCCACAGCCTGTCCCTGCCCCCCCAGCCTGTCCCTACCCCTCCCCCAGACTGCATCTGCCCCGCCCCAAGCCTGCTCCTAACCCATCCTCCACCCTGCTCCTGCCCCACCCCCCCCCAGCCTACTTCTGCCCCGCCCCCTCCCTTGTTCCCAATTCTGGCTCCATCCTGGCACAGGGCTACACCGTGTGGTTTGAGCTTTGGCCTGCTAAATCAAGGGTTGTGAGTTCAATCCTTGAGGGAGCCATTTAGGGATCTGGGGCAAATCTGTCAGGGATGGTACCTGGTCCTGCCTTGAGGGCAGGTGACTGGGCTCAATGACCTCTTAAGGGCCTTGCCAGCTCTATGAGATAGGTATATCACGGACAGTTTTCCACGAGCACTGGGGGTGTTTCTAAAGGATCTGCCTTGTGCTAGGCAGGGCTGGTCCCTGTGCTTGGTGGGGTCAGAGCAGACGATCACTCAGCCCCTCTGGCCTCAGAGTCCATGTTTCTGTGACACTGACGCATGTTACAGGCCTGGCCCCAAATCTGGGTTTCAGTTAAACACCCCGGCTGATCAACTCCTGTTATGATGTGAAGCTGCTTCTGTTGCTTGTCTGGGACCCCCCATCCCTGTCTCCTTGCCAGCTCCCCTTCCCCACAACTGCAAAGTGCCGGGTGCTCCAGGGACACAGAGACTGACACTGACCAAAGACAGAGGATAAACCTGACACTGTGTGTGGCCCTTATGTCCAACCTAAACCTCCCTTGCTCCCGCTTAAGATCATCGCTTCTTGTCCTGTCCTCAGAGGCCAAGGAGAACAATTTTTCTCTCTCCTCCTTGGAACATCCTTTTAGATACTTGAAAACCGCTCTCATGTCCCCTCTCAGTCTTCTCTTCTCGAAACTAAACAAGCCCAAGAGACAGGATCTCATATTGTGTCTATGTTAATGAGATTAGAAATATCGAAGACCCAGGCCTTCAGTGTGAATTGTTTTGATTTTGCTTCATATAAAACAGTATTGTTTACTTTGAAGGATTCTCTATGAGAGACTGTTTGTATAAATGAAATACGGCGTGAAGGTCATCGTTAGAGCCAGATGGCCAGAGAAGGGGGAGAATGTGGGGTGAAGACAAACTGTAAAAGACAGACCGTGAAGAGCAGAGAAACCGTCAGTGCGTACCCACGGTCAAAGAATGGATCAGATTGGTGGATTGACGAACCTTGAAGCGGAGCGGGCACCCCCAAAAGGACGATTGATCACAGGATGAGCCTTGAAGAGATGTTTGGGAACGATTGACATCAAGAAGATAACATTCCGGTCACAAGCTGACAGGGTGGGATCCGTGGATTTTAACAGAGAAGAAGGATTATAAATAGCAGGGTGCTTTGCTAGGGAACTTTGGGTTCGTCTGCCACGCGATCTGGAGAGGAGTATCGGCTCGATCGACCGGCAAGGCCCCGCTCCCCCCGTGCTCAATCTAGCTGGCCACTAGATCGACACAGACTCTGGACTGGTAACTATATCGTCTGGCAGAACTGTGTATGCATGATGTTTTGTGTGTATGTGTGTGTTTGAAAAGCAAATGCAGCTGTTGTAGTCTCAATAAATGCGGCGTAGTGCCTTTTCCCCCATAAAAGATCTCGTGTGCTTCGTTTAAGCATAAGATTTTTGGTGGAGAATGCCAAGGGGGATCAGTGTGCTGTAATTATTGACAATATTACTAAAAAGGTGTGCACGCCCCGGTCAGGAGATACCGGCTAATAAGAAAGAACTAATTGCGATCACTATTGTACGCACTGTGTTGCATTATTGGTATACATACACCCTCAGTCGTAGCAGGGGCGAGAAACAGGGGAGAGGTTTAGTATCCCTCTCTCCACCCCAGATTGCTGCGGGGAATTTGATTACGGGGGCTGTCTGCCTACGGAAATACCCTGAATCAGGTGGGTATACCCCCGTTCGTAGTAGGGTCGGGCAGCAGGAGGAGGACTTAGCGATCCTCGTCTCCAAACCGGAGTAACTTTAGGTGCATACACCTTCGGTCGTAGTAAGGCTGAGCACAAGAGAGGAACTTAGCGTTTCGCTCTCTGATCCTACGGGAGGGATTTACTTATGATTGCGGGGGGCTGTCTGCCTAGGGAACTACCCCGAGTCACCCGGTGTACGTACCCTCGGTGGTAGTAGTGCCGAGTTATACAGAGGGAAGCTTAGCGTCTTTTCCTCTGGCCCAGAGAGGGTTAAATTCAGCAGCAGGTGTGAGAACAGGAATTTGTAAGCCCCGGCCCTGGCACAGGCAAATACGAGATCTTAAGAAGTAAAGGAAAGATACCTTTAACAAGTCTGAACAAATGCAGGAGGATGATTTGGCAGTGGCAGTCTTACTTGTGTATGCTGCAGCAGCTTAATTTGGAAGCATATAAACAAGAGTTTGAGATAAAAAGGAGCCATCTAAGTGTAGCTGCAGGACAATTCAAGAGAGGGAGGGGAAAACTAAAGAGAAGGAGAATCAAGTTTTACAGGGCATGATAAAAAGATTAACCCTGAAGTAAGGTAGAGCCCCTCTGGATCACAGCCGTTGTGATTGAAAACCCATGGCAAAAGTTAGAGATCACCAAGAAGCAAGTGGCTACACTTGCTTCTGAGGAGAGGGACAACATCCCTGAGTAGGAAAAAGATCCAGAGGAGATTTCAAAAGGAATAAAAGTAAAGAAGCTAGAATTTGCAAGTAATATAACATGGCTTAAACAGAATTCCACAATCCTAGCTTCCTGCATAAAAAGAAATAGAAAAATAGAGGAAACAACACAGACTGTCAAGCACTGGAAAGCTGCTCTGCAGGCAGAGTTACAGGCTGTCCAGGCATACGATTTGCTTGAACAAGTAAAGCAAGAAAATGGGAAATTAAACAAGGAAACTGTTAAAAAGCTGGGGAAAGAATGAAGCACCATCCCCTGATGTAAACAACGGACTGTGAGCACTTACAGTGTGCCTGAAAAGTGGGGACAGAAATAGAAAAGGTGGCCCTGGCAAAGTTAAAAGATTAAACGGGGTCCGCTGCATTGCAACCATAATCATGAGGGGCCAGCCCAAAAGAATTAATGGGTGTTTCTGTTCTTCCCTCATATCAAATCTTAAGAGTACATGAGAAATAAGACTAAACTTGGTGAAATATTTATTGGTTTACAAACCCTTAATCTTAATGAAAAGAGATATACTGCAGTTGTCTGGCTATTATGAAAACCCTGTGCTGAGGAGTTTAAAATTTATTATTAGCTGGTTGTAGAAATGAACATTTGAACTTACTCAATGATAGGAACCAGAAGGTGTGGGGGCTAACTGAAAAGCCCACCCTTCTTCCTAAATTAGTAATGGACAAAACTTGGGTCTGTGGAAAGGAGCCATTTAGCAGGAAAAGTGGAATCAGGTAGAGACAACTAAAAAGAAAAGAAGCATGTAAAAGTGGGTAAAAGGTTTTGGAGCAAATAATTAAGGATATGAAAAAGTAAGAAGTTAACTCTGTGGAGTGTGGAAAAAAATTAAGCACTTGCTGTAATGTGTTAGAAGGAAACCTGCTTTAAATAAATACTCCAGGGCCGTGTCTAGACAGGCCAGTTTTTCCGGAAAATCAGCCGCTCTTCCAGAAAAACTTGCCAGCTGTCTACACTGCCGCTTGAATTTCCGCAAGAACACTGACGATCTCATGTATGATTGTCAGTGTTCTTGCGCAAATACTATGCTGCTCCCGTTCGGGCAAAAGTCCTTTTTCCGCAAAGCTTTTGCGCAAAAGGGCCAGTGTAGACAACGTGGTATTGTTTTGCGCAAAAAAGCCCCGATGGCTAAAATGGCGATCGGAGCTTTCTTGCGCAAAAGCGCGTCTAGATTGGCCAGGGACGCTTTTCTGCAAAAAGTGCTTTTGCGGAAAAGTGTCCGTGCCAATCTAGACGCTCTGTTCTGAAAAAGCTTTTAACAGAAAACTTTTCCGTTAAAAGCATTTCCGGAAAATCACGCCAATCTAGACTCAGCCCTTGTCTCTTTGCGGCCTCTTTCCTAAGCAAGCTGTAAAGAAACAATCTAACTTAAATAGTTGGCGATGGACACTTTTGTTAAATTAGTTAAATGGGAAAATGAGGATGGATTCTGGATTTCTTATTTTTTGGGTAACAAATCAGATGCAATGTGTTTTTGCTGTGTGCTTTAAAAGCAGAACTTAAAAGGGAAAAGAATCAAATTTCACTGTGTCCCTTTTCAAGGCTGAATCTCTGGATTGCTGGTAACTTTGGATCTGAAAGCAAGCCAGAAAGTTATGTGTAAACGCAGGCCTGGCTGTTGTAGAAGTAGTCTACTATTCAAAGATTCTAAGAGAGTATAACACACACCATCCTTTAAAGTAAATTGTCCAAATAAAAGACATGGTATATAACCAGATATTCATAAGCACCTACTTGTAAAAGATTTCATGTCAATGTTACTGTTTAATATGGGAATAAATTTACTGTTAATAAGTAACCCTGCAACATATAATTCTCTTTCAGGAAAAGAAAACCTTTTTGGGTTTGCTGAAATGCTAATTGGCAAATACTTAGTGCTAAGTAAAGGAAAATCACTATAACAGTAAAGCTTCTCCGTTACTACCTGTGAATAATTGGAAGCTTCACCACAGACAAACTATTAAAGACCTACCTGGTCTGCTGTAGAAGAGGGAAACTGAGGCATGCTACCCCATTAATTTAATAAATGAGCAGTGGAATGATTTACTTGGAACCCACAGAGTGTGGACATTACTGAGGCTTGGCTGGTTTCCAAAACAAAAGCATAAGTAATTATTGGATAACAGCAGGCTGATAAGGAAAATCAGCAAGAATACTTGTAACAGAGAGAAGAGCATTTTAAGATAGAATGTGCCACCCCCACAGGGGTAGAAAATGTTTTCTTTTGTCTTTCAGATCATCAGAAAGCTCTGGTACCAGAAGAGCAATTGAAAAACAACAACAAAAAACCATGGTTCCCTATCAGTCATGACAAAAATTGTGTTTTCTGTTTTTCTGTTGTCTTGTGATGTCTGTCTTATTGCTAGCATTGTTGATAATTGTGTTTGGAAAAAGGGAATACTGCATTAGGCAGAAAAGCATTAAGAAGCATTTTAACTATATTTACAGGAACCAATATGCAGAAGGGGTATTGGATGGGAATTTCACCCACCCTCTGGATTCCCCTGAATTGTACAGGCATGGTATCTCCTTTTTTTTTTCTTTTTTTTTTTTTTCCCCCGAGCATGTCAGGCTGCTCCTTTTTGGGATAAAGGGAAATGGATTTTAATTATATAGACACACCAAAGCCTCCAGAGTCGAACCAAGCGAGATTTAGCAGACACTCTATCGGGAAGAATTGGTGCTGGAACAGGAACGATGAATACAGTAGATCTAGAGGTAATTAGAAATAAACTGAGCGCTTTGTCAAAATTACAAGATAGTTTAATACATGAGCAAGCAGATACCAATGTGGATTTGGTACAGATAGGATTAGGTAACTTAAAAGCAACATGGAATTTATGGAAATGGTTAAACACCACCACTTGGCTAGCATATAAGGAACAGCTGAAATTGGGAAATAAAATTGCCTTAGCTATGGGATGCACCGAAATGCAAATTCTCAGCTTATCCTCACTTGAACATGAAATGTTCTGGGTAATATCAGGCAATGTTAAAGTACTGGAACACCTTTTAAAACAACGAAAAAGATCTCTGTTTGATACTTATAAACATGAATGGATACAGCATGTTTCCAGCAAAGTTAAACCTGAATTGTTACTAGGAGAAATTATTGTTAAAATGGCTCGTCAACAATCTGTGGAGTCAGAGCTATGGAAAGTCAGTCCACTACCGAAATTGGCCATGGGATCATTCTGGTTACCCCGCATTATGGGTCAGTGGGCTGGGAAAGAGGAAGAATTATTGGACACACGGCAGTGTACAGAGTGGGACCCTCGCAGAGGGGTATGCCTCCCCCTGCCTGCCACCACAGAGCCATGCGGTAGGGATATATCGCTAGGCACATGTGTCTGGGATGAACTCGAAAATATAACCCGTGTGATGTATAATGGACAATGTGTATGTGTTGTATCCTGGGAAAGAATCTTTTGGGAAGATAACAGCATTAGCCAGCCACCAGTAGATGAGTGTAGGTGCAACGCAAGCATCTTATAGAATAAGAATCACACTTATAATCTTCATAAGCTAGAGAAAACTCAAAGCACCCTGATTGCCCCCTTTGTCAACTTCTCCATTTCCCTCGGTTTGGACTGGGGAGAGTTAGTTGACCACTTACTGCTAGAGAAAAAGGTCGGGCAGTTCTTACAAGGAACTGGGGAAAATGTGGGTAAGCGAGTTCTCCAAATAACACATGCAAATGGGGACATGATTGAAATTGCTGGTGCTGAGAAAGAACTTATTGCTTATCATTGGTATGATGTTTTTACAGGCTGGTCTCCGACATCTAAAAGTATATTGTCATTTATGCTGCACCCATTGATGATTGCATTACTATTGTCTTGCATTTGCCTGATTGGAAGGCTCGGATAGGCTCCCAGTATATAGCTATGAAACAATTATATAAGATATGACCCACTCAAGAATGGTTCTTGAGGCGTCAAGAGGGGGATATGTTAGGGCTGACAGCTTTATTCTTTTTACATTTGCATTTTAGGTTTGGCTATATAGTAATATAGCAACATACATTTAATATTGTATTGAATTAAGTCCTTTTAGTTAAGTATCTATCTTTTATAGTTCCTTGTTCTAAAGTTTTAGTAAGTAAAGAGACAGGATCTCATACTGTGTCTATGTTAATGAAATTAGAAATATCGAAGGCCCAGGCCTTCAGTGTGAATTGTTTTGATTTTGATTTTGCTTCATATAAAACAGTATTGTTTACTTTGAAGGATTCTCTATGAGAGACTGTTTGTATAAATGAAATACGGCGTGAAGGTCATCGTTAGAGCCAGATGGCCAGAGAAGGGGGAGAATGTGGGGTGAAGACAAACTGTAAAAGACAGACCGTGAAGAGCAGAGAAACCGTCAGTGCGTACCCACGGTCAAAGAATGGATCAGATTGGCGGATTGACGAACCTTGAAGCGGAGCGGGCACCCCCAAAAGGACGATTGATCACAGGATGAGCCTTGAAGAGATGTTTGGGAACGATTGACATCAAGAAGATAACATTCCGGTCACAAGCTGACAGGGTGGGATCCGTGGATTTTAACAGAGAAGAAGGATTATAAATAGCAGGGTGCTTTGCTAGGGAACTTTGGGTTCGTCTGCCACGCGATCTGGAGAGGAGTATCGGCTCGATCGACCGGCAAGGCCCCGCTCCCCCCGTGCTCAATCTAGCTGGCCACTAGATCGACACAGACTCTGGACTGGGAACTATATCGTCTGGCAGAACTGTGTATGCATGATGTTTTGTGAGTATGTGTGTTTGAAAAGCAAATGCAGCTGTTGTAGTCTCAATAAATGCGGCGTAGTGCCTTTTCCCCCATAAAAGATCTCGTGTGCTTCGTTTAAGCATAACACAGGGACCTCTCCGGAGACCAGAACCCTGACTTTGCCAAGCAGATCTCTTTCTTTTGTGAATAAAATCTCCTTTTCTAAGGCCATGCTCCGATTCCTGTGACCTGGCAGGTACAGGTGTTCTGTGTGTGCGTGTCTGAGACTGAGAGGGCAGGACCAGAGATGGCAGTTTCTGCTTTCAAGGTCTCTCGTGGTAGAGGCGTTTGGGGGAACCTCTGGGAGAAGCTGCTTAGTGATTCCTTCCTGGGTTGCAGAAGAAAGGGAATCTTTTCTCAGTTACCGGTGGCAGCTACCTCCCAAGGCCAGGGACTCTCTGACCTTGGGGAGCTGTTAGGCAGAAGCCCCTAGAGGCAGGGTGTTTGTAAGGGGTCTCGCGGCCTCCATCTTCTGCACTTGCAGTGCCGGAGTGGGGACCAGCCGTGACAACTCCTACGAGCCAGAATGATACCAGAGGGCAAAATCTGGCCTCAGTGCCGCTGCTCCTCTCCAAACAAAAGTGATAGTTCATGGAAACCCCTTGCCTGGAATCCAAGTCAGCGAAAGGCCAAACCAATACACGGGACCCAGATTGAACAGTTGACCCTGTATTAACTGGTCACACGCTATTTCTAAAAGTCGTTAGGATCGGAGTTCTCGGATAACTACAAACGCCCCAAATATTCTGTTGAAGAATCCTTCTCTTCCTTTCCTTCAGCCATTCACAACTATGCACATTTTGAATGTAATCGACCAAATGTCATGTGCAAGGCTTATAAACAGCCTCTTGCTCCAATGTTCATCCACCAAAACCTACATCCTTAGAGACGGGATATCCCAAATGACTCTCTCTGCCCTTCTGCCCCTCCCATCCCCTTCCTCCCTTCTCCTCCTGTTCCCTCCCATCAGGCTGGGGGAGGCACATTCCCCTGCCCCCCGAAGGGAGCTGTTATAGCTGGGGAGAAGTGCCCCTACCCCAGCCAAGCAGCTCCATGCGAGGCAACCCAGAGCCATCGGGCAGGGAGCATCAGGCAGCTGCGTGGCTGTGCTGCCGTTCAGCCTGGCAGGAACCTTGGGGATCGGTCGCCCCTTCTGGCCACAGAAGGGATGTTTCTGTGTCACTGATGAATGTCACAGACCTGACCTGAAATCTGAGTTATAATTAAACACCCCAGCTGAACAAGTCCCACTATAAACCGAATCCACTACTGTTGCTTGCTGGTATCCCCTCTCTATCCCCAACTCCCTGCCAGCTCCCCTTCCCCTGCACCCCCAAACTGCCGGGTGCTCCAGGGACCAGAGACTGACACTGACCAGAGATGGGGCTGAGACTGACTGTGTGGAGCTGAGTGACTGGGCTGTGTCACCCTCTGCATGGAGCAGACACCTCCCGCCACATCCCAGCTAACAGCAGGCCATAGGGGGTCTCACCAGTCACTGCGATGGGGATGGCTCGGCTCCTCTCCGATGGGATCTCTTGCCCAGACTCTGTCTTCCATGACTCACAGCTGTACGCGCCGGCATGTGACTCAGACACACTCGACAGAAGGAGGGAGGCGTTGACACACTGCTCAGATCTGTGGGGCTCTCCAGAGCCAATTCTCTGGCCATCCCTGAAGAACCAGATCCTGGACACGGTGGCAGTGCTGGGACCTGAGCACGTCAGGCTCACAGATTCCCCACGTAGGAGGACTGGGTAGGGTGAGCTCAGTGTGAGTCCAGGCTGGACTGGAAGGGAGGAGGGAGGAATGTGAGAGCTCTGTAGAAGCAGCGCCCCAAAGAAACCCTCCCACCCCTCAGCCAGTCCCGTCCAGAGCTTCTCCCGGCCCCCCCTTTTCCCCTTGCAGCCCAGCCCCTCTGCACAGCTCTGGGCCCTGCCAAAGCTCGGCAGCTGCACCACTGGAGGGTAACAGGGCGGATGCATTGAGCCCTGTACAGGTGACCGGGGACCCAGCGTGAGGAGCTGAGGGCCCTTGGGAGGGGCAGGGCTGGAAGGCAGGGCCGGGAGGGAACCAGGGTCTCTGATGTTCCCGCCTCGCCCAACACCTGGGTCACGTGACTGGTGGGGACATGCTGCTGGAGCCAGGAAATGGCCCGGCTGGGACCCGGCTGAGCCGCTGTGACGTTCTGCTGCTGCGAGGAGCCCTGCTCTGTCCCTGGCTCCTGCCATCAGCATCCAGCCTGTTCCTGCCCCTCCCCACAGCCTGCACCTGCCTCGCCCTCCCTTGTTCCCAGGGCTGGCCCCACTCTCACCATCAGGCCAGGCTGCCTCCATTCCAGAGCCCAGCATCCAGAACAGGGCACAGGGCTGCGCTATCACTGGCAATTTCCCACCAGCCCTGGGCGGGGGGGGGGTTAAAGGATCTGCCCTGTGCCAGGCAGGGCTCACTCAGGGCTGCTCTCTGCGCTCGGTGGGGTCAGAGCAGACGATCACTCGGCCCCTCTGGCCTCAGAGTCCATGTTCCTGTGACACTGACGCATGTTCCAGGCCTGGCCCCAAATCTGGGTTTCAGTTCAACACCCCGGATGCTCAACTCCGGTTATAAACTGAAGCCGCTTCTGTTCCTTGTCTGGGACCACCACCCCCATCCCCGTCTCCTTGCCACCTCCCCTTCCCCATAACCTCAAAGTGTTGGGTGCTCCAGGGACATAGGGACTGACACTGACCGGAGACAGGGTTAAAACTGAACCCATGGTGACCCTGTCTGGAGCCAAGTGACCAACCTCTATGCATGGAGGGAGAGACCGGGCCATGGGGCCAGCTAACAGCAGGGTCTCACCAGTCACTGTGATGGTGATGTTTTCACTCCTCTCCGATGGGATCTCTCGCCCAGATTCTGTCTTCAAGTAATCACAGCTGTACTCTCCGGCTTGTGACTCAGACACACTGGACAGCTGAAGAGAGCTGGCATTGTACTGAGACCACTGGAGCTCTCTGGAGTCGATTCTCTTGTTATCCCTGAAGAACCGGATCCCGGACACGGTGGCGGTGCTGGGAGCTGAGCACGTCAGGGTCACAGATTCCCCGCGTAGGAAGACGCGGTATTGTGGGCTCACAGTGAGTTTGGGGGCAGATGGCCGGGCTGGAAGGGTGGAGGGAAGAAGGAGAAAACTCTTTAGAGCCAGCGTCCCACTCATGTTAACACTGACGCAGAATGGAGAGGGGTAACTAGTGGTGTTCCCTAAGGGTCAGTCCTAGGACCATTCAGCCAGTCCCACCCAGAGCTTCTCCCAGCCCCCCCTTTTCCCCTTGCAGCCCAGCCCCTCTGCACAGCTCTGGGCCCTGCCAAAGCTCGGCAGCTGCACCATTGGAGGGTAACAGGGCGGATGCACTGAGCCCTGTACAGGTGACCGGGGACCCAGCATGAGGAGCTGAGGGCCCTTGGGAGGGGCAGGGCTGGAAGGCAGGGCCGGGAGGGAACCAGGGTCTCTGATGTTCCCCCTTCTCCCAACACCTGGGACACATGACTGGTGTCAGAGCTTCTCCCAGCCCCTCCTTGGCTCCTTGCAGCCCAGTCTCTCCGCTCAGCAGCTGTATCAGCCGTGATGACTCTTAAGAGCCAGAACGATACCAGAGAGCAAAACCTGGCCTCAAGGCCAGTGCACCACCCCGAGGAAATTCAATATTTAACAGTAACCCCTTGTCTGGAATCCTCTCAGAAGTCCAAACCAATATACAGGACTCAGAGGGTGTGTCTAGACTACATGGCTCCGTCGACGGAGGGGGGAAAGGTCCTGCCTCGGCCGGGGGAGGTTGAGCCGAGCAGCCGGCCTGCCCAGCAGCAGCAAGGAGGAATCGAGCAGAAATGAGGAAGCTCGGGCAGATGTGGGGGGGGGGAACGAGGGGGGAGTTTTTCTACCCATCACATTTCCTTGGGGGTCTCTGCAGAACCAGCTGTTAATCTTTTGCTGCTTGGGGCTGTGGCCCTGAACCCCCTGTGGGAGCCCAGAACTGGGGCAGACAGACCCCCCCACACACACACACATACAGCCCCACAGCGACGGGCCCTGCCCAGGGCACTCTGTGACATGGGGAGGGTGGAGCATGGCCTGTCCAGCCCTCGCTGTCTCTGCTGGGACTGCATGTGAGGAGCTGCGTAGTGCCCATGGGGATGGGGGCAGCTTCCCCCCATAGCCTTGGCTGGGACCCACCAAGCAGCCACCAGCCAGGGTCACTCTCCCAACTTCTGAGATGTCGCGGGCCTGCAGCTGCTGCTGTTGGGGCCAGTTCATGGGAGATGCCCGTGAATGGGACTGCTTGGTCCAGGGGCACCCAGGGACCCCAATTTGCAATTCTAAATTCCACAGAAGATCCTAATCCCCATAGGCAGAAATTCTGCTCCCCCCGCCCCACCCACACCATGAGAACCCAGATAAGGACGGGAGATGCCGTTACCTGCAGGGGACACCGGCCCGGGGAACATCTGTAGCGAGGCTGGAGGAGACGAGAAGAGAGGGGTGAGAGCTCTGGGCAGGAGAAAGGAAGGGGGTGCACAGAGATTCAAGGATCTGGGCGGGTGGGTTGCTGGACAACAGAGAGACAGAGGGGCTGGTGGTCCAGGCTGGGCACTTACCCAGCAGAGGCAGAAGGCGAGTTAGCTCCATTCTGAGATGCTGGCTCTGGGCTGGGAGCTGGGTTCTCAGCTCTGCTGCTTGATGAATGTGAGCGCAGGGAGGGGGACGGGCCCCTCCGCTCTGACAGAGGAAGTCACAGGCTCAGGCGTGATCACCGCTCAGCTTGGGGGCTGGACAGACAGGGGGGCCTGGTGCGCAGGGCGGGAGGAGGGGAGCTCACCATTTGCACGTCTCACAGTGGCGGGAGGGGCTGCTCCTGCAGGTGATTGACACCTCTGGTGGGGCGGGGACTCCACTGGCACAAAGGAACCTGGAATAAGTCACGGTGGCTCTTACACCCACTGGGGATCTGGCTCATTCACACTGTAGACTTGGGAATGGCCTCTGGTCCCTCTAGAGGCCAGGCCCAGCTGGGGATGGACTTAGCTGAGGAAGGGCTGGGGAGTGACTATAAACGGGCCCGGATGGAGGGATGGAAATCATGGCAGGGCCTGAGGTTCTGTCATCAGCCAGCCAGACCCTCTAGTCGCCCCCAGTGAAGGCACAGAGGTGGGGGTCACAGCCACAGAAGAGCCACACAGACACTGAGAGCAGCTCTGTTCTGGAAAGCCTCAGTCGCAGGGACTTGATGCACCCCACAGGAGCACGACCCGATTGGCACCAGAACCCCCAGCTAATTGCATAGTGGAGTGCATTGGAAGGAGCCTTTCCAGATCTAGGGAAGTGATTATTCCCCTTCCTTCAGCACAGGTGGGGCCCTATCTGGAGGACTGTGTCCAGTTCTGGGCCCCCCACTACAGAAAGGATGTGGACGCATTGGAGAGGGCGACCAAAATGATTTGGGGGCTGAAGCACATGGCCAACGAGGAGAGGCTGAGGGATTTGGGTTTGTTTAGTCTTCAGAAGAGTGAGGGGGCATTTGATAGCGGCCTTCAGCTTGGCAGGACCAATCCCAACTAAATCAACCCAGCCAGGGCTTGGTCAAGCCGAGACTTAAACACCTCAAGGGATGGAGATTCCACCCCCTCCCTAGGGAACCCAGCCCAGTGCTGCCCCACCCTCCTAGGGAAAATGGGTTTTGCAGGCAGACCCACATGGCTGCCCTGGGAATCTCTGGCTTCAGTTCAGAGTCTTTGGCCCTTCAGGGTTCAAACAGCCAAAACCAGATTCTTTTTGTCAGGGATTTTTATTCCCTTGCCCCAGAGATCGGGAGGACGGGACCAGTTCACATGCAAGTCTCCAGTTCCCGGGTCTGGGGAGCAAACAGCCAAGTGTTTTGTGCTCTGATGTTCTACAACTGTTTGTCTGATGACTGGGGCCCTTCTTTCCCTGAGCAGGAAATAGCCCCTCCTGTGGCAAACTTGTATTTCACACTTGGTCGTGTTGCTCTCCAGACTGAGCAGGTGTTTACAGTTGCAGAGCAAACACTTAAATATCAGCCGATACCATGGCTTGTGGCCATGAACAGTGAGGTTAACGCAGGCAGCAGCAACACGCAAACATTTGGTAGATTCTAAACAGGAAACACATTCCTGCAAACTTAACATTTATATTAAGAAACATGAAACACATTCTCATACGTCTCATTCGAACAAAAGTAACACCCAGGTGGCTTGGCCCAGTCTCCAGTGATGAGGCTGTCAGTTCTTAGCTAACACCTGTCGCCTTGGCAAGAGCTGGCATCAGACATGGAAACAGCATGCAAGCCACATGGTGTTTTTTAGCTGCCAGTTCATTTGATCCACATAAACTCAGAAGTCCACATTCCTGTGTCTTCGGCTGGCTAGTCCTTCAAATACCTTCAGATGCTGGCTGGCTAAATATTCCGACAGTGGTGACTTGGGTGAGCCCTTTGGTACATGCTGTACAAGATCTGTTGGGGTATAAAGGGTTCAGCGTGCAAATGTTCGCGGAGGGAAAGAAGATGCGGAGGAAGAGAGAGAGGGATTCCCCTCTTATTTAACTTTTCTCTCAGTGCGGGTTGTCACCACCTCGCTGTACAGCACATGTTCATCTTCATCAGGCTTGGCTTTGTTTCTCGACTGGGTCGTGTGGGCCTGTGAGGTTGGGAGAACTAAGAGCGCGTAGGTGACTTCTGAAACCTGTTGGGGGAGGAAAGAGAAATGGTGAGGGGGGAGGGGTGCAGGGATGCTGCTGATGTGAAACAGGCTACTGGCTTTCTTGGGTGTACGAACAGGAAGAGAGCTGGGAGATAATTGTCCTGCTCTACTCTGCACTGGGGAGGCCACAGCTGGAGTGGTGTGTCCAGCCTCTGCACATCCCAAATTTAGGAACAGGAGGGCAAATTGGGGAGGCTCCAGGGCAGAGCATGTTCAGTCTGGAGATGACACAGCTGACAGGGGACATGATAGCTATCTGCTATGCCATTGTTGAAAATAGGATGGTGTCAATTTTTCTCTCCGTCCACTGAAGTTGAGGCAGAATGGGTGTAGTCTGTGGCACGAGAGATTTAGGTGAGATGTTATAAGAAATGTTCCACCTCTAAGGGCAGTTAAGCTCTGGAACCAGTGACCTGGAGTCATTGGGAAATCTCTGCCAAAGGCCAAACACCCATCGGGCTGGAACAGGTTGAAGTAACGCTACCACAGCACAGGGGGCCAGAACTGATGACCTCTCGACATCCCTACAGAGCCCTACATATCTGTGACTCAGCGGTGGTTTGGGGACAGTGAAGGCCAGTTCCTAGCCCATTCTATCTGCATGAAGAAACTCTGGGCAGTATTTCTTTGTGGCTGTTTTCTGAAAACCACATCCAAGAAAGGCAGCAGCATTTGACGCCTGTGCAAAAATTCAAGCATTGCCAATTCAAAGAGGCCGGATTCTGCTGGCTCTTGAATGTAGCATATGAATACAGTCATGTTACCTGATCTGTGTGCGCCACTCCAGCGCCCGTGGCTTTTGATCCCTTGCTGTCATGGCCAGGATCCAGGTTCCTGACATGTTCTCTAGGCTCAGATCCATTTGTGCTTTTCGGCATCTTTGGAACTAGCACAGAACCAGAGAAGAAGTGAGCTGAGGTGGGGATATACCCTGAGGAAATGCCCAGCTACAGGGCATGACCTAGAGCCAAGGACACAAATTCAGCTTTGTGTCCGCGGTCACTCTGTTTGAATACGTATTTTGTCAGCACAGAGGCCTGGAGACGTCTGCAACTCTAGCATTATTTAACCCTCATTTCACCCTAAGCCCAGCAAACAGCCTTAGTGCTGAAGTTTAAGAGTTGGCTGTTTGACACCAGGTGTTGAAAAAGCCAAATTTACACCAACATACGCTTGAGAGCCTCTCAATATCCTCTTAGAACTCAGTCTTCTTCCTATACTTTGCCCTCTCATTGAAAGTTAAATACCTCACTCACCCTGCCTAGTGTAGATTAGCAGACTTACCCAGTGTTGCATGAATGCTCCAGGGCAGGGGACTGGTTGTGTGGTGTGTGCAGGACACAGAGCAAGGCCTTGGGGATGTGGGATGGCAGGGCTGGAGGAAGAGGTGTGGGGGTGCAAGAGGGAAGGTTTGGGGGTGAGGAAGGTCTCAGGTCAGTGGCCCCTTCCTGGAAGAGATTTCCCTCCTGGCCACAAAGGCCCTTCTGTCTCCCCTTCTCCAGGCCCCTGGCCGACAAGGCCCACCTGTTCCTCCCCCCACAAACAACCTCCCCAGTCACCAGGGGCCTTCCGCCTCCCTGCAGGCCTCTTGGCCACTAGGGTCCTTCTGCCCCCCTACTCCCTCCAGGCTTCCAGAGACCTTCTGTGTCTCTTCAGCTCCCCTGGTGCTGCAGACACGGGCTGGGAGGGGGGGTGGGGGTTGGGGTTACCTGTTCTGCTGGCAGGCAAGGTGGCAGGGTTCCGGTCCTACTGGACACTCTCTTGGTGGCACAGCTGCTCACATTGGTCACTCTGCATATAGCTCTGCCCCCGGTGCCCACTCTCAGTGTCATGTCCCTCCTCTCTCTGCCCCTTCCCTTTCCATGAGCTGGAACACAGTCCCATTCCCAGCACTGCCAAACCCTGACCCTGCTTGCAGTTAGGAGAAGAGGAAGCTGTGTATGGAGGTCCTGGCTTTTACCGTTGAGGAGGAGTTCTTCAACAAAATGACTCATGGACTGACAGACATTTGTAAAATATGGAGATTGGTTTGGTTTCCATACTGCACTATGGTAGGTTCCTTTGTGGTTGTGAATATTTTTCAACTCTTTACACTGATCACTACAGAATAGTTTATGTCTAGACCAGATCTCAGGCGCAGGTGGGAGATCCCTGCCTCTCGCCTCCTTTCACCCACCTCTTTTCTTCCTGTAGCAGAGCAGAGCAGAGCAGCCAGGGCTGTGATCAGGAGCAAGACGCCACCAGTTCCCAGCAGAATATCATGGATCCTTTATGAGTCTCTTTCTGGTGTCCAGTTCTGGGGTCCCCATTGCAGAAAAAATGTGGACGCATTGGAGAAAGTCCAGCGGAGGGTGACCAAAATGATTTGGGGGCTGGAGCACATGACCTACGAGGAGAGGCTGAGGGATTTGGGCTTGTTTAGTCTGCAGAAGGGAAAAGCGAGGGGGGATTTGAGAGCAGCCTTCAGCTACCTGAAGGGAGGTTCCAAAGAGCCTGGAGAGTGGCTGTTCTCAGTGGGGGCAGATGGCAGAAAAAGGAACAATGGCTATTAGAACAAACTATTTCCCGAGGAGGGTAGGGAAGCACTGGGATGGGTTCTCCATGGAGAGTGTGGAATCTCCATCCCTAGAGATAGTTAAGTCCCGGCTTGACATATCCCTGGCTGGGATGATCGTGTTGGGATTGGTCCTGCTTTGGGCGGGGGGCTGGACCTGGGGACTCCTGAGGTCTCTTCCTGCCCTAGGATTCTAAGTTACCATCAATATCTGAAAAGTGGTGGAGTTGTAGTGATCAAAGGGTCTTTCAGGGTTGACCTAGGAGGCACCCGGAGATCTTTGACTTTAGTTCACCATCTTTGGCCTTCCAAGATCCAAAAAAAGATACCGTTCTTTCTTGTCAGGGCTTTTTATTCCCTTCCCCCGGAAGACAAGAGGCTTGAATGAGTTCCCATGCGTGTCTAATCTTCATGGGTGCGAGGATGCACTCGGCAATGTGTTTCTCCTGTGATGTTCTGTAGTGGTTTTCTGGTGTCGAGGGGCCTTCTTTGGCTGGGCAGGAAATAACCCCTTCTGTAGCAAACTCGTATTTCACACGTGGTCACGCAGCTCTCCAGATATGTGGGCTTTTACAGTTACAGAGCAAAACTTGACTAACGGTTTATAAACAAGGGATGTTATCAGTGAGAATGATGCAGTCAACAACATACAAGCATTACAAAGCTTCCAAACACTAAGGACGTTCTTACAGGACTCGCACATACTTGTGCAAAACTAACACCCCAGTGACCGGATCTGGTCTCCAGCTGTGAAGCTGTCTGTTTTTAGCTAGTGTCTGCAGCCTGAGCAAGAGCTGGCCTCAGCTATCCCACCATCACACGAACCATGCTGTTTTCTCATCTAGCCATTAGCTTCATCCACAGAAACGTGTCAATCCACATTGCTTTCTCTAGGGCTGGTTTCCTTATCAACTACTCCCATAACATATGTCCAGCAAACATTTGCAACCGTTTCTCCATAGCACGTAGATATGGCATGCAATGATATTCTTGATCAGTAGTCACCAGTTTTTATATGATACTGAACAAGATGCTGGATGGTTAAATATTCTGGCAACTATATCTTGGATAGAAAGGGTTCAGGACAGAGCAAGATTTAGAGCAAGTTTCTCCTCCTTCCGAGTGAGCTGTGTCACTACCTCACTATACAGCGCATGCTCACATTCACCAGGGTTGGCTTTGGCTTTCGACTGAGTTGTGTGGGCCTCTGTCATGGTCATGAGGGATGGCCAGCAGCCTGGGGACTAAGGGGTTAGCTATATCCCTGTACCTAGCCAGCTATCTGCTCGACCAATAGAAATGCAGATAGGGATTTCCAACTGAGACAAAACAATTTGGGGGTTTCCCCTCCTTTGTCCCTGAGCCAGTTTGCTCTCCAGATACTGAGGGAGACAGAAGACATGTCTCTCTCCAAGAAAAAGACTCTTCATCATGTGTAAGTAGGGGGCAGTCCAGACAAATCCATCAGGTTTGATTGTTTTCTGTTTGGGGAATTTGGATCTGATGTCTGTGCTGTTAGAAATGGGTTTTTCTCTCTTTTGTAACTAAGTCCTGAGCCCATGGGGATCCCCCATGAGTATATTAATTGGTGACTTTTTTCATCTAGTCATGATGCTTGCAACAGGAGTATTGTTTTGGTAAGAAAAGGTCTTTCTTTTTTAATTCACCTGCTATTGGTTCATTTCTGTGTCCTGGAAGATCTGTCTGTGGATATCTGGAGGTCTCTGACTACGGGACAGCAACCACAGACTGCAATCAGTATTTTCACTTTTCTTTTTCTAGCGTCCATCCCTGTTGAGGAAAAAGAGGGGGAGGGATGTTGTTGCAAATGGATCACCCCAAAACCCCCATTCCCATCCAGGGATTCACCCTCCCCCCCGGTCTCCGTCCATGGGCAGGAGCAGAAGAGAGGGGAGAACTCATCACCCGAACAGCAGCCCTGCCCAGCAGTGGCCAGCAGGCTCTGCACAGAAATGAGGAAGCTCTGGCGGATGTGGCGGAGGGGGGGAGTTTTTCCACCCATCAAATTTCCTCTGGGGATTCTGCAGCACCTGCTTTTACTGTCCTGCTGGCGAGGGCTGGGTCTGTACCCCTGGCCCTGAGCCCTTGGTGGGAGCCCAGAGCTGGGGCAGAGAGACCCCCCCCACACACACACACACAGCCCCACAGCGATGGGCCTTGCCCAGGGGCACTCAGTGTCATGGGGAGGGGGAAGTTTGGTCTCCATGGTCCTTCCAGCCCTCACTCTCCCTGCTGGAACTGCCTGTGAGGGGCTAGGTAGTACCCAGGGGGATGGGGCAGCTTCTCCTCCATGGCCTGGGCTGGGACCCACCCCAATAGGCCCTCCCAACAGTCATCAGATGGGGCCGCTCTTCCACCCCCATGGATGTCAGGGGATGCTCCCCCCTTCCTTGTAATTCCCAGCACCATGGTGTGAGAGGAGCAGTACCCCAGTCCCACTGCCAGGACCCCTCTTCCCTCCTCCACCCCTCCTCCTGGCATCCCAGGGAGGCCAGGAGACCTTGGTACCTGCGGTAGACACCGGCCTGGGGAAACTCTGGAGTGAGGCTGGAAGAGAAGAGCAGAGAGGGGGTGAGGGCTCTGGGGAGGGGATGGGGACACAGGGCAGGGCTTGGGGGAGTCTCCAGGCAGGCAGACAGATCGACAGACTGACAAATAAGGGGGCAGGGGTCCGAGAGGGACACTTACCCAGCAGAGGCAGGAGCAGGGGCAGCACTATGCTGAGCCGGTCGCTCTGGACGGGGAGCTGAGCACAGGGAGGGGAACAGTCACCTCACTTCAGAGAGAGACAGAGGAAACCACAGCCTCAGGTGTGGTTATTGTTCAGCTCAGGGGCTGGAGGGAGACACCGGTGTGTGGTGCGCAGGGTGCCCTGACCCGGGTGCAGTGTTCACATCTCTACAGGGAAAGACTCCAACATTTTCTGGCCATTGTGAGACTGTCTCTTGTGTTCCCTATTTCCTGCTCTGAACGCGGTAAGCCTCGATCCCTCACATGACGCAGGGATTCCCATTCACCCGTGATCACGATTCACGTTCTCTTTTCTCGACCTGCCCGGAATTGTGATGTTCCACCCCCACCACAGGTACGACATTGTTGTGTGGACACACATACGCATAAGTCCACGAGGCTTTGGATATCATCCCCCTGGAGCCCATCAATGTGAATGTCACCATCGGCTCTTACTTCAGGGCAGGTGTCACTCGTGAGTGAGAAGTTAGAGATACAGAGTCTGGAACGGTTTAGGGTTTGACATGTGCACGGGGAAGCCATCCGGGGCATTTCCCCGTCACTCTGGGCAATCCCCGGAAAGCAGCCTCCTTTAAGCAAAGCAGTGATTGGGCTTTGGAAGTCACATGACCCCCCACCAGGGAGGGTCTGCTCAGGGAATTTTCCTGGGAAGGTGGGGGAGAAAACTCCCAAGTTCCCACTCAAAGTGGAATCTATAAAACAACGGGGAGCTGCTCTCCCTTTGTCTTTGGCTGGTTGGATACGCCCAAGGGAACAGCCAGAGCCCCCCGGGAGAAAAGGATCTTCCCTGGCTTGGAGGGGTTTTGCCTGGAAGAAGAACCATTTCAGTTAAGTTTGCAGTAAATGTTAGCGGGTTAGAAGTAGCTTTGCTTACATTTGTCGTTTACTTTGCTCTCTCCATTTCATTTACAACCACTTAACTCCTAGGCTACTTCTACACTATGAGTTTTCTCAGCAAAAAATATGCTAATGAGGGACTCATTTGCATATTATCTGCCAATCCATTTTTGCACTGGAGTTTTTCCCGATCTTCTGGGGAAAGGGTTTTGCACAAAAAGACAACGTCCACATGGCTTGTTTTTGCGCAAAAACCCCAGCGCAAAAACGGATCGGCAGAAAACATTCAAATGAGATCACGACTCACGCAAATGAGTCCCTGCTGGGGAGCAGGAGATAGAGGCCGGGCCTGGCTGGGGGAGGGGAGGGGAGCAGAAAGGGGGCAGCCCAGCTGAGATGGGGATGTGGGGAGAAGCTCTCCTGCCTCTTTGTTCATCCCCACAGGGGAGAGTCTTTCCACTGCTCCGGCAGGGGGGACCCGTCGTGGGAGGAGAAATCACTGCAGGGCCTGTGGGTCTGTCATCAGCGCTGGGGGCCAGGCCCTGCCATGAGGGGGTGCCCCAGCTGTTGGACCCCTCGAACGCACCCCACCAGACCTTCCCCTTGGGCCCTGACCTTCCGACCTGGGAGCTATTTTCATGTCTCTGAAGGAAAAGAATCCGACATTTCCCTGGCCCTGTGAAACTGCCCCTCAGTGACCAGCTGTGTCCTTCTGAGCCCTGTGTCAGCCCTTCGCACCGGGGAGGGCTTTACATTCACCCAGTGACAAAGAGCCCTCGGGATTTGCTTACTCATCCTTTGCATGCCCTATAAAACATGGAGCTGCTGTCCCTAGAGGAGATCTCACCACTGGATTCCTTTCTCCAGAGCACCCAAGTGTCTGACCCAGCCCTGTCCTTCCCAACTGTCGGCTCCAACCAGGCACCTGCTCTGGGGCTGTGAACCGGGCTGGGTCCGGCTGCCCTTTTGGCTAGAAGAATCTGACTCCCAAAACCTGCAGTAGCCGCGGGCACGGAGTTCGGACTAAGGGGGATTTAAAAATGGCGGCGCCCGGGAACATGCAAATGAAGCCTGGGATATTTAAATCCCGGGCTTCATTTGCAACTCCACTTGCCCTCATTACCCTACCTAGCTCGAACTAACGAGCTAGTGTATCTGTACCCATAAAGAGGATAGGGATCTATTCTTCTCTATGTCCACTGAAGTGAAGGCAGAATGGGTGTATTCTGCAGCAAGGGAGATTTAGATGAGACGTTACAAGAAATGTTCTACCACTGAGGACAGTTAAGCTCTGGAATAGGTGACCTGGGGATGTTGGGAAATCTCTGTCAAAAGCCAAAAACCCATTGCGCTGGTCCAGGTTGACATAATACTACCGCAGCACAGGGGGCAGAACTGATGACCTCTTCAGGTCTCTCTGCCCTACATGTCTGTGATTCAGTGGCAGTTTGGGGAAAGGGAAGGCCAATTCCCAGCCCATTCTACCCGCATGAACAAACACTGTGCAGTATTTATTTGTGGCTGCTTTTTGACGGCCACACTCTAGAGAGACGACAATGCCTGAGGCCTGGGCAACAGTTCAGGCATTCTTATTTCAAAGAGGTTGGATTCTGCTGGCTCTTGAACTTAGCCTATCAATGCAGCCATGTTACCTGTTCCATCTGCTCCACTCCAGTGTGCACCGCTCGAGCGCCCGTGGCTTTTGATCCCTTGCTGTCATGGCCTGGATCCAGGTTCCTGGCGTGTTCTCTAGGTTCAGATACATTTGTTCTTTTCAGAGTCTTTGGAACTAGCACAGAACCAGAGAAGAAGGGAGCTGAGGTGGGGACATACCCTGAGGAAACGCCCAGCTACAGGGCATGACCTTGAGCAAACGACACAAACTCAGCTTTGTGCCCACAGTCACTCTGCTTCAAAACGTATTTTCTCAGCACAGAGGCCTGGAGAATTCTGCAACTCTGACATTATTTTACCCTCACTTCACCCTGAGCACAACCAGGGTCTTAGTGCTGACGTCAAATGAAATTACGAGTCTTACACGAAACTTTAGCTGAGTTGGCTGTTTGACATCATGTGTTGATAAAGTCAAAGTTGTGCCAATCTACACTTGCCACCCTATCAATATCCTTTTAGAACTCTGTCTTCTTCCTATACTTTGTTGTCTCCTTCAAAGCTAATACCTCACTTACCCTGCCTAGTATAGACTAGCAGACTACAATATCTCAGTATCATGTCCCTCCTCTCTCTGCCCCCTCCCTTTCCACGTGGTGGGACACAGTCCCATTCTCAGCACGTCCCTTTGTTCCTGGCACAGCCACACCCTGACCTTGCTTTCGGTTAGGAGAGGAGGAAGCTGCATATGAAGTTTGGAGATCCTGGCTCTTATCATTGAGGAGGAGTTCTTGAATGAAAAGACTGACAGAGAGATATTTGTGACATACAGGGATCAATTTGGTTCCATACTGCACTATGGTAGGTTCTGTTGCAGTCAGGAGCAAGATGCCACCAGTTCCCAGCAGAATATTACGGGCACTGGGTGAGCCTATTCATGGTGCAAAGGAAAGAGAAGGGAGGGCAAATGAGAACAGCCCAGCAGCCTTGATAAAAGATTTGGGCCCTTCAGAGGAATCCAGCCTTGCAAGAGATTTCCTGAGATAACCCTTCACTGTGGTGGCCATTGAACATTCGGTTTGAACCGATCTGATGATCTTTCTGAAGTGAGGGAGGATGGTCCAGTGGTGATGGAGCTGCTCTTTGACACTGGCTGTAGGGGGCAACTCCCTGATAATACACACATCACCTGTGGGACTTGGCTCCTCTTTGCCTCACTTCCCCATCTCCAAAACCGGCACTGAGGGGCTAATTCCATTCACATCATCGGGAGGTGCCCAGTTTCTAGGCCATTGAAGTGTCATAGCTAGAAAGGGCGGGGGGAGTCAGAAATGGGGGCTTTTCTATCGCCAAGTGAGATCTGTCTCCTCATCCAACCCCCCTTTACTGTGAGAGCTCCGGGCGATGGGTCTCCTCCAACAGGAGTAACACAGGGAGCTGGATTAAGTCATTAGGAACATCTCACCTGTCACAGTGACATTCACAGCCCACCTCCCACCCCTGGTCTCCTCGTACCCATACGTGAATTCCCCAGTGTTGCTGGGACCAGGCTCTGGGATGCCGAGCACAGAGACGTTCACGGAGCTGGTGCTGCGCTCCGTGGAGCTGATCTCAGACTTTTAATTCACTCAAGTCCCAAGGCAGAAATTCAAGTGAGGTGTTTGCAAAGATTTTAAGGGGGTATTAACTATGCATTGGTCTCGAAGATAAGTTGTCTCAGTTATTGTCATGGATTGGTAGAATTAAGAACACAAGGCACATTTTAAAACCACTGGGAAGGGCCAACATGTATATGTGGTAAGGTAAAGGGATAAGTGTGAAGGCCAAACATTCTAGGAAGAAGCCAAGAACAGACATAATGATGCCAAAGATTGCTGTACCTCCACATCGAGGTGGAAGCAGTGGGCAAATTGAGATCTCTGAAAGAAGGCAAGCATTTAAACATCGAGACAAAGTATTGGTGATCGAAACCAGATTAGCATGTGTGGTGTAGTGTTAGTACCTTGCTGGTTGCTATGCTTGGGCGGTGGGCTGTGGATGACCCGCACTGGTGGCTATCTGTAGCACGGCCCAGCAGGACAGCTGCTGAGTCACGTAGGCAGAAGACCCACAACCTGTCCGACCAGTTGAGAGCAGGGAG
This sequence comes from Pelochelys cantorii, assembly GCA_032595735.1. NCBI lineage: Eukaryota > Metazoa > Chordata > Testudines > Trionychidae > Pelochelys > Pelochelys cantorii. The sequence goes on along the minus strand of CM064351.1, from coordinate 17,743,071 downwards.
GGAGACAATAGGCAGGGGGGCAGAGACCAACTGTAGGTTTCGGGGGAAGGCAGTGGCGGTCTGGGAAGCATGGAGAGAAGAGGCTAAGCTGGGGTCTGGGGGTGACGGACCCCTAACCCTAGGGGCTGAGGCATCCTGGCCCTGGCCCCTGTAGCCACATCATGTATGGGCTGTGCTGTATTCTGGAAACTCAAAAACCCCTCTCTATTCTACTGGCTGCTGGGGACTGTCTGTGCTGCTACAGGGCTGCGGGACTGGGGGAACCCCCGACTGCGCCATCACAGCATGGCAGAACAAAGATGATAAGGAGCAAGAGAAAAAACTGGGAAGAACAAACATCCATTGGAAAAAACAGCACAACGAGACAAAATTCCCTGATCCTGATGGGAAAGAACTATTATCAAAGGAGAACAGTTTTGACTTAAGAGCAAGGGTGTCCTGCCATGACTGGAGCATCGGTCCAGACCGATAGACCCACTCGCTCCTCTGCCCGGGATAAACAGGCTGGCCACAGACCACGGACAGGTAACTATAATAGTGATTGGGGGATTGTGTCTGTCTGTGTATGTAAGTGTATGCTCTCTGCTTTCCCAATGTATTCTCAATAAAGGTGGTGTATTGCCTTTTCCCCCATAAAGACCTCATGGCCTTCGTAGAAGCATAACACCTCAGGAGATCTGTCCCCATTCACCATACTTGAGCTATGGCCTATTGACCCCATCTGGGTCTGACCCATTGATTCCAGCTTGTGATCTTGCCCATTCATGGAACAGTCACCAAAACCAGCCCCTGGTGCAGCAGCGCCCTTGAGTGTGATTTAAACTGGTGTTTGGAGGGTCTAACGTGTCACAGGGAGTCTTTGAAAGACAGAGAACTGGTCCCTTCGGTCAAAAACTCAGGCCAAACCGTCAGTCACTTACCCCAGGTGAATTGGCCACAGACACATTACAAAGACCCATTGTAGCCAAGCCAAAGCTGCAGTAAATGCTATAAAAGTTTATTGCTGAGGAAAAAGGAAGGAGAGAGTTAGCTGCAGAATCGAGCCAGGAAAGAGACACAACCCAAAGAGTTCCCATCTAAATCCAAAGAGTGACACAGCTGCAGGGACCTGTCTATTCACAGGGTCTCTCTGGGCAAACCCAGGACACATCTCATGGGGATCTCTGGTTTCAGTGCAGAGTCTCTGGCCCTTCTGAGTTCAAACAGCCCAAACGATTCAGTTTCTTTTCCTAAGGGACTTTCATTCACATGTTTGTCTCCGCTTCAAAGAAGCAGGGGACACAATCCACAAAGTGTTTTGCCCTCTCCTGTTCCACAGTTGTTTGTCTTGAAGCCTTCTTTGGCAGGGCAGGAAATAACCCCTCCTCTGGCAAATTCGTATTCCACACGTGGTCCTGGCTCTCTCCACACTCCGTGTGTTTATCGTTTCAGTTCAAACACTGAAATATCCCCTTGTAATATTTGGTACGGGCATTATCAATGAGGTGACTGCAGGCAGCAACATACCAGCATTTTGTAGTAACATCAGAACATAAGAGACACGATTAGGAGACTAATTCCTATTTGGAGCAAAATCAACAGTCATGTGACGTCATCTGGTCTCCACCAATGAGGTGGCCAGTTTTAGTATGTTACCCTGGATTTAAGGTGCATGTTTGTATCTCATATTGTGATCAAATCGACGGCCACCAGGTGCATTAGCCATCATGGATTAAGCAAAGAGAACACGACCTCGTTAATACTTATTTAGAAAGGAGGCACTTAGCTTGGAGGTCAAAACTAGCTGGCGGTTCCTGGCAGAATGGGAGAAAGGGAAAGAAAATCAACAAGTGAGATTGAAAATCTCGGTGGATGAGTCCCCGAGTCAGGTCGCCTCGGATATAACAAGTTTCTGGAACCACAGGAAACGTGAGGATTGCACAAAGAGCTTTAAGACTTGGCTGCTCTGGAGCAGTTTGTTGTGAGATATGCGAAGACTGATGTGGCTGTGACAGCCACGTTAGTGGGAAGAGACTTTGAACATTCTCCATTCTCCAGGGGAGCTCGTCTCTCGATGGGCTTTGACTTTGCTCAAGAAGCAGGCTGGTCGCTTGGGCAGGCCGTCTTCAGCCCCATCGATAGCTGAGTCATCACCTCCTCTCCAGGGCTTTGCTGCAAGGTGTATGGAGAAGCAAACCTATTCCAGGTTCAGCCTATGTCTCTGGCTCATTTTGGTTCAGTCTCTTTCCACAATCACTCGGTTCTGTCAGTGGTGAGGACTGTCCTCGATTGGGTGATTCTGTCTCTTTCCTGGTTGGTTTTAGGAGAAGCAATCCCATTCCAGACACATCCCATTGCGCTCTGTTCAAATACGGATTTCACAGGGACACAAAGAGAACAGCCGTATCTCCGCCTGTGTCGCTCTCACGTACACTCCTCTGAGCTATGGTTTTCCCGTGCAGTTTGGGAGGTTGTTCCTCCCAAGGCAGAACACAGACCCCCATTTTCATATCTGCATGTGGGACGTGAATACTGGGGAGCCGGGTTCACACCAAAGAAGCAATCTCTGCGCACAGGAGTTATGCAGCTGTGAAAAAGTGGCCGTGCCCCGCCACGGACCCAGCTGCAGTTCGATTGGTGGCTGAAATGCTCATGGTGCCCAAAGCCCTTTCAGACCCTGTGGATGTTTCCAAGGTCTCACTCCTTGCTTTTCCTCCAGAACTTCCCCCTCCAGGTTGAAATCCAAACTGAGTGATTGCAGCAAATGGGAAAACTTGTGGGGAGAATCCAAGGCCCCGGATGAAGGGCCCCTTGGCGGAACAAGCCAGGGACCTGTATCTAGAAGCAGTAGGAGACTTGAAAGATGAAGCCATTGATGAGGAAGAAGGAGCCGCCCACAGCCACTTCCCGGACCCAGCGGAAGCCGTGAGCTGCGGAGACTGGAGAATCATAAATGGAACCAGCCGGTTAATGTCACTGCTCAGCATCCTGCCCATGGTATCAAATATTTTTCTGCCTCTAGCATCTGTGATGAACTGCCCTGGATCTCAGGGGCCATCAAGCTGAGAAGGGAATCCCACCCCCAGCCCTTCCCTGTCTGACACAAGGACTCTGTCCCCAGATCCGTGCTGTCTGTGTCTGTCCCTCTCCTGCCTGCCTGCCCTGTAGCACCACTGTGACCTGTCCTGTCCGTGCTTGTCCAGGCAGAGCAGTGGGGAAGTGTGGGGGTTTGGGAAGGGGACCTTGAAGGAGATATTAGCAGGCAGCAGCCGACTCACCTGCCTTGTGATATTCCCAGTCACATTCCCAGCCTGGCTCTTGGAGGATAGGATCCACCTCCCAGCCACGTTCTCCTCGTACCCACAGGCGAATTCGCCGGTGACGTTGGGACCAGCCCGTGGGATGCTGAGCACAGAGACATTCACAGAGCTGGTGCCGGGTTCCATGTGGTTGATCTCAGAGCCCAGATCCCCAGGAACGAGCTCAACTCCGTCCTTGTAGAAGTGAAACCTCCGCTCACGGGCGCCCCCGGGGGCCGTGCAGGTGATGTGCAGGGGAAACCCTCTGCTCACCGTTCCAGACGGGGGATCCACGCTCAGCACATGTTACCCCTCAGGGGCAGGGCCTCTGTGTGGGGTCCACTGGCTGGGCTGGGATGCTCTGGAAAGTCACCCCCTTGAGACCAGGAGCACTTTGGAGACCAGATCCCTGGTGCCCTACATGCCAGGGTAAGATCTCTTCCTCCCCTATTGATGGGATTTGGGGATCCTGACCTACTGGTTCTGGGAAGGAGTCAGGGGGCTTCAGATGATAGTTATGGAGTGGAAGGGCTGAGGGCATAAAACAAGATTCCTGGTCAAATTACCCCACTGCCGTGCCCTGTAGCGACAAATTTACTGAGCTCACAGTGTGTTCAGGGGCAGACAGCCGGTCTGGAAGGGGGGGAGGGAGGAAGCAGAGAACTCTCCTTACAAGCAGCACCACAATCACATAAAAAGTCACACCCCACCCCCTCGGCCAGTCCCACCCAAAGCTTCTTCCAGCCCCCCTTTGCATCATGCAGCCCAGCCCCTCTGCACAGCTCTGGGCCCCTGCCAACACTCGGCAGCTCTGCCATTGATGGGTGCCCAGGTGGATGCACTGAGCCCTGTACAGGTGACCATGGACCCAGCATGAGGAGCTTGGGAGGGGCAGGGCTGGAAGGCAGGGCCCGGAGGGAACCAGGGTCTCTGATGCTCCCCCCTTGCCCCAAGGCAGAGGATGAACCAGCCCCTCAGTGATCCTGGGGTGTCAAGCTCGTAGGATGGCCTGCTGAGACACCCAGCGCTGGGGTCACATGACTGACAGGGACACACTGCTGAAGGCAGGAAACGAGCCGGCTGCGACCCGTCTGACCCGCTGTGACGTCCTGCTGCTGCGAGGGGCCCTGCTCCGTGCCTGGATCCTGCCATCGGCATCCAGCCTGCGCCTGCCCCGCCCACAGCCTGTGCCTGTCCCCCCAGCCTGCCCCTGCCCCGCCCACAGCCTGTGCCTGCCCCCCCAGCCTGCCCCTGCCCCTCCCACAGCCTGTGCCTGTCCCCCCAGCCTGCCCCTGCCCCGCCCACAGCCTGTGCCTGCCCCCCCAGCCTGCCCCTGCCCCTCCCACAGCCTGTGCCTGCCCCCCCAGCCTGTGCCTGCCCTGCCCACAGCCTGCCCCTGCCCCGCCCACAGCCTGCCCCTGTCCCCCCAGCCTGCGCCTGCCCTGCCCACAGCCTGTGCCTGTCCTCCCAGCCTGCCCCTGCCCCGCCCACAGCCTGTGCCTGCCCCCCCAGCCTGCCCCTGCCCCTCCCACAGCCTGTGCCTGCCCCCCCCAGCCTGTGCCTGCCCTGCCCACAGCCTGCCCCTGCCCCGCCCACAGCCTGCCTCTGCCCCGCCCACAGCCTGTGCCTGTCCCCCCAGCCTGCGCCTGCCCTGCCCACAGCCTGTCCCTGCCCCCCCAGCCTGTCCCTACCCCTCCCCCAGACTGCATCTGCCCCACCCCAAGCCTGCTCCTAACCCATCCTCCACCCTGCTCCTGCCCCACCCCCCCCAGCCTACTTCTGCCCCGCCCCCTCCCTTGTTCCCAATTCTGGCTCCATCCTGGCCCCCGGCACAGGGCTACACTGTGTGGTTTGAGCTTTGGCCTGCTAAATCAAGGGTTGTGAGTTCAATCCTTGAGGGAGCCATTTAGGGATCTGGGGCAAATCTGTCAGGGATGGTACCTGGTCCTGCCTTGAGGGCAGGTGACTGGGCTCAATGACCTCTCAAGGGCCTTGCCAGCTCTATGAGATAGGTATATCACGGACAGTTTTCCACGAGCACTGGGGGTGTTTCTAAAGGATCTGCCTTGTGCTAGGCAGGGCTGGTCCCTGTGCTTGGTGGGGTCAGAGCAGACGATCACTCAGCCCCTCTGGCCTCAGAGTCCATGTTTCTGTGACACTGACGCATGTTACAGGCCTGGCCCCAAATCTGGGTTTCAGTTAAACACCCCGGCTGATCAACTCCTGTTATGATGTGAAGCTGCTTCTGTTGCTTGTCTGGGACCCCCCATCCCTGTCTCCTTGCCAGCTCCCCTTCCCCACAACTCCAAAGTGCCGGGTGCTCCAGGGACACAGAGACTGACACTGACCAAAGACAGAGGATAAACCTGACACTGTGTGTGGCCCTTATGTCCAACCTAAACCTCCCTTGCTCCAGCTTAAGATCAACGCTTCTTGTCCTGTCCTCAGAGGCCAAGGAGAACAATTTTTCTCTCTCCTCCTTGGAACATCCTTTTAGATACTTGAAAACCGCTCTCATGTCCCCTCTCAGTCTTCTCTTCTCGAAACTAAACAAGCCCAAGAGACAGGATCTCATATTGTGTCTATGTTAATGAGATTAGAAATATCGAAGACCCAGGCCTTCAGTGTGAATTGTTTTGATTTTGATTCATATAAAACAGTATTGTTTACCTTTGAAGGATTCTCTATGAGAGACTGTTTGTATAAATGAAATACGGCATGAAGGTCATCGTTAGAGCCAGATGGCCAGAGAAGGGGGAGAATGTGGGGTGAAGACAAACTGTAAAAGACAGACCGTGAAGAGCAGAGAAACCGTCAGTGCGTACCCACGGTCAAAGAATGGATCAGATTGGTGGATTGACGAACCTTGAAGCGGAGCGGGCACCCCCAAAAGGACGATTGATCACAGGATGAGCCTTGAAGAGATGTTTGGGAACGATTGACATCAGGAAGATAACATTCCGGTCACAAGCTGACAGGGTGGGATCCGTGGATTTTAACAGAGAAGAAGGATTATAAATAGCAGGGTGCTTTGCTAGGGAACTTTGGGTTCGTCTGCCACGCGATCTGGAGAGGAGTATCGGCTCAATCGACCGACAAGGCCCCGCTCCCTCCGTGCTCAATCTAGCTGGCCACTAGATCGACACAGACTCTGGACTGGTAACTATATCGTCTGGCAGAACTGTGTATGCATGATGTTTTGTGTGTATGTGTGTGTTTGAAAAGCAAATGCAGCTGTTGTAGTCTCAATAAATGCGGCGTAGTGCCTTTTCCCCCATAAAAGATCTCGTGTGCTTCGTTTAAGCATAAGATTTTTGGTGGAGAATGCCAAGGGGGATCAGTGTGCTGTAATTATTGACAATATTACTAAAAAGGTGTGCACGCCCCGGTCGGGAGATACCGGCTAATAAGAAAGAACTAATTGCGATCACTATTGTACGCACTGTGTTGCATTATTGGTATACATACACCCTCAGTCGTAGCAGGGGCGAGAAACAGGGGAGAGGTTTAGTATCCCTCTCTCCACCCCAGATTGCTGCGGGGAATTTGATTACGGGGGCTGTCTGCCTACGGAAATACCCTGAATCAGGTGGGTATACCCCCGGTCGTAGTAGGGTCGGGCAGCAGGAGGAGGACTTAGCGATCCTCGTCTCCAAACCAGAGTAACTTTAGGTGCATACACCTTCGGTCGTAGTAAGGCTGAGCACAAGAGAGGAACTTAGCGTTTCGCTCTCTGATCCTACGGGAGGGATTGCGGGGGGCTGTCTGCCTAGGGAACTACCCCGAGTCACCCGGTGTACGTACCCTCGGTGGTAGTAGTGCCGAGTTATACAGAGGGAAGCTTAGCGTCTTTCCCTCTGGCCCAGAGAGGGTTAAATTCAGCAGCAGGTGTGAGAACAGGAATTTGTAAGCCCCGGCCCTGGCACAGGCAAATACGAGATCTTAAGAAGTAAAGGAAAGATACCTTTAACAAGTCTGAACAAATGCAGGAGGATGATTTGGCAGTGGCAGTCTTACTTGTGTATGCTGCAGCAGCTTAATTTGGAAGCATGTAAACAAGAGTTTGAGATAAAAAAGAGCCATCTAAGTGTAGCTGCAGGACAATTCAAGAGAGGGAGGGGAAAACTAAAGAGAAGGAGAATCAAGTTTTACAGGGCATGATAAAAAGATTAACCCTGAAGTAAGGTAGAGCCCCTCTGGATCACAGCCGTTGTGATTGAAAACCCATGGCAAAAGTTAGAGATCACCAAGAAGCAAGTGGCTACACTTGCTTCTGAGGAGAGGGACAACATCCCTGAGTAGGAAAAAGATCCAGAGGAGATTTCAAAAGGAATAAAAGTAAAGAAGCTAGAATTTGCAAGTAATATAACATGGCTTAAACAGAATTCCACAATCCTAGCTTCCTGCATAAAAAGAAATAGAAAAATAGAGGAAACAACACAGACTGTCAAGCACTGGAAAGCTGCTCTGCAGGCAGAGTTACAGGCTGTCCAGGCATACGATTTGCTTGAACAAGTAAAGCAAGAAAATGGGAAATTAAACAAGGAAACTGTTAAAAAGCTGGGGAAAGAATGAAGCACCATCCCCTGATGTAAACAACGGACTGTGAGCACTTACAGTGTGCCTGAAAAGTGGGGACAGAAATAGAAAAGGTGGCCCTGGCAAAGTTAAAAGATTAAACGGGGTCCGCTGCATTGCAACCATAATCATGAGGGGCCAGCCCAAAAGAATTAATGGGTGTTTCTGTTCTTCCCTCATATCAAATCTTAAGAGTACATGAGAAATAAGACTAAACTTGGTGAAATATTTATTGGTTTACAAACCCTTAATCTTAATGAAAAGAGATATACTGCAGTTGTCTGGCTATTATGAAAACCCTGTGCTGAGGAGTTTAAAATTTATTATTAGCTGGTTGTAGAAATGAACATTTGAACTTACTCAATGATAGGAACCAGAAGGTGTGGGGGCTAACTGAAAAGCCCACCCTTCTTCCTAAATTAGTAATGGACAAAACTTGGGTCTGTGGAAAGGAGCCATTTAGCAGGAAAAGTGGAATCAGGTAGAGACAACTAAAAAGAAAAGAAGCATGTAAAAGTGGGTAAAAGGTTTTGGAGCAAATAATTAAGGATATGAAAAAGTAAGAAGTTAACTCTGTGGAGTGTGGAAAAAAATTAAGCACTTGCTGTAATGTGTTAGAAGGAAACCTGCTTTAAATAAATACTCCAGGGCCGTGTCTAGACAGGCCAGTTTTTCCAGAAAATCAGCCGCTCTTCCAGAAAAACTTGCCAGCTGTCTACACTGCCGCTTGAATTTCCGCAAGAACACTGACGATCTCATGTATGATTGTCAGTGTTCTTGCGCAAATACTATGCTGCTCCCGTTCGGGCAAAAGTCCTTTTTCCGCAAAGCTTTTGCGCAAAAGGGCCAGTGTAGACAACGTGGTATTGTTTTGCGCAAAAAAGCCCCGATGGCTAAAATGGCGATCGGAGCTTTCTTGCGCAAAAGCGCGTCTAGATTGGCCAGGGACGCTTTTCTGCAAAAAGTGCTTTTGCGGAAAAGTGTCCGTGCCAATCTAGACGCTCTGTTCTGAAAAAGCTTTTAACAGAAAACTTTTCCGTTAAAAGCATTTCCGGAAAATCACGCCAATCTAGACTCAGCCCTTGTCTCTTTGCGGCCTCTTTCCTAAGCAAGCTGTAAAGAAACAATCTAACTTAAATAGTTGGCGATGGACACTTTTGTTAAATTAGTTAAATGGGAAAATGAGGATGGATTCTGGATTTCTTATTTTTTGGGTAACAAATCAGATGCAATGTGTTTTTGCTGTGTGCTTTAAAAGCAGAACTTAAAAGGGAAAAGAATCAAATTTCACTGTGTCCCTTTTCAAGGCTGAATCTCTGGATTGCTGGTAACTTTGGATCTGAAAGCAAGCCAGAAAGTTATGTGTAAACGCAGGCCTGGCTGTTGTAGAAGTAGTCTACTATTCAAAGATTCTAAGAGAGTATAACACACACCATCCTTTAAAGTAAATTGTCCAAATAAAAGACATGGTATATAACCAGATATTCATAAGCACCTACTTGTAAAAGATTTCATGTCAATGTTACTGTTTAATATGGGAATAAATTTACTGTTAATAAGTAACCCTGCAACATATAATTCTCTTTCAGGAAAAGAAAACCTTTTTGGGTTTGCTGAAATGCTAATTGGCAAATACTTAGTGCTAAGTAAAGGAAAATCACTATAACAGTAAAGCTTCTCCGTTACTACCTGTGAATAATTGGAAGCTTCACCACAGACAAACTATTAAAGACCTACCTGGTCTGCTGTAGAAGAGGGAAACTGAGGCATGCTACCCCATTAATTTAATAAATGAGCAGTGGAATGATTTACTTGGAACCCACAGAGTGTGGACATTACTGAGGCTTGGCTGGTTTCCAAAACAAAAGCATAAGTAATTATTGGATAACAGCAGGCTGATAAGGAAAATCAGCAAGAATACTTGTAACAGAGAGAAGAGCATTTTAAGATAGAATGTGCCACCCCCACAGGGGTAGAAAATGTTTTCTTTTGTCTTTCAGATCATCAGAAAGCTCTGGTACCAGAAGAGCAATTGAAAAACAACAACAAAAAACCATGGTTCCCTATCAGTCATGACAAAAATTGTGTTTTCTGTTTTTCTGTTGTCTTGTGATGTCTGTCTTATTGCTAGCATTGTTGATAATTGTGTTTGGAAAAAGGGAATACTGCATTAGGCAGAAAAGCATTAAGAAGCATTTTAACTATATTTACAGGAACCAATATGCAGAAGGGGTATTGGATGGGAATTTCACCCACCCTCTGGATTCCCCTGAATTGTACAGGCATGGTATCTCCTTTTTTTTTTCTTTTTTTTTTTTTTCCCCCGAGCATGTCAGGCTGCTCCTTTTTGGGATAAAGGGAAATGGATTTTAATTATATAGACACACCAAAGCCTCCAGAGTCGAACCAAGCGAGATTTAGCAGACACTCTATCGGGAAGAATTGGTGCTGGAACAGGAACGATGAATACAGTAGATCTAGAGGTAATTAGAAATAAACTGAGCGCTTTGTCAAAATTACAAGATAGTTTAATACATGAGCAAGCAGATACCAATGTGGATTTGGTACAGATAGGATTAGGTAACTTAAAAGCAACATGGAATTTATGGAAATGGTTAAACACCACCACTTGGCTAGCATATAAGGAACAGCTGAAATTGGGAAATAAAATTGCCTTAGCTATGGGATGCACCGAAATGCAAATTCTCAGCTTATCCTCACTTGAACATGAAATGTTCTGGGTAATATCAGGCAATGTTAAAGTACTGGAACACCTTTTAAAACAACGAAAAAGATCTCTGTTTGATACTTATAAACATGAATGGATACAGCATGTTTCCAGCAAAGTTAAACCTGAATTGTTACTAGGAGAAATTATTGTTAAAATGGCTCGTCAACAATCTGTGGAGTCAGAGCTATGGAAAGTCAGTCCACTACCGAAATTGGCCATGGGATCATTCTGGTTACCCCGCATTATGGGTCAGTGGGCTGGGAAAGAGGAAGAATTATTGGACACACGGCAGTGTACAGAGTGGGACCCTCGCAGAGGGGTATGCCTCCCCCTGCCTGCCACCACAGAGCCATGCGGTAGGGATATATCGCTAGGCACATGTGTCTGGGATGAACTCGAAAATATAACCCGTGTGATGTATAATGGACAATGTGTATGTGTTGTATCCTGGGAAAGAATCTTTTGGGAAGATAACAGCATTAGCCAGCCACCAGTAGATGAGTGTAGGTGCAACGCAAGCATCTTATAGAATAAGAATCACACTTATAATCTTCATAAGCTAGAGAAAACTCAAAGCACCCTGATTGCCCCCTTTGTCAACTTCTCCATTTCCCTCGGTTTGGACTGGGGAGAGTTAGTTGACCACTTACTGCTAGAGAAAAAGGTCGGGCAGTTCTTACAAGGAACTGGGGAAAATGTGGGTAAGCGAGTTCTCCAAATAACACATGCAAATGGGGACATGATTGAAATTGCTGGTGCTGAGAAAGAACTTATTGCTTATCATTGGTATGATGTTTTTACAGGCTGGTCTCCGACATCTAAAAGTATATTGTCATTTATGCTGCACCCATTGATGATTGCATTACTATTGTCTTGCATTTGCCTGATTGGAAGGCTCGGATAGGCTCCCAGTATATAGCTATGAAACAATTATATAAGATATGACCCACTCAAGAATGGTTCTTGAGGCGTCAAGAGGGGGATATGTTAGGGCTGACAGCTTTATTCTTTTTACATTTGCATTTTAGGTTTGGCTATATAGTAATATAGCAACATACATTTAATATTGTATTGAATTAAGTCCTTTTAGTTAAGTATCTATCTTTTATAGTTCCTTGTTCTAAAGTTTTAGTAAGTAAAGAGACAGGATCTCATACTGTGTCTATGTTAATGAAATTAGAAATATCGAAGGCCCAGGCCTTCAGTGTGAATTGTTTTGATTTTGATTTTGCTTCATATAAAACAGTATTGTTTACTTTGAAGGATTCTCTATGAGAGACTGTTTGTATAAATGAAATACGGCGTGAAGGTCATCGTTAGAGCCAGATGGCCAGAGAAGGGGGAGAATGTGGGGTGAAGACAAACTGTAAAAGACAGACCGTGAAGAGCAGAGAAACCGTCAGTGCGTACCCACGGTCAAAGAATGGATCAGATTGGCGGATTGACGAACCTTGAAGCGGAGCGGGCACCCCCAAAAGGACGATTGATCACAGGATGAGCCTTGAAGAGATGTTTGGGAACGATTGACATCAAGAAGATAACATTCCGGTCACAAGCTGACAGGGTGGGATCCGTGGATTTTAACAGAGAAGAAGGATTATAAATAGCAGGGTGCTTTGCTAGGGAACTTTGGGTTCGTCTGCCACGCGATCTGGAGAGGAGTATCGGCTCGATCGACCGGCAAGGCCCCGCTCCCCCCGTGCTCAATCTAGCTGGCCACTAGATCGACACAGACTCTGGACTGGGAACTATATCGTCTGGCAGAACTGTGTATGCATGATGTTTTGTGAGTATGTGTGTTTGAAAAGCAAATGCAGCTGTTGTAGTCTCAATAAATGCGGCGTAGTGCCTTTTCCCCCATAAAAGATCTCGTGTGCTTCGTTTAAGCATAACACAGGGACCTCTCCGGAGACCAGAACCCTGACTTTGCCAAGCAGATCTCTTTCTTTTGTGAATAAAATCTCCTTTTCTAAGGCCACGCTCCGATTCCTGTGACCTGGCAGGTACAGGTGTTCTGTGTGTGCGTGTCTGAGACTGAGAGGGCAGGACCAGAGATGGCAGTTTCTGCTTTCAAGGTCTCTCGTAGTAGAGGCGTTTGGGGGAACCTCTGGGAGAAGCTGCTTAGTGATTCCTTCCTGGGTTGCAGAAGAAAGGGAATCTTTTCTCAGTTACCGGTGGCAGCTACCTCCCAAGGCCAGGGACTCTCTGACCTTGGGGAGCTGTTAGGCAGAAGCCCCTAGAGGCAGGGTGTTTGTAAGGGGTCTCGCGGCCTCCATCTTCTGCACTTGCAGTGCCGGAGTGGGGACCAGCCGTGACAACTCCTACGAGCCAGAATGATACCAGAGGGCAAAATCTGGCCTCAGTGCCGCTGCTCCTCTCCAAACAAAAGTGATAGTTCATGGAAACCCCTTGCCTGGAATCCAAGTCAGCAAAAGGCCAAACCAATACACGGGACCCAGATTGAACAGTTGACCCTGTATTAACTGGTCACACGCTATTTTTAAAAGTCGTTAGGATCGGAGTTCTCCGCTAACTACAAACGCCCCAAATATTCTGTTGAAGAATCCTTCTCTTCCTTTCCTTCAGCCATTCACAACTATGCACATTTTGAATGTAATCGACCAAATGTCATGTGCAAGGCTTATAAACAGCCTCTTGCTCCAATGTTCATCCACCAAAACCTACATCCTTAGAGACGGGATATCCCAAATGACTCTCTCTGCCCTTCTGCCCCTCCCATCCCCTTCCTCCCTTCTCCTCCTGTTCCCTCCCATCAGGCTGGGGGAGGCACAATCCCCTGCCCCCCGAAGGGAGCTGTTATAGCTGGGGAGAAGTGCCCCTACCCCAGCCAAGCAGCTCCATGCGAGGCAACCCAGAGCCATCGGGCAGGGAGCATCAGGCAGCTGCGTGGCTGTGCTGCCGTTCAGCCTGGCAGGAACCTTGGGGATCGGTCGCCCCTTCTGGCCACAGAAGGGATGTTTCTGTGTCACTGATGAATGTCACAGACCTGACCTGAAATCTGAGTTATAATTAAACACCCCAGCTGAACAAGTCCCACTATAAACCGAATCCACTACTGTTGCTTGCTGGTATCCCCTCTCTATCCCCAACTCCCTGCCAGCTCCCCTTCCCCTGCACCCCCAAACTGCCGGGTGCTCCAGGGACCAGAGACTGACACTGACCAGAGATGGGGCTGAGACTGACTGTGTGGAGCTGAGTGACTGGGCTGTGTCACCCTCTGCATGGAGCAGACACCTCCCGCCACATCCCAGCTAACAGCAGGCCATAGGGGGTCTCACCAGTCACTGCGATGGGGATGGCTCGGCTCCTCTCCGATGGGATCTCTTGCCCAGACTCTGTCTTCCATGACTCACAGCTGTACGCGCCGGCATGTGACTCAGACACACTCGACAGAAGGAGGGAGGCGTTGACACACTGCTCAGATCTGTGGGGCTCTCCAGAGCCAATTCTCTGGCCATCCCTGAAGAACCAGATCCTGGACACGGTGGCAGTGCTGGGACCTGAGCACGTCAGGCTCACAGAGTCCCCACGTAGGAGGACTGGGTAGGGTGAGCTCAGTGTGAGTTCAGGCTGGACTGGAAGGGAGGAGGGAGGACTGTGAGAGCTCTGTAGAAGCAGCGCCCCAAAGAAACCCTCCCACCCCTCAGCCAGTCCCACCCAGAGCTTCTCCCGGCCCCCCCCTTTTCCCCTTGCAGCCCAGCCCCTCTGCACAGCTCTGGGCCCTGCCAAAGCTCGGCAGCTTCACCATTGGAGGGTAACAGGGCGGATGCACTGAGCCCTGTACAGGTGACCAGGGACCCAGCATGAGGAGCTGAGGGCCCTTGGGGGGGGCAGGGCTGGAAGGCAGGGCCGGGAGGGAACCAGGGTCTCTGATGTTCCCCCCTCGCCCAACACCTGGGTCACGTGACTGGTGGGGACATGCTGCTGGAGCCAGGAAATGGCCCGGCTGGGACCCGGCTGAGCCGCTGTGACGTTCTGCTGCTGCGAGGAGCCCTGCTCTGTCCCTGGCTCCTGCCATCAGCATCCAGCCTGTTCCTGCCCCTCCCCACAGCCTGCACCTGCCTCGCCCTCCCTTGTTCCCAGGGCTGGCCCCACTCTCACCATCAGGCCAGGCTGCCTCCATTCCAGAGCCCAGCATCCAGAACAGGGCACAGGGCTGCGCTATCACTGGCAATTTCCCACCAGCCCTGGGCGGGAGGGGTTAAAGGATCTGCCCTGTGCCAGGCAGGGCTCACTCAGGGCTGCTCTCTGCGCTCGGTGGGGTCAGAGCAGACGATCACTCGGCCCCTCTGGCCTCAAAGTCCATGTTTCTGTGACACTGACGCACGTTCCAGGCCTGGCCCCAAATCTGGGTTTCAGTTCAACACCCCGGATGCTCAACTCCGGTTATAAACTGAAGCCGCTTCTGTTCCTTGTCTGGGACCACCACCCACATCCCCATCTCCTTGCCACCTCCCCTTCCCCATAACCTCAAAGTGTTGGGTGCTCCAGGGACATAGGGACTGACACTGACGGCACACAGGGATAAAACTGAACCTACGGTGACCCTGTCTGGAGCCAAGTGACCAACCTCTGTGCATGGAGGAAGACACCCGGCCATGGGGCCGGCTAACAACAGGGTCTCACCAGTCACTGAGATGGGGATTTTTTCACTCCTCTCCGATGGGATCTCTCGCTCAGATTCTGACTTCAAGTAATCACAGCTGTACTCTCCGGCTTGTGACTCAGACACAATTAACAGTTGAAGAGATCTGGCTTTGTACTGAGACCACTGGAGCTCTGTGGAATCAATTTCCTTTCCATCCCTGAAGAACCGGATCCCGGACACGGTGGCGGTGCTGGGAGCTGAGCACATCAGGGTCACAGATTCCCCGCGTAGGAAGACGCGGTATTGTGAGCTCACAGTGAGTTCGGGAGCAGATGGCCGGGCTGGAAGGGTGGAGGGAAGAAGGAGAAAACTCTTTAGAGCCAGCGTCCCACTCATGTTAACACTGACGCAGAATGGAGAGGGGTAACTAGTGGTGTTCCCTAAGGGTCAGTCCTAGGACCATTCAGCCAGTCCCACCCAGAGCTTCTCCCAGCCCCTCCTTGGCCCCTTGCAGCCCAGTCCCTCCGCACAGCTCTGGGCCCCTAACAAAGCTCAGCAGCTGTATCAGCCGTGATGACTCTTACGAGCCAGAATGATACCAGAGGGCAAAATTTGGCCTCAGTGCCGCTGCTCCTCTCCAAACAAAAGTGATAGTTCATGGAAACCCCTTGCCTGGAATCCAAGTCAGCAAAAGGCCAAACCAATACACGGGACCCAGATTGAACAGTTGACCCTGTATTAACTGGTCACACGCTATTTTTAAAAGTCGTTAGGATCGGAGTTCTCCGATAACTACAAACGCCCCAAATATTCTGTTGAAGAATCCTTCTCTTCCTTTCCTTCAGCCATTCACAACTATGCACATTTTGAATGTAATCGACCAAATGTCATGTGCAAGGCTTATAAACAGCCTCTTGCTCCAATGTTCATCCACCAAAACCTACATCCTTAGAGACGGGATATCCCAAATGACTCTCTCTGCCCTTCTGCCCCTCCCATCCCCTTCCTCCCTTCTCCTCCTGTTCCCTCCCATCAGGCTGGGGGAGGCACATTCCCCTGCCCCCCGAAGGGAGCTGTTATAGCTGGGGAGAAGTGCCCCTACCCCAGCCAAGCAGCTCCATGCGAGGCAACCCAGAGCCATCGGGCAGGGAGCATCAGGCAGCTGCGTGGCTGTGCTGCCATTCAGCCTGGCAGGAACCTTGGGGATCGGTCGCCCCTTCTGGCCACAGAAGGGATGTTTCTGTGTCACTGATGAATGTCACAGACCTGACCTGAAATCTGAGTTATAATTAAACACCCCAGCTGAACAAGTCCCACTATAAACCGAATCCACTACTGTTGCTTGCTGGTATCCCCTCTCTATCCCCAACTCCCTGCCAGCTCCCCTTCCCCTGCACCCCCAAACTGCCGGGTGCTCCAGGGACCAGAGACTGACACTGACCAGAGATGGGGCTGAGACTGACTGTGTGGAGCTGAGTGACTGGGCTGTGTCACCCTCTGCATGGAGCAGACACCTCCCGCCACATCCCAGCTAACAGCAGGCCATAGGGGGTCTCACCAGTCACTGCGATGGGGATGGCTCGGCTCCTCTCCGAAGGGATCTCTTGCCCAGACTCTGTCTTCCATGACTCACAGCTGTACGTGCCGGCATGTGACTCAGACACATTCGACAGCAGGAGGGAGGCGTTGACACACTGCTCAGATCCGTGGGGCTCTCCAGAGCCAATTCTCTGGCCATCCCTGAAGAACCAGATCCTGGACACGGTGGCAGTGCTGGGACCTGAGCACGTCAGGCTCACAGATTCCCCACGTAGGAGGACTGGGTAGGGTGAGCTCAGTGTGAGTTCAGGCTGGACTGGAAGGGAGGAGGGAGGACTGTGAGAGCTCTGTAGAAGCAGCGCCCCAAAGAAACCCTCCCACCCCTCAGCCAGTCCCACCCAGAGCTTCTCCCGGCCCCCTGTTTTCCTCTTGCAGCCCAGCCCCTCTGCACAGCTCTGGGCCCTGCCAAAGCTCGGCAGCTGCGCCATTCGAGGGTAACAGGGCGGATGCACTGAGCCCTGTACAGGTGACCGGGGACCCAGCGTGAGGAGCCGAGGGCCCTTGGGAGGGGCAGGGCTGGAAGGCAGGGCCGGGAGGGAACCAGGGTCTCTGATGTTCCCCCCTCACCCAACACCTGGGTCACGTGACTGGTGGGGACATGCTGCTGGAGCCAGGAAATGGCCCGGCTGGGACCCGGCTGAGCCGCTGTGACGTTCTGCTGCTGCGAGGAGCCCTGCTCTGTCCCTGGCTCCTGCCATCAGCATCCAGCCTGTTCCTGCCCCTCCCCACAGCCTGCACCTGCCTCGCCCTCCCTTGTTCCCAGGGCTGGCCCCACTCTCACCATCAGGCCAGGCTGCCTCCATTCCAGAGCCCAGCATCCAGAACAGGGCACAGGGCTGCGCTATCACTGGCAATTTCCCACCAGCCCTGGGCGGGGGGGGGCGGTTAAAGGATCTGCCCTGTGCCAGGCAGGGCTCACTCAGGGCTGCTCTCTGCGCTCGGTGGGGTCAGAGCAGACGATCACTCGGCCCCTCTGGCCTCAGAGTCCATGTTCCTGTGACACTGACGCATGTTCCAGGCCTGGCCCCAAATCTGGGTTTCAGTTCAACACCCCGGATGCTCAACTCCGGTTATAAACTGAAGCCGCTTCTGTTCCTTGTCTGGGACCACCACCCCCATCCCCGTCTCCTTGCCACCTCCCCTTCCCCATAACCTCAAAGTGTTGGGTGCTCCAGGGACATAGGGACTGACACTGACGGCACACAGGGGTAAAACTGAACCTATGGTGACCCTGTCTGGAGCCAAGTGACCAAGCTCTGTGCATGGAGGGGAGAGACACGGCTATGGGGCCAGCTAACAGCAGGGTCTCACCAGTCACTGTGATGGGGATGTTTTCACTCCTCTCCGATGGGATCTTTCGCCCAGATTCTGTCTTCAAGTAATCACAGCTGTACTCTCCGGCTTGTGACTCAGACACAAGTTGAAGAGATCTGGCATTGTACTGAGACCACTGGAGCTCTCTGGAGTCGATTCTCTTCTTATCCCTGAAGAACCGGATCCCGGACACGGTGGCGGTGCTGGGAGCTGAGCACGTCAGGGTCACAGATTCCCCGCGTAGGAAGACGCGGTATTGTGGGCTCACAGTGAGTTCGGGAGCAGATGGCTGGGCTGGAAGGGTGGAGGGAAGAAGGAGAAAACTCTTTAGAGCCAGCGTCCCACTCATGTTAACACTGACGCAGAATGGAGAGGGGTAACTAGTGGTGTTCCCTAAGGGTCAGTCCTAGGACCATTCAGCCAGTCCCACCCAGAGCTTCTCCCAGCCCCCCCTTTTCCCCTTGCAGCCCAGCCCCTCTGCACAGCTCTGGGCCCTGCCAAAGCTCGGCAGCTGCACCATTGGAGGGTAACAGGGCGGATGCATTGAGCCCTGTACAGGTGACCAGGGACCCAGCGTGAGGAGCCGAGGGCCCTTGGGAGGGGCAGGGCTGGAAGGCAGGGCCGGGAGGGAACCAGGGTCTCTGATGTTCCCCCTTCTCCCAACACCTGGGTCACGTGACTGGTGTCAGAGCTTCTCCCAGCCCCTCCTTGGCTCCTTGCAGCCCAGTCTCTCCGCTCAGCAGCTGTATCAGCCGTGATGACTCTTAAGAGCCAGAATGATACCAGAGAGCAAAACCTGGCCTCAAGGCCAGTGCACCACCCCGAGGAAATTCAATATTTAACAGTAACCCCTTGTCTGGAATCCTCTCAGAAGTCCAAACCAATACACAGGACTCAGAGGGTGTGTCTAGACTACATGGCTCCGTCGACGGAGGGGGGAAAGGTCCTGCCTCGGCCGGGGGAGGTTGAGCCGAGCAGCCGGCCTGCCCAGCAGCAGCAAGGAGGAATCGAGCAGAAATGAGGAAGCTCGGGCAGATGTGGGGGGGGGGAACGAGGGGGGAGTTTTTCTACCCATCACATTTCCTTGGGGGTCTCTGCAGAACCAGCTGTTAATCTTTTGCTGCTTGGGGCTGTGGCCCTGAACCCCCTGTGGGAGCCCAGAACTGGGGCAGACAGACCCCCCCACACACACACACATACAGCCCCACAGCGACGGGCCCTGCCCAGGGCACTCTGTGACATGGGGAGGGTGGAGCATGGCCTGTCCAGCCCTCGCTGTCTCTGCTGGGACTGCATGTGAGGAGCTGCGTAGTGCCCATGGGGATGGGGGCAGCTTCCCCCCATAGCCTTGGCTGGGACCCACCAAGCAGCCATCAGCCAGGGTCACTCTCCCAACTTCTGAGATGTCGCGGGCCTGCAGCTGCTGCTGTTGGGGCCAGTTCATGGGAGATGCCCGTGAATGGGACTGCTTGGTCCAGGGGCACCCAGGGACCCCAATTTGCAATTCTAAATTCCACAGAAGATCCTAATCCCCATAGGCAGAAATTCTGCTCCCCCCGCCCCACGCACACCATGAGAACCCAGATAAGGACCGGAGATGCCGTTACCTGCAGGGGACACCGGCCGGGGGAACATCTGTAGCGAGGCTGGAGGAGAAGAGAAGAGAGGGGTGAGAGCTCTGGGCAGGAGAAAGGAAGGGGGTGCACAGAGATTCAAGGATCTGGGCGGGTGGGTTGCTGGACAACAGAGAGACAGAGGGGCTGGTGGTCCAGGCTGGGCACTTACCCAGCAGAGGCAGAAGGCGAGTTAGCTCCATTCTGAGATGCTGGCTCTGGGCTGGGAGCTGGGTTCTCAGCTCTGCTGCTTGATGAATGTGAGCGCAGGGAGGGGGACGGGCCCCTCCGCTCTGACAGAGGAAGTCACAGGCTCAGGCGTGATCACCGCTCAGCTTGGGGGCTGGACAGACAGGGGGGCCTGGTGCGCAGGGCGGGAGGAGGGGAGCTCACCATTTGCACGTCTCACAGTGGCGGGAGGGGCTGCTCCTGCAGGTGATTGACACCTCTGGTGGGGCGGGGACTCCACTGGCACAAAGGAACCTGGAATAAGTCACGGTGGCTCTTACACCCACTGGGGATCTGGCTCATTCACACTGTAGACTTGGGAATGGCCTCTGGTCCCTCTAGAGGCCAGGCCCAGCTGGGGATGGACTTAGCTGAGGAAGGGCTGGGGAGTGACTATAAACGGGCCCGGATGGAGGGATGGAAATCGTGGCAGGGCCTGAGGTTCTGTCATCAGCCAGCCAGACCCTCTAGTCGCCCCCAGTGAAGGCACAGAGGTGGGGGTCACAGCCACAGAAGAGCCACACAGACACTGAGAGCAGCTCTGTTCTGGAAAGCCTCAGTCGCAGGGACTTGATGCACCCCACAGGAGCACGACCCGATTGGCACCAGAACCCCACAGCTAATTGCATAGTGGAGTGCATTGGAAGGAGCCTTTCCAGATCTAGGGAAGTGATTATTCCCCTTCCTTCAGCACAGGTGGGGCCCTATCTGGAGGACTGTGTCCAGTTCTGGGCCCCCCACTACAGAAAGGATGTGGACGCATTGGAGAGGGCGACCAAAATGATTTGGGGGCTGAAGCACATGGCCAACGAGGAGAGGCTGAGGGATTTGGGTTTGTTTAGTCTTCAGAAGAGTGAGGGGGCATTTGATAGCGGCCTTCAGCTTGGCAGGACCAATCCCAACTAAATCAACCCAGCCAGGGCTTGGTCAAGCCGAGACTTAAACACCTCAAGGGATGGAGATTCCACCCCCTCCCTAGGGAACCCAGCCCAGTGCTTCCCCACCCTCCTAGGGAAAATGGGTTTTGCAGGCAGACCCACATGGCTGCCCTGGGAATCTCTGGCTTCAGTTCAGAGTCTTTGGCCCTTCAGGGTTCAAACAGCCAAAAACCAGATTATTTTTGTCAGGGATTTTTATTCCCTTGCCCCAGAGATCGGGAGGACGGGACCAGTTCACATGCAAGTCTCCAGTTCCTGGGTCTGGGGAGCAAACAGCCAAGTGTTTTGTGCTCTGATGTTCTACAACTGTTTGTCTGATGACTGGGGCCCTTCTTTCCCTGAGCAGGAAATAGCCCCTCCTGTGGCAAACTTGTATTTCACACTTGGTCGTGTTGCTCTCCAGACTGAGCAGGTGTTTACAGTTGCAGAGCAAACACTTAAATATCAGCCGATACCATGGCCTGTGGCCATGAACAGTGAGGTTAACGCAGGCAGCAGCAACACGCAAACATTTGGTAGATTCTAAACAGGAAACACATTCCTGCAAACTTAACATTTATATTAAGAAACATGAAACACATTCTCATACGTCTCATTCGAACAAAAGTAACACCCAGGTGGCTTGGCCCAGTCTCCAGTGATGAGGCTGTCAGTTCTTAGCTAACACCTGTCGCCTTGGCAAGAGCTGGCATCAGACATGGAAACAGCATGCAAGCCACATGGTGTTTTTTAGCTGCCAGTTCATTTGATCCACATAAACTCAGAAGTCCACATTCCTGTGTCTTCGGCTGGCTAGTCCTTCAAATACCTTCAGATGCTGGCTGGCTAAATATTCCGACAGTGGTGACTTGGGTGAGCCCTTTGGTACATGCTGTACAAGATCTGTTGGGGTATAAAGGGTTCAGCGTGCAAATGTTCGCGGAGGGAAAGAAGATGCGGAGGAAGAGAGAGAGGGATTCCCCTCTTATTTAACTTTTCTCTCAGTGCGGGTTGTCACCACCTCGCTGTACAGCACATGTTCATCTTCATCAGGCTTGGCTTTGTTTCTCGACTGGGTCGTGTGGGCCTGTGAGGTTGGGAGAACTAAGAGCGCGTAGGTGACTTCTGAAACCTGTTGGGGGAGGAAAGAGAAATGGTGAGGGGGGAGGGGTGCAGGGATGCTGCTGATGTGAAACAGGCTACTGGCTTTCTTGGGTGTACGAACAGGAAGAGAGCTGGGAGATAATTGTCCTGCTCTACGCTGCACTGGGGAGGCCACAGCTGGAGTGGTGTGTCCAGCTCTGCACATCCCAAATTTAGGAACAGGAGGGCAAATTGGGGAGGCTCCAGGGCAGAGCATGTTCAGTCTGGAGATGACACAGCTGACAGGGGACATGATAGCTATCTGCTATGCCATTGTTGAAAATAGGATGGTGTCAATTTTTCTCTCCGTCCACTGAAGTTGAGGCAGAATGGGTGTAGTCTGTGGCACGAGAGATTTAGGTGAGATGTTGTAAGAAATGTTCCACCTCTAAGGGCAGTTAAGCTCTGGAACCAGTGACCTGGAGTCATTGGGAAATCTCTGCCAAAGGCCAAACACCCATCGGGCTGGAACAGGTTGAAGTAACGCTACCACAGCACAGGGGGCCAGAACTGCTGACCTCTCGACATCCCTACAGAGCCCTACATATCTGTGACTCAGCAGTGGCTTGGGGACAGTGAAGGCCAGTTCCTAGCCCATTCTATCTGCATGAAGAAACTCTGGGCAGTATTTCTTTGTGGCTGTTTTCTGAAAACCACATCCAAGAAAGGCAGCAGCATTTGACGCCTGTGCAAAAATTCAAGCATTGCCAATTCAAAGAGGCCGGATTCTGCTGGCTCTTGAATGTAGCATATGAATACAGTCATGTTACCTGATCTGTGTGCGCCACTCCAGCGCCCGTGGCTTTTGATCCCTTGCTGTCATGGCCAGGATCCAGGTTCCTGACATGTTCTCTAGGCTCAGATCCATTTGTGCTTTTCGGCATCTTTGGAACTAGCACAGAGCCAGAGAAGAAGTGAGCTGAGGTGGGGATATACCCTGAGGAAATGCCCAGCTACAGGGCATGACCTAGAGCCAAGGACACAAATTCAGCTTTGTGTCCGCGGTCACTCTGTTTGAATACGTATTTTGTCAGCACAGAGGCCTGGAGACGTCTGCAACTCTAGCATTATTTAACCCTCATTTCACCCTAAGCCCAGCAAACAGCCTTAGTGCTGAAGTTTAAGAGTTGGCTGTTTGACACCAGGTGTTGAAAAAGCCAAATTTACACCAACATACGCTTGAGAGCCTCTCAATATCCTCTTAGAACTCAGTCTTCTTCCTATACTTTGCCCTCTCATTGAAAGTTAAATACCTCACTCACCCTGCCTAGTGTAGATTAGCAGACTTACCCAGTGTTGCATGAAGGCTCCAGGGCAGGGGACTGGTTGTGTGGTGTGTGCAGGACACAGAGCAAGGCCTTGGGGATGTGGGATGGCAGGGCTGGAGGAAGAGGTGTGGGGGTGCAAGAGGGAAGGTTTGGGGGTGAGGAAGGTCTCAGGTCAGTGGCCCCTTCCTGGAAGAGATTTCCCTCCTGGCCACAAAGGCCCTTCTGTCTCCCCTTCTCCAGGCCCCTGGCCGACAAGGCCCACCTGTTCCTCCCCCCACAAACAACCTCCCCAGTCACCAGGGGCCTTCCGCCTCCCTGCAGGCCTCTTGGCCACTAGGGTCCTTCTGCCCCCCTACTCCCTCCAGGCTTCCAGAGACCTTCTGTGTCTCTTCAGCTCCCCTGGTGCTGCAGACACGGGCTGGGAGGGGGGGTGGGGGTTGGGGTTACCTGTTCTGCTGGCAGGCAAGGTGGCAGGGTTCCGGTCCTACTGGACACTCTCTTGGTGGCACAGCTGCTCACATTGGTCACTCTGCATATAGCTCTGCCCCCGGTGCCCACTCTCAGTGTCATGTCCCTCCTCTCTCTGCCCCTTCCCTTTCCATGAGCTGGAACACAGTCCCATTCCCAGCACTGCCAAACCCTGACCCTGCTTGCAGTTAGGAGAAGAGGAAGCTGTGTATGGAGGTCCTGGCTTTTACCGTTGAGGAGGAGTTCTTCAACAAAATGACTCATGGACTGACAGACATTTGTAAAATATGGAGATTGGTTTGGTTTCCATACTGCACTATGGTAGGTTCCTTTGTGGTTGTGAATATTTTTCAACTCTTTACACTGATCACTACAGAATAGTTTATGTCTAGACCAGATCTCAGGCGCAGGTGGGAGATCCCAGCCTCTCGCCTCCTTTCACCCACCCCTTTTCTTCCTGTAGCAGAGCAGAGCAGAGCAGCCAGGGCTGTGATCAGGAGCAAGACGCCACCAGTTCCCAGCAGAATATCATGGATCCTTTATGAGTCTCTTTCTGGTGTCCAGTTCTGGGGTCCCCATTGCAGAAAAAATGTGGACGCATTGGAGAGAGTCCAGCGGAGGGTGACCAAAATGATTTGGGGGCTGGAGCACATGACCTACGAGGAGAGGCTGAGGGATTTGGGCTTGTTTAGTCTGCAGAAGGGAAAAGCGAGGGGGGATTTGAGAGCAGCCTTCAGCTACCTGAAGGGAGGTTCCAAAGAGCCTGGAGAGAGGCTGTTCTCAGTGGGGGCAGATGGCAGAAAAAGGAACAATGGCTATTAGAACAAACTATTTCCCGAGGAGGGTAGGGAAGCACTGGGATGGGTTCTCCATGGAGAGTGTGGAATCTCCATCCCTAGAGATAGTTAAGTCCCGGCTTGACATATCCCTGGCTGGGATGATCGTGTTGGGATTGGTCCTGCTTTGGGCGGGGGGCTGGACCTGGGGACTCCTGAGGTCTCTTCCTGCCCTAGGATTCTAAGTTACCATCAATATCTGAAAAGTGGTGGAGTTGTAGTGATCAAAGGGTCTTTCAGGGTTGACCTAGGAGGCACCCGGAGATCTTTGACTTTAGTTCACCATCTTTGGCCTTCCAAGATCCAAAAAAAGATACCGTTCTTTCTTGTCAGGGCTTTTTATTCCCTTCCCCCGGAAGACAAGAGGCTTGAATGAGTTCCCATGCGTGTCTAATCTTCATGGGTGCGAGGATGCACTCGGCAATGTGTTTCTCCTGTGATGTTCTGTAGTGGTTTTCTGGTGTCGAGGGGCCTTCTTTGGCTGGGCAGGAAATAACCCCTTCTGTAGCAAACTCGTATTTCACACGTGGTCACGCAGCTCTCCAGATATGTGGGCTTTTACAGTTACAGAGCAAAACTTGACTAACGGTTTATAAACAAGGGATGTTATCAGTGAGAATGATGCAGTCAACAACATACAAGCATTACAAAGCTTCCAAACACTAAGGACGTTCTTACAGGACTCGCACATACTTGTGCAAAACTAACACCCCAGTGACCGGATCTGGTCTCCAGCTGTGAAGCTGTCTGTTTTTAGCTAGTGTCTGCAGCCTGAGCAAGAGCTGGCCTCAGCTATCCCACCATCACACGAACCATGCTGTTTTCTCATCTAGCCATTAGCTTCATCCACAGAAACGTGTCAATCCACATTGCTTTCTCTAGGGCTGGTTTCCTTATCAACTACTCCCATAACATATGTCCAGCAAACATTTGCAACCGTTTCTCCATAGCACGTAGATATGGCATGCAATGATATTCTTGATCAGTAGTCACCAGTTTTTATATGATACTGAACAAGATGCTGGATGGTTAAATATTCTGGCAACTATATCTTGGATAGAAAGGGTTCAGGACAGAGCAAGATTTAGAGCAAGTTTCTCCTCCTTCCGAGTGAGCTGTGTCACTACCTCACTATACAGCGCATGCTCACATTCACCAGGGTTGGCTTTGGCTTTCGACTGAGTTGTGTGGGCCTCTGTCATGGTCATGAGGGATGGCCAGCAGCCTGGGGACTAAGGGGTTAGCTATATCCCTGTACCTAGCCAGCTATCTGCTCGACCAATAGAAATGCAGATAGGGATTTCCAACTGAGACAAAACAATTTGGGGGTTTCCCCTCCTTTGTCCCTGAGCCAGT
Source organism: Pelochelys cantorii (assembly GCA_032595735.1). Lineage (NCBI taxonomy): Eukaryota > Metazoa > Chordata > Testudines > Trionychidae > Pelochelys > Pelochelys cantorii. The sequence goes on along the minus strand of CM064351.1, from coordinate 17,717,133 downwards.
TTGCTCTCCAGATACTGAGGGAGACAGAAGACATGTCTCTCTCCAAGAAAAAGACTCTTCATCATGTGTAAGTAGGGGGCAGTCCAGACAAATCCATCAGGTTTGATTGTTTTCTGTTTGGGGAATTTGGATCTGATGTCTGTGCTGTTAGAAATGGGTTTTTCTCTCTTTTGTAACTAAGTCCTGAGCCCATGGGGATCCCCCATGAGTATATTAATTGGTGACTTTTTTCATCTAGTCATGATGCTTGCAACAGGAGTATTGTTTTGGTAAGAAAAGGTCTTTCTTTTTTAATTCACCTGCTATTGGTTCATTTCTGTGTCCTGGAAGATCTGTCTGTGGATATCTGGAGGTCTCTGACTACGGGACAGCAACCACAGACTGCAATCAGTATTTTCACTTTTCTTTTTCTAGCGTCCATCCCTGTTGAGGAAAAAGAGGGGGAGGGATGTTGTTGCAAATGGATCACCCCAAAACCCCCATTCCCATCCAGGGATTCACCCTCCCCCCCGGTCTCCGTCCATGGGCAGGAGCAGAAGAGAGGGGAGAACTCATCACCCGAACAGCAGCCCTGCCCAGCAGTGGCCAGCAGGCTCTGCACAGAAATGAGGAAGCTCTGGCGGATGTGGCGGAGGGGGGGAGTTTTTCCACCCATCAAATTTCCTCTGGGGATTCTGCAGCACCTGCTTTTACTGTCCTGCTGGCGAGGGCTGGGTCTGTACCCCTGGCCCTGAGCCCTTGGTGGGAGCCCAGAGCTGGGGCAGAGAGACCCCCCCCACACACACACACACAGCCCCACAGCGATGGGCCTTGCCCAGGGGCACTCAGTGTCATGGGGAGGGGGAAGTTTGGTCTCCATGGTCCTTCCAGCCCTCACTCTCCCTGCTGGAACTGCCTGTGAGGGGCTAGGTAGTACCCAGGGGGATGGGGCAGCTTCTCCTCCATGGCCTGGGCTGGGACCCACCCCAATAGGCCCTCCCAACAGTCATCAGATGGGGCCGCTCTTCCACCCCCATGGATGTCAGGGGATGCTCCCCCCTTCCTTGTAATTCCCAGCACCATGGTGTGAGAGGAGCAGTACCCCAGTCCCACTGCCAGGACCCCTCTTCCCTCCTCCACCCCTCCTCCTGGCATCCCAGGGAGGCCAGGAGACCTTGGTACCTGCGGTAGACACCGGCCTGGGGAAACTCTGGAGTGAGGCTGGAAGAGAAGAGCAGAGAGGGGGTGAGGGCTCTGGGGAGGGGATGGGGACACAGGGCAGGGCTTGGGGGAGTCTCCAGGCAGGCAGACAGATCGACAGACTGACAAATAAGGGGGCAGGGGTCCGAGAGGGACACTTACCCAGCAGAGGCAGGAGCAGGGGCAGCACTATGCTGAGCCGGTCGCTCTGGACGGGGAGCTGAGCACAGGGAGGGGAACAGTCACCTCACTTCAGAGAGAGACAGAGGAAACCACAGCCTCAGGTGTGGTTATTGTTCAGCTCAGGGGCTGGAGGGAGACACCGGTGTGTGGTGCGCAGGGTGCCCTGACCCGGGTGCAGTGTTCACATCTCTACAGGGAAAGACTCCAACATTTTCTGGCCATTGTGAGACTGTCTCTTGTGTTCCCTATTTCCTGCTCTGAACGCGGTAAGCCTCGATCCCTCACATGACGCAGGGATTCCCATTCACCCGTGATCACGATTCACGTTCTCTTTTCTCGACCTGCCCGGAATTGTGATGTTCCACCCCCACCACAGGTACGACATTGTTGTGTGGACACACATACGCATAAGTCCACGAGGCTTTGGATATCATCCCCCTGGAGCCCATCAATGTGAATGTCACCATCGGCTCTTACTTCAGGGCAGGTGTCACTCGTGAGTGAGAAGTTAGAGATACAGAGTCTGGAACGGTTTAGGGTTTGACATGTGCACGGGGAAGCCATCCGGGGCATTTCCCCGTCACTCTGGGCAATCCCCGGAAAGCAGCCTCCTTTAAGCAAAGCAGTGATTGGGCTTTGGAAGTCACATGACCCCCCACCAGGGAGGGTCTGCTCAGGGAATTTTCCTGGGAAGGTGGGGGAGAAAACTCCCAAGTTCCCACTCAAAGTGGAATCTATAAAACAACGGGGAGCTGCTCTCCCTTTGTCTTTGGCTGGTTGGATACGCCCAAGGGAACAGCCAGAGCCCCCCGGGAGAAAAGGATCTTCCCTGGCTTGGAGGGGTTTTGCCTGGAAGAAGAACCATTTCAGTTAAGTTTGCAGTAAATGTTAGCGGGTTAGAAATAGCTTTGCTTACATTTGTCGTTTACTTTGCTCTCTCCATTTCATTTACAACCACTTAACTCCTAGGCTACTTCTACACTATGAGTTTTCTCAGCAAAAAATATGCTAATGAGGGACTCATTTGCATATTATCTGTCAATCCATTTTTGCACTGGAGTTTTTCCCGATCTTCTGGGAAAAGGGTTTTGCACAAAAAGACAACGTCCACATGGCTTGTTTTTGCGCAAAAACCCCAGCGCAAAAACGGATCGGCAGAAAACATTCAAATGAGATCACGACTCGCGCAAATGAGTCCCTGCTGGGGAGCAGGAGATAGAGGCCAGGCCGGGCTGGGGAGGGGAGGGGAGCAGAAAGGGGGCAGCCTAGCTGAGATGGGGATGTGGGGAGAAGCTCTCCTGCCTCTTTGTTCATCCCCACAGGGGAGAGTCTTTCCACTGGCCCGGCTGGGGGGACCCGTCGTGGGAGGAGAAATCACTGCAGGGCCTGTGGGTCTGTCATCAGCGCTGGGGGCCAGGCCCTGCCATGAGGGGGTGCCCCAGCTGTTGGACCCCTCGAACGCACCCCACCAGACCTTCCCCTTGGGCCCTGACCTTCCGACCTGGGAGCTATTTTCATGTCTCTGAAGGAAAAGAATCCGACATTTCCCTGGCCCCGTGAAACTGCCCCTCAGTGACCAGCTGTGTCCTTCTGAGCTCCGTGTCAGCCCTTCGCACCGGGGAGGGCTTTACATTCACCCAGTGACAAAGAGCCCTCGGGATTTGCTTACTCATCCTTTGCATGCCCTATAAAACATGGAGCTGCTGTCCCTAGAGGAGATCTCACCATTGGATTCCTTTCTCCAGAGCACCCAAGTGTCTGACCCAGCCCTGTCCTTCCCAGCTGTCAGCTCCAACAAGGCACCTGCTCTGGGGCTGTGAACCGGGCTGGGTCCGGCTGCCCTTTTGGCTAGAAGAATCTGACTCCCAAAACCTGCACTAGCCAAGGAGCTGAGCCTAAGTGGGTGACCCACTTCCTGAGGCGATCCATGGTGTGGGGGGGCAGAGAGTGTGGGGGAGCTAGAAGGGGGGGGGAGGACAGAGGCAGGGGGTCAGCAGAAACGGAGAGGCCAGGATGGGATGAAGACAAGGGGGAAGAGATCAGTCCTGGGCAGACATGAACACACACTAACGTCATCTCATTCCCTGGCCCTCACCCCACCCTGGGAAATACACCCCGGACCATAACCCACTTTCTCTCTCTCTCTCTCTCTCTCTCTCTCATTTTCCTAGATCCCAAAGTCAGAGTCCAACATCCAGTGTCCCCCAGGGCCTTGGATTTCCCTGAATTGGTCCCTCTGGGGCTGAGAGCAGATCCACGTTCAGGCCTGCCTCAGAAATCCCCAGCACTGGAGAATCCAGCCTCAGCCCCAGGGAATTGACCCCAGGGTTCACTCCCCTCGCTGGTACCATCAGCGCCCCATTTCCTGTCTGAACTGGTCCAACGCCCACTCCCAGTCTTGGCCTGTGTTTGGAGTGTGTCCGTCAGTGAGAATGACGATGGGTTCAGTGGCAGGGTTCCCCTGGAGGCAGATATCCGATGATCATCCCACTGAGCTCCCCTCTCTGCCCTATGGGTCCCCCACATCCTGCTGAGCCAGACCCTCTGGTGCACCCCCCAGCAGAGCACAGAGTTGGGGTTGGACCCCTTCCCAGTAGAGTAAGACAGACACTGAAAACAGCCCCGTTCAGGATGTTGGAATCAGCCATAAAAGACCTCAGCGCAGCCTGTCCAAACCAGGGCAGGCTCCCCCACTTGCTGGCCGGTGAGGTAGCAAGCTTTCAGCAAGACAGTTAGGCCCTAGAAGGTTGGGCCTAGTGCAGTTATGCTAAGACAAATCAAAAGGAAGCTGACAAAGGTTTCTGGGTAGTCCCTGAGCAGAACTAGAGACATGGTTCAAGCAACGGGCACTCCCTACATATTTGCTTAAGTTGCAAAAGTAAAATAAGTGAAAGGCTGCGTCTATACCCGCTGTGATGGGAACAGCTAGTTTAAAAACTGATAAGGTAACTCCCTGTTTCTGTTCTCACCCTGATCCTAACAAACTGTCTCCTCGATGTTTTAACTCCCTGTCTCTGCCCTCTGTTTGTTCCTAACTCCCTGTCTCCTTGTTGTTTGGTACTTGCCTTCTGGGCTGATAAGAAAGCTGTTGACACATTATGAATTGCTTAAGGCCATGAAGTATACGCATTAACACTAGAAGCTTCCAACTAATTAAGGGGGGCTGGGTTGCTTGGGCAAACGTTTTATGACGCGACGGAACTGTCTATATAATCCTACTTGTTACAAAAATCTGCTGGTTCACTTTGGAGACGGGCTGCTCTCTATTGTAGTGCGCACTATTCAATAAAGAGCTTGTGATTGGATCTTGCTGGTGTTGCCTGTCTCTTTGCGGTCAGACAACGAACCGAGGCCATCCGGGTTCGAGTCCCCGACAACAGCAACAGACATGAACTCCCGACGCAGTGTGCCAGCCTTCCCATGGGATCACAGAGCGCCCCCTTGGATGCCCCCTCTTCATGAGCAGGGGTCACAAACAGCCAAGTGTCTGTCCAGCGATGTTCCGCTATGGTCTGTGTGATACTTGGCGGGGGGTTAGCTGGCCAGGAAATAGCCCCTCCCACAGCAAATGCCTATTTCAGACAGTCACACTTCTTTCCAGGATGTATTTGCACTGACAGAGCAAACACTGAAATAGCACATTAAAATACGGGGTACGGCCCTTATTGGTGAAATTAATGTGGGCAGCAACGTGCAAGCATCCCACAGAATCCAACCACTAAAAACTTTCTCAGAAGATGAGTCGCTATTAAGAGGAAAAGGAAAGTAACATGTGGTTACATCGAGAGACGTGCTCCCCTGGAGAATGGAGAATGTTCAAAGTCTCTTCCCACTAACGTGGCTGTCACAGCCACATCAGTCTTCGCATATCTCATAACAAACTGCTCCAGAGCAGCCAAGTCTTAAAGCTCTTTGTGCAATCCTCACGTTTCCTGTGGTTCCAGAAACTTGTTATATCCGAGGCAACCTGACTCGGGGTCTCATCCACTGAGATTTTCAATCTCACTTGTTGATTTTCTTTCCCTTTCTCCCATTCTGCCAGGAACCACCAGCTAGTTTTGACCTCCAAGCTAAGTGCTTGCTTCCCAATTAACTATTGATGCGGTCGTGTTCTCTTTGCTTAATCCATGATGGCTAATGCACATGGTGGCAGTTGATTTGATCACAATATGAGATACAAACATGCACCTTAAATCCAGGGTAACATACTAAAACTGGCCACCTCATTGGTGGAGACCAGATGACGTCACATGACTGTTGATTTTGCTCCAAATAGGAATTAGTCTCCTAATCGTGTCTCTTATGTTCTGATGTTACTACAAAATGCTGGTATGTTGCTGCCTGCAGTCACCTCATTGATAATGCCCGTACCAAATATTACAAGGGGATATTTCAGTGTTTGAACTGAAATGATAAACACACGCAGTGTGGAGAGAGCCAGGACCACGTGTGGAATACGAATTTGCCAGAGGAGAGGTTATTTCCTGCCCTGCCAAAGAAGGCCCCAAGACAAACAACTGTGGAACAGGAGAGGGCAAAACACTTTGTGGATTGTGTCCCCTGCTTCTTTGAAGCGGAGACAAACATGTGAATGAAAGTCCCTTAGGAAAAGAAACTGAATCGTTTGGGCTGTTTAAACTCAGAAGGGCCAGAGACTCTGCATTGAAACCAGAGATCTCCATGAGATGTGTCCTGGGTTTGCCCAGAGAGACCCTGTGAATAGACAGGTCCCTGCAGCTGTGTCACTCTTTGGATTTAGATGGGAACTCTTTGGGTTGTGTCTCTTTCCTGGCTCGATTCTGCAGCTAACTCTCTCCTTCCTTTTTCCTCATCAATAAACTTTTATAGCATTTACTGCAGATTTGGCTTGGCTACAATGGGTCTTTGTAATGTGTCTGTGGCCAATTCACCTGGGGTAAGTGACTGACGGTTTGGCCTGAGTTTTTGACCGAAGGGACCAGTTCTCTGTCTTTCAAAGACTCCCTGTGACACGTTAGACCCTCCAAACACCAAAAAATTCTTGAAATATGGTGCCCAAAACTGGACACAATCCTCCAACTGAGGCCTAATTAGTGCATAGTAGAGTGGAAGTATGACTCCTTGTGTCTTGCTCACAAACCTCCTCTTCATGCAGCCCAGAATCATGTTTGCTTTTTTTGCAACAGCGTCACACTTTTGACTCTTATTTAGACTGTATCCCTAGATGCTTTTCACTGTAACCCCTAGATCCCTTTCTGCAGGACTCCTTCCTCGACAGTCACTTCCCATTCTCTGTGTGTGAAACTGATTGTTCCTTCCTAAGTGCAGCACTGTGCATTTGTCCTTATTAAACTTCATCCTGTTGACCTCAGACCATTTCTCCAGTTTGTCCGGTTCATTTTGAATTACGATCCTGTCCTCCAAAGCACTCGCAATCCCTCCCAGCTTCGGATCATCTGCAAACTAAATAATTGTACTCTCAATGCCAATATCTAAATCATTGATGAAGATATTGAACAGAACTGGCAACAAAAGAGGCAGGGAAATGTCTCGATGGGAAACTCAGGGGATGGGATACAGGCTGGTTCTACACACCCTGGGTCTCCAGTCTGGAAGGCTCTGGAAGGGGAGGGGAGGATCATACCAGGTCCAGGTCATTTGAGGAACAAGAGAAGGATGGAGAGTTCTCTGGGAGAAACACCCAGCAACCATCTGAGCCCCACCCTGCCCTGTGCCCACATGTTGCCCTACACGGGGAAAGGCTTCTGTGTGGGGTCTGCTGGCTGGGCTGGGCTGTCCAACTGTGAGCACCAGTCCATCACTGCCCTGGGTTCCTGCTAGGAACCTCACCAGTGTGTGTGTGTGGGGGGGGGGAATGCTGAAGAACCACAGGTATAGGGAGCAGAGGAAGGGCAGACAATGGTGCTATCGGAAGGAGCCTCTGGGAGAGAGGGATCAGTGCAGAGGATGGGGGAAGAGAAGCCCCAGGCTGTGCTAAAGTGTCTCTGGACAGACAGGTGGGGGGCATGGATGAGAGGAGGCAGGGAGCACTGGGAGCTGTATCTGGGTAGTGTGGGAGAAAGGTCCCAGTGTTCATCCCCTCATGGGAACAGGGTGTCACCCATCACTAACACCGGGACAGGAGGGCTCTTTTCTGATGGGATCTCTCGCCCACGCTCCTCTCTCCAGTACAGGCAGGTGTAGGCTTGGCTGGGGGTTGCGTCACTCATGCTGATCCGCCAATTGTTCCGGCTGGAGACCTCACTGGAGATCTGCTCCCCTGTCTGATTGAAGAACCTGTATCCTGCTGCTTTCTCATTCAGATGACCGGAGCAACTGAGGGTGACCAGCTCCCCCTGAATATAGATGGAGTGAGGAGGCTCCAGAGACAGGCTGGGGGGAGGTGGATGTGCTGGTAGGGAGAGAAGTGGGGAGGGAAGATAGATGAGCCAAGTCCCTGACTCCCTCACACAAACTTCTCCAGTCTCCCTGCCCAGAGCTGCCTCCCCCAGGCTGAGAAACCCAGGCTGGTTCTTCCCTGCTTGGCTCTCCCAGCTGGACGGATGTGTACAGTAGGGTCACGTGAATGACCCAGAGCACACCCAGAATGCTGGAAGGCCCTGGGAGGGGAGGGGCAGACGATACCAGCTCAGAGTCATCTCAGGAACACGAGCGGGATGGAGAGTTCTCTGGGAGAAACACCCTGGCCTCCTCTGAGCCCCACCCTGCTCTGTGCCCAGATGTTACCTCGCAGCGGCTGGGCCTCTATGTGTGGGATCCGCTGGCTGGGCTGCACTGCCCAGGGCTCTGCAGAGGTGGGGATGGGGGGGGGGCGGTCTTTGTCTGAGGTGTGAGCATCAGCTGGTCAGGCCTTGGGAAGGACCATGTTGGAGACCAGATCGCTAGTTTCAGAGTAAGATTTGTAACTGGTGGTGCCCAGCCCACCAGGGTAGGCTCTCTCCTTCCCCTATCGATGGGCTGTGGGGATTCTGATGTACTGGGTCTGCTAAGGAGTCAGACCATAGTTATGAGGTGAAAAGGCTGCGGACATAAAACAGGATTCCTGGTCAAGTTACTGCACTGTCATGCCCTGTAGTGACAAATTTACTGGGCTGCTGGGCAGCTGGGCAGCTCTTCCTACCCTTAGCAGCCAGTGCTTCCCACCCCCAACCCCCGGCATATCAGACACCAGGGCTGATGCTGACCAGAGACGGGGAATTGTTTAATTAAAGGTCCTCAAGTTTACAAATATTTGAGGGCTGGGAGCTCCCAGAAGGAAAGTAGCATCAATGCCCCCACCCCAAATCCCAAAGCCAGAAACCCAGGGATTGACACTGACCAGAGACAGGGGCTGGATCTGACCCAGTGGCCCTGGCTGGATATGTGCAGAGCTGAGTGCTGGGCTGTGTCTCACCCCAGGCACAGAACAGAGACACCCCAGCAAGGGCCAGCAAAGAGCAGGGGACAGGGGGACTCACCTGTCACCCTTATGGAACTGCGTCGGCTCCTCGCAGATTTGATCTCTCGGCCGGACACATTCTGCCAGGACTCACAGCTGTACTCCCCAGTGCTGTCTGGAGACACGTTGTAGTGACTCAGTGTGAGACAAGGGGAGTTGCAGTGACTCACGAGACAAGGGGAGTTTCTTGGAATGGATTTTCTGACTGTATCTGTAGAACCGGATCCCAGACATGGTGGGTGACCCAGCAGCTGAGCACGTCAGGGTCACGGCTTCCCCAGCAATGTAGACAGGCTGCGGTGGAGACACGGTGAGCTGGGGAGTTGGGAGGGGAGCTGGAAAAGACAATGGAGTCAGGGGAGGAGACCCAGAGGCAGAGGAGGAGCCAGGGGAGGGCAGAGCAGGGAGGGATCCTTGGCACAGATCCCAGCCAGCCCCAGCTCCATACCCAGGAACCACGTCCGTGCTGGGACAGGCAACCCCTGAGCAGCAGAGAGCTCCCTGCGGACCCCATGGGACTAGCCTCCTCTGCTGGGTACCGGGGGGGAGGGGTGCAGCTCCTGCCTGGATAGCTCAGCTGGCAGGGGCTGGGAGGGGGGCTTGTGTGACTGAGGCCGGGGGTTTCAGGAAGCTGTTCCCAGCAGGCACAGACCTGGGCGCACCCGGGGATCCTGACACTCCTTCTCTGCAGAGTAAATGCTGCTTAGTGAGGTGCCCTGGCTGGAGATGCCTTTGGAGATCAGTTGTCCCCTTTCACTGAGGAACCTGCATCCTGCCACCTTCAAGTGCTTGGGGCTGATTACCTGTGGGTGACAGGCTCCCTTTGGCACAGGAAACCAAGACAGGGCCTGGAGGTGGAGGGTCTGAAGTGGATAGAAGGGTGGAAGCACTACAAAGGCAGCAACAGAGGAGATAGAGGAGATCGAGGAGCAAAGTCCCTGGCACAGCCAACACTTCCTCCCCGCCCCTGAACAGCTGAGACAACTCCTAAGAGCCAGAACGATACCAGAGAGGAAAATCTGGCCTCAATGCCAGGGCACCTCCCCAAAGAAATTTGAGATTTAATGGAAACCCCTTGTCTGGAATCTAGTTCTCAGCGAAAGGCCAAGCCAATACCCAGGACCTATATTGAACAGCTGGCAACGTATTAATTCATTGGTCACATGGGACTTTAAAAAAGTTGTTAGGATCGGAGTTATCAGATAACTACAAACACTCTAAAAATTCTGTTGAAGAGTCCTTTTCTTCCTTACCGTCAGCCATTGACAACTATGTACATTTTGAATGTAATCGAGGAAATGTCATGTGCGCGGCTTATGAACAAGCTCTTCCTCCAGTGTTTATTCACCAAAACCTGTATCCTTGGAGATGGGGTGTCCCAAATGACTCTCCCAGCCCCTCAGACCACTCCCAGCCCCTCCTTCCTTCCTCCTTCTGTTCCCTACCGGCAGGCTGGGGGAGGTGCATTCCCCTGCACCCCACAGGGAGCTGCTACAGCTGGGGAGAGATGCTTTTCCCCCAGCCAGGCAGCTTCATGCGTGGCAGCCCAGAGCCATTGGGCAGGGCACATTAAGGGTGTGTCTAGACTACAGGGTTTTGTCAACAAAGGTGGACTTTTGTTGACAAAACTATACCTGCGTCTACACTACCGCTGAGTTCTGTCAACATAACGTCGACAGAACTCAGCAGTTTTGTCAACGGCGGTAAACCTCATTCTATGAGGAATAACGCCTTTTGTCGACAGAGTTCTGTCTACAGAAGGTGTTATTGCATCTACACTGTCCTTTGCGTCTACACTGTCATGTCGACAAAGCGGCTTGCTTTGTCGACAGAACTGGATGTAGTCTAGACCCTCTTTGTCGACAGAAGCTTTGTCGACAGTATCTGTTGACAAAGCCTTTGTCGAGAAAAGCCTGTAGTCTAGACGTACCGTAAGGTTTACAGGATCTTTTGCAAAAGCCTTCCCTTTTTGAAAGAACCGTGTCTAGACTGCAGTTTTACTTTCAAAATAGTGCTTTTTTGAGAGAGAGCCATGACGCGATTATGCAAATGAAGCACAGGAAATTCAAATCATGGCTTCATTTGCAATTTCGAAGGGCCTAATTTACATCCCTCTGTTGAAAGAGGGATGTAGTCTAGACACACACCTGGTGACCGCGGGGTGAGACTTTGTCCTCGCCTAGAACCATTTCCAGTTTGGGGGCAATTTTTATCTTCAAATCAGTGATGCAGCCATGGGTACATGCTTGGCTCTGCAATGGGCCCACAACTTTATAGCTGGCCTTGAACAATGTTTCTTCTTATACCAGATACTTGTGGACACTACACTTACCTGCATGCCTGTAACTTCCATCCCAGACATGTTTCCCAGTCTATTGTTTACAACCAAGCCCTAAGATACAACCTGATTTGCTCCAATCCGACAGACAGAGACAAACACCTACAGTATCGATATAGAGCTGGGCTACTCAACACATGACCCATGGCCCATTTACTTGCGGCCCACGGGTTGGAGTTAAAAAGAAAAGGAGTCAATATAATGGTCTCCTGTCAATATGCGTTTTAGTAGTTACATTCCAGGACTGTCATTGCTCATTAAAAGAGCTGTCGGCTAAGTGTTGCATTGTATCAGTATCAGCAGAACTGACTTAAATGGAGCCTGCGTGTTGTGTTGTCTTGCCTTAATCTGCCCATGTAGATAGGGGCAGCTTCCCCCCCTACAGCCTTGGCTGGGACCCACCAAGCAGCCATCAGCCAGGGTCACTCTCCCAGCTTCTGAGATGTGTCTCTGGCCTGCAGCTGCTGCTGTTGGGGCAGGTTCATGGGAGATGCCCATAAATGGGGCTGCCTGGTCCAGGGGCACCCAGGGACCCCAATTTTCAATTCTAAATTCTACAGAAGATCCCAATCCCCATTGGCAGAAATCCCACACACACACACACACCACGAGCACCCAGATATGGATGGGGGACGCTGTTACCTCCAGGGGACACCGGCCGGGGGAGCATCTGGAGCGAGGAGAAGAGAAGAGAGTGGGTGAGAGCGCCGTGGAGGGGAAAGGAAGGGGGTGCACAGAGATTCAAGGATCTGGATGGGGGGTTGCTGGATGACAGAGGGCCTGGTGGTCCAGGCAGGGCACTTACCCAGCAGAGGCAGAAGGCGAGTTAGTTCCATTCTGAGATGCTGGCTCTGCGCTGGGAGCTGGGTTCTCAGCTCAGCCGCTTGACAAATGTGAGCGCAGGGAGGGGAATGGGCCCCTCTGCTCTAACAGAGGAAGTCGCAGGCTCAGGTGTGGTCACCGCTCAACTCAGGGGCTGGAGAGACAGTGGGGCCTGATGTGCAGGGTGGGAGGAGGGGAGCTCACTATTTGCACATCTCACAGTGGTGGGAGGGGCTGCTTCTGCTGGTGATTGACACCTCTGGTTTGGAGGGGGGACTCCACCGGTACAATGGAACCTGGAATAAGTCACAGTGTCTGTTGCACCCACTGGGGATCTGGCCCGGGGGCTGGGGTCTATTGACACCCACTGGAACCTTGCTCGTTCATGCTGCCGACTTAGGAACTGTCCCCTGGTGCCTCTGGAGTCTGCAGGCATCTCTTAAACTAATGCTTGGAGGCTCTGCTATGGCACTGGGAGCCTTAGCGCAGATTAGCAGTGATCGGGCTGAGGAGGGTTTCCAGTCCCCCAGCCCTGACTCCATGGGATGGGACTGACCCCACACTGGATAAGAGGAGCTGGAAGCCAGGCCAGGCCAGACTCTCTGGTCTCCCCCAATGAAGGCACATGGGTGGGGTTCACAGCCACAGCAGAGCCACACAGACACTGAGAGCAGCTCTGTTCTGGGCAGGTTCACTCACAGGGACTTGCTGCAACCCCAGACGCACGGCCCCAGTGGGACCAGAACCCCACATAAATCTATCTCACTCTGTACTCAGTTTATGCAGACTGAGCTCATGAGCTGTTCACTCCTTCATCAATGAGGGTATGTCTACACTGCCACCCTAGTTCGAACTAGGGTTTCTAATGTAGGCATTCGAACTTGCAAATGAAGCCCGGGATTTAAATATCCCGGGCTTCATTTGCATGTTCCCGGGCGGGCACCATTTTTAAATGCCCGTAGTTCGAACTACCTGCCCGTGGCTACACGCGGCATGGGCTAGGCAGTTCGAATTAAAGCTCCTAATTCGAACTACCGTTATTCCTCCTGCAAGGAACATGCCCGGGAACATGCAAATGAAGTTCGAATGCCTACATTAGCCACCCTAGTTCGAAACTAGGGGCTAGTATAGACATACCCTGAGAGGGAGAGTTGTGCCCTGGGTGAGCTGGTGGAGCCTGTGGCCAGAGATAGAGTCACAGGCGGCATTAAGGCCAATGTGTGAAGAGGGCAACAGCTCTGTGAAGGGAGCTAACTTTTGAAAATGCCCTTCCCATCTGCCGGGAACTTGGACAGCAGAAGCGAGAGTGCAGAGTTTCCTATAGGGGACGTTTTGAGTGCTGCTTACAAGAGAGAAGAGCCAGAACAGCTCCAACCCAAGAGAGAACCTCACCGCATGGAAATCCCTCCTAGCAGGGAGACTGGGTATGAAGGTGCGATCACAGCCTGGCCCCGAACAGCGAGCTCCCTCTGGGAAATTCTGTCCTAAAAATGGGGAAATAAACATTTTGCTCAAGGCTGCAGATCCCAAACACAGAAAATTCAAGGGCTCTCAGTGACAGACAAGGTGGGTGAGGAGTTTCTCAGACACACTGGGGTCAAGCAGGCCCGAGATGAGGGACTGGACCCTACAGGGACTGGAACATTTATCCCACGGACACTGGGCAGGTTCACGTTCTGTCTGAGCACAACAATGATGGGAAAGTGAAAGTAAAACCAACACTGGGGCCAAGACACAGAGAGGGACATGGTTGTGCTGGAGAAATGCACCGGTGAAGGGGAAGTGAGTTGTTAACTCGCAGCAGGGCTGGTCACAGACTTTGCCCAGCTCTGGGTAAAGTGCGGGAGGAGGGGCCAACCCACAGAGCTGCCCTGCCTGGGAAGTATCCCAGGGCCAGCAGCCCAAATCCCCGGCCTCCTGCTCTGCCTCTCAGCCTTGGGCAGCCAAATCCCCAACCCCTCAGCCTTCCGCTCCAATTCTCCCCGAGAGGCATAAGTATCTTGCGCTAAAACGACTAAAATAAATTATGCAAATGAAGCATGACAAAATGCTAATCAGGGCTTCATTTACATACTCTCTGCTGGACAAAGCCTAAAAGTTTGTTAAAAATAGAATAAGTGAGTTCTCTGCAGGTTAAAGCCAGAAAGAGACAGCCCAAGTAGTGACAGAGCGCCGGTCAACTGTTATTCAAATGGGTTTTGTAGGCAGACCCACAAGGCCACCCTGGGCATCTCTGGCTTCAGCTCAGAGTCTCTGGCCCTTCAGTGTTCAAACAGCCAAAAAGCAGATCTCTGGTTCAGTTCAGAGTCTGGCCCTGCAGAGTTCAAACAGGCAAAACCAGTTTTTTTCTTGTCAGGGATTTTTACTCCCTTTCCCCAGAGATCGGGAAGATGGGACCAGTTCACATGCTAGTCTCCAGTCCATAGGTCTGGGGACCCAACAGCCAAGTATTTCGTGCTCTGATGGCCCACACTGGTTTGTCTAATGTATAGGGGCCTTCTTTCACTGGGCAGGAAATAGCCCTTCCTCTGGTAAACTTGTATTTCACACTTGGTCACCCTTCTCTCTAGGCTGTGTGGGTGTTCACAATTACAAGTAGTTACACATCAGCTCATAACATGACGTGCGGCCATGATCTGTGAGATTAACGCAGGCAGCAACAACACACGAGCATTTTATAGATCCTAAACATTTAGCACATTCTTGCAAATTTAATGTTTATATTAAGAAACATGAAACACATTCTCATACATCTAATTCTGATATCGAACAAAACTAACACCCAGCTGGGCTTGGCCTCATCTCCAGTTATGAGGTTGTTATCCCTTAGCTAACACCTGCAGTTAATCAAGAGCTGGCCTCGGACTTGCAGGAGCACCTAAACCACGTGGTGTTTCTTTGCAGGCAGTTCACATGAGCCACAAAAACTCATAAATCCAAACTGCTGGGCATAAGTCTTTCTTCTCTTTCAAATACCTTCATAACCAGGGCTCAACAAACTGCGGCAAGAGCAACTCACCAGCCCCGCACCGCGCATGCGTGAGACCGACACTGCGCATGTGCGCAGCGCCGGTGAATGGGGTGCACGGAGCGACTGACTGAAATCTACTCGCCATGGGCTTGGCCTAGTCTCCAGTTATGATGTTGTCAAATCTTAGTTAACACCTGCAGCCTAAGGAAGAGCTGGCCTCAGACTTGCAGGAGCACTTAAGCCACATGGTGTTTGTTTGCAGGCTGTTGACTTGAGATGCACAAATATTCGTAGATCCACACTGCTGGATATAAGTTTTGCTTCTCTTTCAAGTACCTTCATAAGTATTTCCAGCCACATGGGTAACTCTTTCAACACAACCCATACACACATCACACAGTGATATTCATGACCAGCAGGTCACCAGTTTTCCCATGATACCAGACAAGACTCTGTTGGCTAAATATTCTGACTGCGGTGACTTGGGTGAGCCCTTTGCCACATGGTATACAAGGGCTAGAGGCATAATAAATTGTTCAGGATATGACTGCTTGAGGAAGGGGAAAAGAGGAACAGAGAGAGGAATTCCTCTCTTATGTAGCTACTTTCTGGCTGTGGGTTGTCACCACCTCGCTGTACAGCACATGTTGATCTTTGGCAGGTTTGACTTTGTTTTTCGACTGGGTCGTGTGGACCCATGAGGATGGGAGAACTAAGAGTGCATAGGTGACTTCTGACCCCTGTTGGGGGAGGAAAGAAAAATGTGAGGGGGAAGGGAGCTGATGAGAAAGAGGCTACTGGCATTCTTGGTTGTCTGAACAGGAAGAGATATGGGACATAATTGTCCTGCTCTAATCTGCACTGGGGAGGCCACAGCTGGAGTTCTGTGCCCAGTTCTGTGCATAGGACATTAAGGAACATGTGGAGAAATCGGGGGGAGTTCATGGCAGAGCATGTTCAGTCTTGAGATGACAGAGCTGATAGGGAACATGATAGCCAACTGCTAAGGCAATGTTATAAAGAGGATGGTTGGTCAACTGTTTTCTATGTCCACTGAACTGAAGGCAGAATGGGTGTAGTCTGTGGCAAGGGAGATTTAGATGAGACTTTACAAGAAATGTTCTACCTCTGAGGGCAGTTAAGCTCTGGGAAGGGTGACCTGGGGACTTTGGAAATGTCTGTCATAGGCCAGACACTCATTGGGATGGTCCAGGTTGAAGCAACACTACCACAGCACAGGAGGCCAGAACTGATGACCTCTTGAGGTCCCCTCTCAGCCCTACATTTGAGGGTGCATCTACACAGCAAGCTTCTTTTGGAATAAGCTTTTCCAGAAAGTGCACGAAATCTTGAAAAATCAGTGAGAGGGTGCGATGGTTGGAGGGTGGGTTAATTGTGATTTGATGTCCTTGTTCAAACGTGTATCTGGCTTCCCTGGAACCCAAAAAATCGACCTGGTTCTGTGTGAGAGAGTGAAGAACAGGGGAGAGAGACGTGCAAAGGCCAAACGTTCTAGGAAAACACTGGGAAGAGACGTAATGATGCCGAAGATGCTGTACCTCCCCATCGAGGTGGAAACGGTGGGCAAATTGAGGGCTCTGAAAGAAGGCAAACATTTATCCTGTGGGACAAACCATCTTTGCCCAGCAGAACAAAGATAAGGAGCAAGAGAAACAACTGGAAATAAACGTCCATCCACCCTTACTCAGGGCTGAGCTCCCCGGCTCCCCCTGCCTTCCCCCAGCAGGGCGCTGTCCAAGGTACCCAGCGAGCAGGCAACCAGGTCCCTCTCCTTCCAGAGCTGGAGCAAGAGTGAGCCCCTCCTGGGCAGCCAGCCCTTTTATACTGACCTGCCGGGCTCTGATTGACTGCCACAAGCCCTCTCCTAATTGGCTGCTACCCACAGCCTGCTGCCAGGGCTGTTTTCACCCTTTACAGTCCAGTGCCCACCCACACCCACACCCCATCACAATCCCTATAAACTCTGATCTCTCCTGTGTTTTGACAAAAAGGACCACAGTCAATTTGGTTTCCCACAACCTTGTCTTTTAGTTTTCAAACTTTAAACAGTGACTGAGCTGGGCCAAACCAGAGACCTCCCCCATATGTCTCCATATGACTTCTTTACCGCAAGGTGTATTGAGATGCAATCCTATGTCTCTGATTCGTCTTGGTTCAGTCTCTTTCCACAATCACTCTCATAGAATCATAGAACCATAGAGCTGAAAGAGACCTCAGGAGGTCATCAAGTCCAGCTCCCTGCTCTAGGCAGGACCAATCCCAACTAGATCAACCCAGTCAGGGCTTTGTCAAGCCGAGACTTAAACACCTCTAGGGATGGAGACTCCACTACTTCCCTAGGTAACCCATTCCAGTGTTTCACCACTCTCCTAGTGAAATAGTTTTTCCTAATATCCAACCTGGACCTCTCACACCACAACTTAAGACCATTGCTCCTTCTTCTGCCATCCATCACTACTGAGAACAGCCTTTCTCCATCCTCTTTAGAACCTCCCTTCAGGAACTTGAAGGCTGCTATCAAATCCCCCCTCACTCTTCGCTTCTGCAGACTAAACAGACCCAACTCCCTCAGCCCTTCCTCATAGGTCATATGCTCCAGCCACCTAAACATTTTGGTTGCCCTCCGCTGGACCCTCTCCAATGCGTCCACATCCTTTTTGTAGTGGGGGGCCCAGAACTGGACACAATACTCCAGATGTGGCCTCACGAGAGCCAAATAAAGGGGAATAATCACTTCTCTGGATCTGCTGGCAATGCTCCTCTTAATGCAACCTAATATGCCATTAGCCTTCTTGGCTACAAGGGCACACTGTTGACTCATATCCAGCATCTCATCCACTGTAACCCCCAGGTCCTTTTCTGCAGAACTACTACTTAGCTGGTTGGTCCCCAGCCTGTAACAATGCTTGGGATTCTTCCGTCCCAAGTGCAGGACTCTGCACTTGTCCTTCTTGAACCTCATCAGATTTCTTGTGGTCCAATCCTCCAATTTGTCGAAGTCACTCTGGACTCTATCCCTGCCCTCCAGCGTATCTACCTCTCCCCCTAGCTTAGTGTCATCTGCAAACTTGCTGAGGGTGCAATCCATTCCCTCATCCAGGTCATTTATAAAGATATTGAACAAAACCAGTCCTAGAACCGAACCGTGGGGCACTCCGCTAGAAACTGACCGCCATCCTGACATCGAGCCGTTGATCACTACCCGTTGGGCCCGGCCTTCTAGCCAGCTTTCTATCCATCTTACTGTCCATTTATCCAATCCACATTCCCTTAACTTGCTGGCAAGAATATTGTGGGACACCATATCAAAAGCCTTGCTAAAGTCAAGGTATATCACATCCACTGACTTTCCCATGTCCACAGAGCCAGTTACCTCATCATAGAAGCTAATCAGATTGGTCAGGCATGACTTGCCCTTTGTGAATCCATGCTGACTATTCCTAATCACTTTCCTCTCCTCCAAGTGCCTCAAAATGGATTCCTTATGGATCCCTTCCATGATTTTTCCAGGCACTGAGGTAAGACTGACTGGCCTATAGTTCCCTGGATCGTCCTTCTTGCCTTTTTTGAAGATGGGCACTACATTTGCCTTTTTCCAATCATCCGGGATCGCTCCTGATTTCCACGACTTTTCAAAGATAATGGCCAAAGGCTCCTCAATGACATTTGCCAACTCCCTCAGTACCCTCGGATGCATTAAGTCTGGACCCATGGATTTGTGTATGTTTAGCTTTTCTAAATAGTTCCTAACCTGTTCTTTACCCTCTAAGGGCTGTCCATCTTCATCCCATCTTGCGTCACTTAGCGCATTAGTCTGGAAACCCACCTTGTCCGTGAATACAGAGGCAAAGAAAGCATTGAGTACTTCAGCTTTCCCCACATCATCTGTCACTAGGTTACCTCCTTTATCCAGTAGGGGCCGCACACCCTCTCTGATCGCCTTCTTCTTGTTAACATGCCTGTAGAAACCTTTCTTGTTATCCTTCACATCCATTTGCGCTTTCGCCTTCCTGATAACCCCCCGGCATTCTCGAGCTATACATTTAAACCCCTCCCTGGTCATTTATCCAAGTTTCCACTTTTTTTAAGCTTCCTTTTTGTGCTTAAGTTCACCAAGGATTTCCCCTGTAAGCCAATCCCGTCTCCTACCATGTTTGCCTCTCTTGCTACGCATCGGGATGGTTTCTTTCTGTGCCTTCAATAAGGCTTCTTTAAAATACTGCCAGCTGTCCTGGACTCCTTTCTCCTTCATGTTAGCATCCCAGGGGATTCTGCCCATCAGGTCTCTGAAGGAGTCAAAATCTGCTTTTCTGAAGTCCAGGGTGTGTATTTTACTACTCTCTTTTCTTCCTTTGGTCAGGATCCTGAAATCTACCATCTCGTGATCACTGCTTCCCAGGTTGTCACCCACCTCTACTTCCCCTGTTAGTTCCTCTCTGCACACGGCCCCTGGTCGGATCCTTCAGCACTTGTACCAAGAAGTTATCCCCAACATTCTCCAAAAACTTCCTGGATTGCCTGTGTACTGCCGTGTTGGTTTCCCAACAGATGTCAGGGTGATTAAAGTCCCGTACGAGAACCAGGGCCTGCGATCTGGAAACTTCTCTCAGTTGTCCAAAGAAAGCCTCATCTACCTCATCCACCTGATTCGGTGGCCTGTAGCAGACACCAACCACAACAACACTGCTGTTGTTTGCACTTCTAAACTTAACCCATAGATTCTCAACAGGTTTTTCTCCCTCTATATACTGGAGTTCAGAGCAATCATAGTGCTCTCTTACGTATAGTGCAACTCCTCCTCCTTTTCTCCCCTGCCTGTTCTTCCTGAACAGTCTATACCCTTCCATGACAGTGCTCCAGTCATGCAAGTCATCCCACCAAGTCTCTGTTATCCAAATTAAATCATATTCTTGGACTGGGCCAGGGCCTCCAGTTCTTCCTGTTTGTTGCCCAGGCTTCTCGCATTAGTGTACAAACACCTTAGATAACCAGTTGATCGCCCCATCTTCTCTATTCGAATCAGGGGTCCTCCTTTCTTGCTCATTCCTCTTTGCATTCCTTCCTGGTATCCGACTTTCCCACTCCCCTCAGGGTGTTGGTCACCGTCCCCCAACGAACCTAGTTTAAAGCCCTCCTCACTAGGTTTGCAAGCCTGTCCGCAAAGATGCTTCTTCCTCTCTTCGTTAGGTGGATCCCATCTCCTCCTAACAATCCTTCCTAACAATACACTTGTGCCTGGAACAGAGTCCCATGGTAGAAGAAACCAAAGCCCTCTCTGCGACACCACCTGCGCAACCATGCATTTACTTCCTCAATTCGACGATCCCTGCCCAGTCCTTTCCCTTCATCAGGGAGGATGGACAAGAACACCACTTGCGCTCTGAATTCTTGGGCCCTTCTTCCCATTGCTACATAATCCGCAGTAACCCGCTCAAGGTCATTCTTGGTTCTGTCAGTGGTGAGCACTGTCCTCAAATGGGTGATTCTGTCTCTTTCCTGGTTGGTTTTTGAGAAGCAATCTCACTCCAGGCACATCCCATTGCGCTCTGGTCAAATACGGATTTCACGGGGACTCAGAGAACAGCCATATCTCTGCCTGTGTCGCTCTCATATATACTCCCCCTGTGATATTGTTCGTCAGTGCGGTTTAGGCATTTATTCCTCACAAGGCGGAGCACAGACTGACATTTTCACAGGTGTGTGTGTGGGTGAGGGGGTGAATACTGGGGAGCCAGTTCACACCAAAGAAGCAATCTCTGCGCTCAGGAGTTATGCAGCTGAGAAGAAGTGGCCGTGCCCCACCACGGACACAGCTGTAGTTCGGTTGGGGGCTGAAATGCTCATGGTGCCTATCGTGGGGTGGCTTCTCTTTCCTCCCTCCCGGGTGTACGGCCTGCCCCGCACACTCTACTCCCAGCTGTGGCCTGGCCCTGATTCTAGGGACTGACGGGCAGCTCAGCCTGATCCAGTCATTCAGAAAGGCTCGCTGGCCCTTTAAGGCAGGGGCCACAGTCAGTGATGGCAAGTCATGGGGAGGGGCTATCCCCCCCCAGCAGGGAGACCCGGGCCCACCCTACTACACTGGGTCCCAGCCCAGGGCCCTGTGAGTGGCAAGAGAACTCACCACTCCCTCAGCGGGGAATCCGTCCGAAACACGCCGAGGACTCCGGGGCAGGAGAGGCAGCTCCTGTCCCCATCCTGGGCCACGTCCTACCTGATCCTGTGAGAGAGCATTCCACGGGCTCTCTGGGTCCACTCCCCCCCTGGGGGCTGCTTCTCCCTCATAGGCCACAGGGGAGATGTCCCAGCTGGGGCTCGGGTCCCTGCTCTCTGCCCTGTGGTCGGCTAGCTGATGCTGGTCAGGAGCACCCCTCGGAGGTCCTTCCTCCCTGGCAGTCAGCCCAGACTAAGCCTCACTCCAGGCTTTTATGCCTGAGCTGCAGTCTGAGCATGTGCCACAGAGTCATGGGGGCAGGACTTCTTTGGCCAGGTGGGCCTCATTAGGCTCAGCCTTCCCAGTGCGGGGCTGATACACCCTGTCACAGTGCCCAGAGCCCTTTCAGACCCTGAGGATGTTTCCAGGGTCTCAATCTTTGATTTTGCACTAGAGCTTCCCCCTCCAGTGAGTGCAGCAAATCGGCCACCTTGTGTGGAGAATCCAGGGCACGGGATGAAAGGCCCCCCCTGTGGAACAAGTTGTTATCTGGCTCTAGAAGCAGCAGTAGGAGACGAGGAAGATGAGGCCGTTGATGAGGAAGAAGGAGCCACCCACAGCCAGTTCCCGGACCCAGCGGAAGCCGTGAGCTGGAGAATCATAAACGGAACAAGACGGTTAATGCCACTATTGAGCATCCTGCCCGTGGTATCAAAGTTTTTGTGCCTCTAGAATTTGTGATGAACTCCCCTGGAACTCAGGAGCCATCGAGAAACCCACCCCCAGCCCTTCCCTCTCTGAAACATGGACACTGACCCCTGATCCTTCCAGTCTGCGTGTCTGTCCCTCGCCCGCCTGCCTGTCCAGTTACACCGCTGTGACCTGCCCTGTCCTTACTTGTCCATCCAGAGCAGTGGGGAAGTGTGGGGGTTGGGGAAGGGGACCTTGAGGGAGATATGAGCAAGGAGTAGCCAGCTCACCTGACACTGATGTTCCCAGTCACGTTCCCAGCCACATTCTCCTCATACCCGCATATATAATCCCCGGTGATGCTGGGACCGGCCTGTGGGAGGCTGAGCACAGAGACATTCACAGAACCAGTGCTGGGCTCCAAGGTGCAGATCTCAGACCCCAGATCCCCAGGAACCAGTTCGACTCCCTCCTTGTAGAAGTGAAACCTCCGCTCACGGGCGTCCCTGGGGGCCGTGCAGATGATGTTTGGGGAAAACCTTTCACTCACCACTCCAGATGGGGGATCCATGCTCAACTCCAGCTAGGGAGGGGGATCTTCAGGGAGCAGGAAAGGGGAGGAGTCAGCAGGGCCATGGGCGGGGAGAAAGTGGAGCTCAGAATTTGGTTCATTCATAGCTGAACTTGGTTCTCTCTCCGGAGCCTCTGGTTTCATTGCAGGGTCCCCAGGGGCTGCTCACAGAAATGAGCAGGATCTGGGCTAGGAATGGCTTCCTTCCCACGCACTGTGGGGCTGAGATACGGGGGTCATAGGTGTACACGGGAAACAGGACATCCCTCATTTTGTGTCCCCTCTCCACTGCCAATGCTCCATGGAGCCTTCGACAAACAGGGGAGCCCAGGGCCTACATAGATTCCTCCCCCTGGCCAAGCTGTTTGACCTGGGGGCCCTGTTCAGAATCCTTCATCCCAGCGGGGAGAGGCACGAGGCAGCCATGTCACAGGGGGGTGCCCAGGTCTGTGTCTGTTGGGTAGCCCTGTTCTTTGCTGCTTTGAGTGGCCATTTGCTGTGCCGCTCTCTCAGGGTGGCCATATTGGAAATCGGGGGCCATGTTGGATAAGGGTGTCCATGGCAACCTTGTGTTGAGGCCACGTTGAGGTCCATAGAGCAGCTCTGTTGCCCATCTGGTGGCCCTGTAGGGCTGGGAGGAGGCTGTTTTCTCAGCTGGGCCACCGCATTGGGCCAGAGCGTGGTGGCGGGAGGCAGATCGGGCATGTGGAAGAGCAAAACGGGGGCAGGGGAAGAGGGAACAAAGGGGGCAGATGTGAATTCACAGAGCAGAGCCCTGGGCAGGGGGAGGGAGGGAGGCAAATGAGCAGAACTGGAAGCAGAAGAGGCAGGGGCAGGAGCCACAGAGGGGAGTTTGGGCTGGTTCTGCTCCAGATCTCTGCCCTGTGGGAGGGGTCCTTCCTGGCCTCGGAATCAGTGAAGTACGATCTATGGTCCCGTGACCTGGCTCTGGTTTCTTTACCTCAGCTCTGAGCCCCAGTGACCCTTCCAGGTTGAGATGGGAACCTCGTCATAGTGCAAGAGTTTTGTGTGTATGGGGTGGGGTCTTTGCTTAAGAAAACTGAGATGGAAAAAGGCCTGGAGCAGAGGGATGGGGGTGCAGTGGGGGGCAGATGGTTCTGTGGGGAGGAACATCTGGGACAGAGGGGTCAGTGCAGAGGGAGTGGAGCAAATCCCAGGCTCTGCTAAAGGGTCTCTCGGCAGCTAGGCTGGGGGCACAGCTGGGGAGAGGCAGAGGCAGTGGGGCCAAGGGATGGAGACCCCCCCCCCCAGTGACCCCCCTCGCATCTCATCCCCCAGCTTGGTGGAAACAGGGTCTCACCCGTCACTGACACTGGGACAGGAGGGCTCTTTTCTGATGGGATCTTTGGCCCACACTCCACTCTCCAGTACAGGCAGGTGTAGGCTTGGCTGGTGGCTGTGTCACTCATGCTGATCTGCCAGGTGTCCAGGCTGAAGACCCCGCTGGAGATCTGCTCCCCTCCCTGATTGAAGAACCAGTATCCTGCTGCTGTCTCATTCAATTGATCCAAGCACCTGAGGGTGACCAGCTCCCCTCATATATACATGGGCTGAGAGGGTCCAGAGACAGGCTGGGGGGAGGTGGACATGCTGGGAGGGAGAGAAGTGGGGCGGGGAGATAGATGAGCCCTGACTCCCTCACACAAAATTCTCCAGTCTCCCCGCCCAGAGCTACCTCCCCCAGGCTGACAGACCAAGGCTGGTTCTTCCCTGCTTGGATCTCCCAATTGGATGGTTGTAAAGTAGGGACACATGCATGACCCAGAGCTCTGCCAGGCCCTGACAGGTGAGGTTGACACCAGGTCAAAGTCATCTCAGGGACAAGAGTGGGTTGGAGAGTTCTCTGGGAGAAACAGCCTGCCCCCCTCTGAGCCCCACCCTACCCTGTGCCCACATGTTACCCCGCAGGGGCAGGGCCTGTGTGTGATCCACTGGCTGGGCTACCCAGGGTGCAGCAAAGGAGAGGGATGGAGGGTGGGGGGTCTCGGTCCCAGCTGTGAGCACCACCAGGAGCACTCTGGAAGGGCCGGGGGCATAAAACACCATTTCATAGAACTGTTAGTATCAACAACTCTCCCCCTTTTCCTCCCACTTCTTCCCCCAGCTTCCCCAGTGATGTAGACAGGACACGGTGAGCTGGGGGGCTGGAAGAGACAAGGGGGGCAGAGATGGAGACTGTTCCTACGGGGGTAGCTGGTGACCCAGCGGCAAAGGAGAAGCCAGGGAAGGGCAGACCAGGGAGGGATCCCGGTCACAGACCCCAGCCAGCCCTAGCTTTGTGCCCAGGAACCATGTCCCCGCCAGGTCAGGCAACCCCTGAGCAGCAGAGATCTCCCTGCCAGGAACCCAGTGGGTCCAGCATCCCCTGCTGGGAACCTTAGGGGGCAGCTCAATCGGCAGGGACTGCGCAGGGGGGCTTGTGCAGCTGAGGCTGGGGGTGTCATGGACAGACCAGGCTATAAGGGCACGTAGCAGCAAAATGCCTGAGAGGCAAGGACACAGGTCTGTGTGTGTGTTCCTGAGACTGTGTGTGCATGCCTGCGACTCAGATATCAGCTACCAGAGATGGCAGCTTGTGTTTTCAAGCTCTCTTATGATACAGGCACTTATGGGACCCTCTGGGAGAAGTTGCTAAGTGATTCCTTCCTGGGTTGCAGAAGAAAGGGAATCTTTTCTGTTGCTGGTGGCAGCGACCTCCCAAGGCCAGGGATTCTGTGACCCTGGGGAGCTGTTAAGCAGAAGTCCCTAGAGGCAGGGTATTTGTAAGGGGTCTTGCAGGCCTCCACCTTCTGCACTCGAAGTACAAGAGTGGGGAACAGGCGTGACAACTCCTAAGAGCCAGAACGATACCAGAGAGCAAAATCTGGCCTCAAAGCCAGTGACCTCCCCAAAGAAATTCAACATTTAACAGAAACCCCTTGTCTGGAATCCAACTCTCAGCGAAAGGCCAAACCAATCCACAGGACCCAGAGCGAACAGCGGACTGTGTATTTATTCATTGGTAGCATGAGATTTTTAAAAAGTGGTTAGGATCAGAGTTTTCAGGTAACTACAAATGCTCCAAAAATTCTCTTGAAGAATCCTTTTCTTCCTTACCTTCAGCCAGTAACAACTATGCACATTTTGAATGTAATCGAGCAAATGTCATGCGCGAGGCTTATAAACAGCCTCTTGCTCCAATGTTCATCCACCAAAACCTGAATCTTTGGAGACGGGATGTTCCAAATGACTCTCCCAGCTCTTCAGACCCCTCCCTGCCGCTCCCTCCCTGGTCCCTACTGACAGGCACCCTCCCCCACCCAGGTAGCTCCATGTGTGGCAGCCCAGAGCCATCGGGCAGGGTGCATTAAGCAGCTGTGGGGCCGCACTGCCATTCAGCCTGGAAGGAACCTTGGGGATCGGTCGCCCCTTCTGGCCACAGAACGGATGTTTCTGTGTCACTGACGAATGTCACAGACCTGACCTGAAATCTGGGCTATAATTAAAAACCCCAACTGATCAAGTCCTGCTGGAAACTGAAGCCACTGCTGTTCCTTGTGGTATCCCCCCTTCATCCCCATCTCCCTGCCAGCTCTCCTTCCCCTGCACCCCCAAACTGCAGGGTGCTCCAGGGGCTGACACTGACCAGAGATGGGGGTGAAACTGACCCTATGGAGACTGTGTCTGGAGCCGAGTGACCGGGCTGTGTCACCTTCTGCATGGAGCAGACACCCCCCGGCCACAGCCCAGCAAACAGCAGGTGACAAGGGATCTCACCAATCATTGCAATGGAGATGGGTCAGCTCTCCTCAGACTCTGTCCTCCAGTACTCAGAGCTGTACAACCCGGCCTGTGAGTGAGACACACTCAACAGCTGAAGAGATCTGGCATTGTACTCAGACTGCTGGAGCTCTCTAGAGCTGATTCTCTGGCCATCCCTGAAGAACTGGATCCCGGACACGGTGGCAGTACTGGGAGCTGAGCACGTCAGGGTCGCAGATTCCCCACGTAGGAGGATGCGGTATTGTGGGCTCACACTGAGTTCGGGGGCAGACGGCCGGGCTGGAAGGGGGGAGGGAGGAAGGAAGGAGAAAACTCTTCAGAGCCAGCGCTCCACTCATGTAAACAGTCACCTCCCACCGCTCATCCAGTCCAACCCAGAGCTTCCCCCAACCCCTCCTTTGCCTCTTGCAGCCCAGCCCCTCTGCACAGCTCTGGGCCCTGCCAACGCTCGGCAGCTGCGCCATTAGAGGGTGCCAGGGTGGATGCATTGAGCCCTGTACAGGTGACCGGGGACCCAGAGTGAGGAGCTGAGGGCCCTTGGGAGGGGCAGGGCTAGAAGGCAGGGCCAGGAACTAGGGTCTCTGATGTTCCCCCCTCGCCCCAAGGCAGAGGATGAACCAGCCCCTCAGTGATAGGACGGCCTGTTGGGACCGCCAGTGCTCGGGGTCACATGACTGGTGGGGACATGCTGCTGAAGCCAGGAAGTGACCCAGCTGAGCTGCTGTGACGTTCTGCTGCTGCGAGGGGCCCTGCTCATGCCTGGCCCTGCCCTGACCCCCTCGTTGCTTGACCCTATCCTTCTCTCACCATCAGGCCAGGCTTCCTCAGTTCTGTCCCCCAGCACCCAGAGCAGGGCACAGGGCTTGCAGTTTTCCACCAGCACTGAGGGTGTTTTCTAAAAGATCTGCCCTGTGCCAGGCAGGTGGGATCCGAGCAGATGATCACTCAGCCCCTCTGGCCTCAGAGTTGATGTTTCTGTGACACTGACACATGTTACAGGCCTGGCCCCAAATGAGGGTTTCAATTAGACACCCCAGTGATCAAAGCCTGCTATAAACTGAAGCCGCTTCTTTTGTTTACCTGGAACCCCCCCCCCCGCCATCCCTGTTTCCCTGCCAACTCCCCTTCCCCGTAACCTCAACGTGCCGTGTGCTCCAGGGACACAGGGACTGATGCGGACCAGAGACGGGGGTAAAACTGACCCTATGGTAACCCTGTCTGGAGCTCAGTGACCGGGCGGTCTCACCCAAGCCTGGGAGATGTGCAGAGTTCTTTCAAGAAAGGGGGTTTTCACATAACACACACACACACACACACACACACACACACGTACGTTCTGAAAACGGGATTGGAAGAAGATACCTACTCACAGTCTTCTTTTCTTCCTCCTCTTCAATTTTTTTCCTTCTTCCCCCCTCCCTCCTTCCCTTATTTAGTCTTGGATCTGGCCTTCCAACACTCCCATCATCTGAAGAAGTGGGTTGTGCTCAAGCAAGCTCATGATATCATCTACATCAGGACTACTCAACTTTGGAAGCCTCGCAGGCCACAATGACATTCACAGCACATGCCGTGGGCTGCAACTTAAGTGTGGTTAAAGATACATGCAAATATATATGCAAAGATTAAGGCAAGACTACACAACACACAGGGCCCATTTAAGTCAGTTCTGCCGATATTAATAAAATGCAACATTTACCCCATTTCCACCCCTATGGCAGCACTTTCAATGAGCAATGACAGTTCAAAAATGCATAATATTATTAAAATGCATTTCAACACAAGACCATTGAATTGACTCCTTTTTTGTTTTGGCTCCCACCAGCAGGCTGTGTGTTGAGCCCCACATAAGCCCAAACCGCACCGTGGGCCGCGAACAAATGGGCCGTGTGTTGAGTAGCCCTGATCTACATGTTCTCTTAGTCCTGAAAGCTACTAGACCATTTGTTTTGTTAGTCTTGAAAGTGCTACGAGACTATTTGTCGTCTTTTAAATTAGCCTCTTTTTTTTGTTATTCTCTAAGGGGCCACAGGATGACTCAGTCTAAAAAATTGGTTCTTTTTTATGCTAAATAGCTCAAGGTCCCACTAGAAGGTGGAAGCATCCTTCGCGAGGCTGGGCAAATTGCACCTCTCCCCCCAGGCAACTTCACACCCCTCACCCCATAGCCTGCTGCCCCCAGGAGCTGCCCCACTACCTCTGTCCAGCAGACCTAAACTGTGCTGAGGAGAAATTCAGGAACCAGGGCAAGAACCCAGGACACAATCTGCCTTTGCCACCAGGGACACGGAGTGGATCTGTAGGGGGAAGGGTCCTGCCTCTGCCTGGGGAGGTTGAGCCGACCAGCCAGCCTGCCCAGCAGTACTAGAGTAGAAATAAGGAAGCTCGGGCAGATGTGTGTCTGGGGCGGGGAGCAGAGAGAGTTTTTCCACCCATCACGTTTCCTCTGGGGACTCTGCAGAACCGGCTGTTAATCTGCTGCTGCATGGGACTGTGGCCCTGAGCCTTCTGTGGGACCCCAGAGCTGGGGCAGAGAGACCCCCCCCATTAACACAGCCCCACAGCTATGGGCCCTACCCAGGAACACTCAGTGCCATGGGGAGGGGGAAGCTCAGTCTCCATGGCCTATCCAGCCCTCTCTCTCTCTGCTGGGGCTTCCCATGAAGGGCCAGGTAGCGTCCATGGGGATGGGAACAGCTATTCCCCTTTGGCCTTGGCAGCGACTCATAAGCAGCCATAAGACAGGGTCACTCTCCCAGCTTCTCAGATGTTGCGACTGGGGCAGGTTCATGGGAGATGTCCATGAAAGGGGCAGCCTAGCCTAGGGAAGGATTGGCACAGGGATGCCCAGGGACCCCAACTTCAAATTCCAAACTCCACAGAAGATCCAAATCCCCATGGGCAGAACTCCCACCCACCCATCCCCGCACCATGAGCACCCAGATAAGGACAGGAGACGCTGTTACCTGCAGAGGACACTGGTCTGGGGAGCATCTGGAGAGAGGCTGGAGGAGAAGAGAAGAGAGGGGTGAGAGCTCTGGGCAGGAGAAAGGAAGGGGGTGCTCAGAGACACAAGGATTTGGGGGGGGGGTTGCTGGACACACAGACAGACACACAGAAGGTCTGGGGGTCCAGGCAGGGCACTTACCCAGCAGAGGCAGGAGGCGAGTTGGATTCATGCTGAGCCGGTGGCTCTGGACTGGGAGCTGGGTTCTCAGCTCAGTTGCTTGATGAATGTGAGCGCAGGGAGGGGGACAGGCCCCTAGGCTCTGGCAGAGGAAGTCACAGACTCAGGCGTGGTCACCGCTCAGCTCAGGGGCAGCGGGGCCTGGTGCGCAGGGCGGGAGGAGGGGAGCTCACCATTTGCACGTCTCTC
This sequence comes from Pelochelys cantorii, assembly GCA_032595735.1. Taxonomy (NCBI): domain Eukaryota; kingdom Metazoa; phylum Chordata; order Testudines; family Trionychidae; genus Pelochelys; species Pelochelys cantorii. The sequence goes on along the minus strand of CM064351.1, from coordinate 17,687,607 downwards.
TGTGGTGGGAGGGGCTGCTCCTGCAGGTGATTGACACCTCTGGTGGGGCGGGGACTCCACTGGTACAAAGGAACCTGGAATAAGTCACGGTGGCTCTTACACCCACTGGGGAGCTGGCTCATTCATGTTGCAGCTTTGGAAATTGCCCCTGGCTCTGCTAACTTAACAATGGAGGCTCTGCTGGCAGCCTTAGCGTGGATGGGACTGACCCCACACTGGGTGCAATGAGCTGGAGGCTGGGCCAGGCCCAGCTGGAGAAGGACCCAGCTGGGCAAGGCTGGGGGGTGGCGAGCAGAAAGGGGCCAGCCCGGCTGAGATGGGGCTGTGGGGAGAAGCTCTCCCCTCTCTCTGTTTACCCCACAAGGGAGAGTCTTTCAACTGGCTCGTATGGGGGGACCAATCATGGGAGGAGAAATCACCGCAGGGCTTGTGGGTCATCAGTGCTGGGGGACTGAGAGTCTTTCATCAGTGGTGCGGGCTCCAGGCCCTGCCATGGGGGGTGCCCAGCAGTGAGTCTCCTCCGCCCCACCCATCCAGACCCTCCAGTCCCGGCCAGTGAAGGCACAGATTTGGGGGTCACAGCCATAGCAAAGCCACACTGAAACTGACAGCAGCTCTGTTCTGGGCTGACTCACTCATAGGGACTTGAGGTAGCCCCCAAGCCCATGGCCCCAATGGGACCAGAACCCCACAGAAATCTGTCTCGCTCTCTGCACAGTTTATGCAGACTGAGCTCGTGAGCTGTTCGCTCCTTCGTCAATGAGAGAGAGAGGTGTGCCCTGGTGGAGCCTGTGGACAGAGATAGACTCACAGGCGGCATTAAGGCCAATGCATGAAGAGGGCAACCGCTCTGTGAAGGGAGCTCACGTTTGAAAATGCCCCTCTGATCTGCCAGGAACTCGGACAGCAGAAGCAAGAGCGCAGAGTTTCCTAAAGGGGACATTCTGTGCGCTACTTACAAGAGAGAAGAGCCAGAACAGCTCTTCCCTTTGGGAAATTCAGTCCTAAAGGTAGGGAAATAAACACTTTGCTCAAGGCTGCAGATCCCACACAGAAAATTCAAGGGCTGTCAGTGATAGACAAGTTGGGTGAGCAGTTTCTCAGACACACTGGGTTCGAGCAGGCTGGAGACAAGGGACTGGACCCTGCAGGGACTGGAACATTTATCCCACGGACACTGGGCCCAGCAGCGCAGGTTCCCGTTCTGTCTGAGCTTGACAATGGGAAAGTGAAAGTAAAACCAACACAGGGCCAAGACATACACAGGGATGTGGTTACATTGGAGAAATGTACCAGTGAAGGGGCAGTGAGTTGCTAGCTTGCAGCAGAGCTGGCCACAGAGTTTGCCAGGCCCTGGGTAAAGTGGGGGGGGGAGGGCTTGGCTCTGGGCACACTGGAAAAGGTGGGGTAGAAGGCGTGCGGTGAGGGGCAGCCAGCCCTCAGTGGATCATACTGCCCCGCCCCTTGCCAACCCACAGAGCTGCTTGGATGGAAAGTACCCCAGTGTCAGTGACTCAAATCCCTGGCCTCCTGCTCTGCCTCCCAGCCTCGGGCAGCCAAATCCCCCAGCCCCTCGAACCGCCCACTCCAATTCTCCCGAAGAGGCATAAGGATCTTGCACCAAAATGGCTTGAATATGTTATGCAAATGAAGCACAACAAAATGCTAATCAGAGTCTCATTTGTAAACTCTCTGCCGGAAAAAGCCAGCAGTGTTGACAAACCCTAAAAATGTATTAAAGAGGGAATAAGCAAGTTCTCTGCAGGTTACAGCCTGAAAGAAACACATCCCAAGTAGTAGCCACCTAAATCTGGTGAATGGCAGAGCTCCGGTCATCTGTTATTCAAATGGGTTTTGCAGGCAGACCCACAAGGCCACCCTGCAAATCTCTGGCTTCAGTTCAAAGTCTCTGGCCCTTCAGCATTCAAACAGCCAAAAACCAGTTTCTTCTTTTCAGGGATCTGTATTCCCTTGCCCGAGAAATCGGGACCAGTTCACATACAAGTCTGCAGTCCATGGATCTGGGGAGCCAACAGCCAAGGGTTTTGTGCTCTTATCGTCCATACTGGTTTGCCTGATGTGTAGGGGCCTTTCTTCACTGGGCAGGAAATAGCCCTTCCTGTGGCAAACTTGTATTTCACACTTCATCGTACTTCTCTCCAGGCTGTGTGGGTGTTCACAGTTACAGAGGAAGCACCTAAATATCAGCTGATAACATGACGTGCGTCCATGATCAGTGAGATTAACACAGGCAGCAACAACACAAGAACATTTTAAAATTCTAAACATTAAGCACATTCTTGTAAATTTGATATTTATATTAAGAAACATTAAACATATTCTTATACGTCTAATTCCGATATCGAACAAAACTAACATCCAGGTGGCTTGACCTTGTCTCCAGTTATGAGGTTGCCAGCTCTTAGCTAACACCTGCAGCTAAGCAAGAGCAGGTCTCAGACTTGCAGGAGCGCCCAAGCCACGTGGTGTTTCTTTGCCGGCAGTTCACTTGAGCTACAAAAACTCATAAATCCACATTCCTGGGTATGAGTCTGACTTGTCTTTCAAATACCTTAATAATGTATTTCCATCTACATGTATAGCCCTTTTGACACAACACATACACACATCACACAATGATATTCATGACCAGGGGGTCACCAGTTTTTCCATGATACCTAACAAGATGCTGTTGGCTAAATATTGCAACAGCGGTGACTTGGGTGTGCTTGTTGCCCCATGCCTTATAAGGTGTGTAGGCGTAATAAAGTATTCAGGATGTGACTGCTTGAGGAAGGGGGAAGAGAAATAGAGAGAGGGATTCCTCTCTTATTTAGCTGCTTTCTGGCTGTGGGTTCTCACCACCTCGCTGTACAGCACATGTTGATCTTTGGCAGGTTTGACTTTGTTTTTCGACTGGGTCGTGTGAGCCTGTAAGGCCGGGAAAACTAAGAGCGCATAGGTGACTACTGAGCCCTGTTGGGGGAGGGAAGAGACATGGTGAGAGGAGAAGGGAGCATTCTTGGGTGTCTGAACAGGAAGAGACCTGAGAAGTAAATGTCCTGCTCTGCTCTGCTCTGCTCTGCTCTGCAATGGGGAGGCCACAGCTGGAGAACTGTGTCCAGTTCTGTGCATAGGACATTAAGGAACATGTGGACAAATTGGGGAGAGTCCATGTCAGAACATGTTCAGTGTGGAGATGACACAGCTGACGGGCAACATGATAGCCATCTGCTAAGCCAATATTATAAATTGGAACGTTGGTCAACTGTTCTCTATGTCCACTGACGTTAAGGCAGAATGGGTGTAGTCTGTGGCAAGGGAGATTTAGATGAGACTTTACAAGAAACGTTCTACCTCTAAGGGCAGTGAAGCTCTGGAAAGGGTGACCTGGGAACATTGGGAAATCTGTCACAGGCCAAACACCCATTGGGAGGTCCAGATTGAAGTAACGCTACCACAGCACAAGAGGCCAGAACTGATGACCTCTTAAGGTCCCCTCTCAGCCCTACATTTGAGGCTGCGTCTACACTGCAAGCTTCTTCCGGGAAAACTTATTTTGAAATAGCGCGTCTACACTTAAAAAGTGCAACGAAATAGCGATGTGCTATTTCAAAACAGAACGTCCACACGGATTGGATGCTATCTCGCACTGAAGGCCACCCAGAACCAGTCCAGGCAGGGCATTAGGTCTGCAGTTGCTTGCGGGTGCTGCTGCCTACAGCTATCTGACATGTATGTTTAAGGGACCCCCCCCGGACAGCCGTTTCTGCTGCATGCTGGCCTACCTCTCTGAGGGACAGCAAAGAATTTTCTCTGCATGCTCTGGGCACCCTGCCAGTTTCTGCAGGCTGCTTTCATGGTCCTGAATAAGCTTGACTCTGAGCTCACGATTGAGACCCTCTGCCTGTGTGCAGGAGGGATGCCCTGGTGGAACGTTAGTTCTGGAGCCTGATGGAGCAGTGGGACGACCAGCAGTGTCTCCACAACTTCCATATCAGGAAGGAGACATTCTTGGAGCTGTGTGCTTCACTCGCCCCTGCCCTCCAAGGATGCCCAGATGCAACCCGCCACTTCCGGGAGAAGCCGGTAGCAATCACTCTCTGGAAGCTGACCACGCCAGACAGTTATCGGTCTGTGGGAAACCAGTTCAGCATGGGAAAGTCGACCGTCATGGCCCTCCTCATGCAGGCATGGCACTCTTGGACTGCAGTCTCGGGGGGGGGGAAGCACTGAAAAGGGGGACCCAAGAGAAAAGGGGGTGTGAGGGGGCAGGAAATGGGCTGTGTCTGGGGAGGCGAGGTTCTAGCCCCATCCCCAGAGCAGAATCCCAGATTACTCCTCAGTGCATTGTGGCCCACTCGAGAATTGTTCTTGAGGGGTCAAAAGGGGGGATAACGTAGCCATGTAGCTAAAAATGTAGCTTTATGCACAGGGGCATGCCTCAGTTTACCCTGCCAGCCTCCCCCCCCCAAAAGCAGAAAGGGCCTTTCTCATCCCATCGGTCATGGGTCACCAGCCAGGCTGAAGCTGAACACGAGGCAGGGACAGAGTCTTATAATTTGAAGTTTTGCAAGGAGTCTTGAGAAATAAGTAAAAGGTTGCAATGGTTGGGGAGATTCATTGTAATTTGATCGTCCTTGTTCAAATGTGCATCTGGCTTCTCTATAACCAAGAAATCAGCCTAGTTATGCGTGAGAGAGTTTGGAACGGGGAAGAGAGACATGTGAAGGCCAAAGGTTCCACGAAGATGCCAGATAGAGGCATAAGGACACCGAAGATGCTGTACCTCTCCACTGAGGTGGAAGCAGTGGGCAAATTGAGGGCTCTGAAAGAAGACAAGCAATTATCCATCGGGGCAAAGAATTTGTGATTGAAAACAGCTTTGCCTGGCAGAACAAACACAATAAGGAGCAAGAGAAACAACTAGAAATAAACACCCATCAGCCCTTGTTCCGGCTCACCCTGCCTTCTCCCAGCATGGCGCTGTCCAAGATACCCAGCGAGCAGTCAGCCAGATCCCTCTCCTTCCAGAGCTGTAGCAAGAGTGAGCCCCTCTTGCCCAACCATCCCTTTTATATAGCTCTGCCGAGCTCTGATTGGCTGCCATAAGCCCTCTCCTAATTGGCTGCCACCCACAGCCCTCTGCCAGAGATATCAATCCCTACAAAATCTGACCAGTCCTTGTGTTTTAACAAAAAGGGCCACTGTCAATTTCCAACAACGTTTTCTTCCAGTTTTCACACCTTAAGCAGTGATTGAGCGGGGCCAGAACAGAGCCCTCCCCCAATGTCTCTGTTTGAGTGCTTTGCTGCCAGCTGTATGGAGACGCAAACCCATTCCAGGTTCAGCCTATGTCTCTAGCTCATCTTCGTTCAGTCTCTTTCAATAGTCGCTCAGTTCTGTCAGTGGTGAGGACTGTCCTCCATTGGGTGATTCTTTCTCTTTCCTGGTTGGAGTTACAAGAAGCAATCCCATTCCAGGCACTCTGTTCAAATACGGATTTCACAGGGAGTCACAGAGAACAGCCGTATCCCCACCCTTATCTCCACCTGTGGCTTTCTCTGGTACATTCCCCTGCGAAGTGGTTCGCCAGTGCGGTTTGGGAGGTTATTTCTCACAAGACAGAGTGCGGACTCACATTTTCGCAGGGGTGTGAATACTGGGGAGTCACGTTCACACTAAAGAAGCAATCTCTGTGCACAGGAGTTATGCAGCTGTGAACAAGCGGCCGTGCCCCGCCATGGACGCAGCTGTAGTTCGATTGGGCGCTGAAATGCTCATGGTGCCCAAAGCCCTTTCAGACCCTGTGGATGTTTCCAAGGTCTCACACTTTGATTTTCCACCAGAACTTCCCCCTCCAGGTTGAAATTCAAGCTGAGCGATTGCAGCAAATGGGCAAACTTGTGGGGAGAATCCAAGGCCCTGGATGAAGGGCCCCTCGGCAGAACAAGCCAGGTACCTCGATCTAGAAGCAGCAGTGGGAGAGGAGGAAGATGAGGCCATTGATGAGGAAAAAGGAGCCACCCACAGCAAGTTTCCGGACCCAGCGGAAGCCGTGACCTGCAGAGCCTGGAGAATCATGAATGGAACCAGCCGGTTAATGTCACTGTTGAGCATCCTGCCCGTGGTATCAAAGATTTTCTGCCTCTCGGATTTGTGACAAACTCTCCTGGATCTCAGGGACCATTGTGAAACCCACCCCCAGCTCCTCCCTGTCTGACATGTGGACACTGACCCCAGATCCTTCCTGTTCACATGGGGTCCCCATCAGAGACCAGCTCCCCTCCTTGGCTGGGGGGGTTGTGCCAGGTTGGGATGGGAACCTCATAAATGTGTGGGGGGATGGCTAAGAATAACAGGTTTTGGGAGCAGGGGGAATGCAGAGGATGGCACTGTGGGAAGGAGCCTCTAGGAGGGAGGGGTCAGTGCAGGGGCTGGGGAAGGAGAAATGTCCAGGCTCTGCTAAACAGAATCTGGGCAGCCAGGCTGGGGACACGGCTGGGGAACAAGAGCAGGATGGAGAGTTCTATTGGAGAAACACCGTGCCACCCTCTGAGCTCCACCCTTCCCTGTGCCCATGTGTTACCCCGCAGGGGCAGGGCCTTGGTGTGTAGAATTTGCTGTCTGGGCTGCCCAGGGCACAACAGGGATGAACGGCGGGTGGTCTCTGTCCCAGCTCTGAGCATCACCTGGTCACTCCCCTGGCACCAGGAGCACTTTGGAGACCAGATCCCAGCTTTCAGAGTAAGATTTGCAGTTGGTGCTGCCCAATGCACCAAAGTAGGATCTCGCCCTCCCCTATCGCTGGGCTGTGGGGATCCTGGTAAACTGGTAAGGGGGGGGACATCAGAACTGGATCCATCCTCTGATAGTTATGGAGTGGAAGGGCTGAGCACGTAACACAGGATTGCTGGTCAGGTTTCCCAGCTGCCATGCCCTGTAGTGACAAATTTACTGGGCAGCTGGGCACCTCTCCCTGCCCTTAGAGTCCATTTCCACCTTCTCCCCTCCCGCCAGTATATCAGACGACAGGGTCTGATGCTGACTAGAGACAGGACAGGCTGGGGAAATGTTTAATTAAAGGTCCCCAGTGTTACAAATGTTTGAGGTCTGGGAAGTCCCCTAGAAGGAAAGTAGCATCAATACCCCCCCCCCCAAATCCCAAAGCCAGAGACCCAGGGAGTGACACTGACCAGATACAGGGCCTGTATCTGACCCAGTAACCCTGGCTGGCCCTGTGTAGAGCTGAGTGCTGGGCTGTGTCTCTCTCAGGGCACGGAGCAGAGACACCCCAGCAAGGGCCAGCAAAGAGCAGGGGACGGGGGGACTCACCTGTCACATTTATGGAGCTGGGCTGGCTCCTCACAGATTTGATCTCTCGGCCAGACACTGTGTGCCAGGACTCACAGCTGTACTCCCCAGCGCTGCCTGCAGACACACTCGACAGTGGCAGTGACTCAGTGTGACTGTTGCAAGACGAGGGGAGTTCCTTGGAGAGGATTTCCTGACTATCCCTGTAGAATCGGATCCCGGACACAGTGGGCGCCCCAACAGCTGAACACGTCAGGGTCACGGCTTCCCCAGCGACATAGACAGGCTGTGACAGGGACACGGTGAGCTGGGGGGCTGGGAGTGGGCCTGGAAATGACAACAGGGAGACCATTCTTATTTGGAAGGCTGGTGGCAGAGACAGAGGAGGAGCCAGGGAAGGGCAGAGCAGGGAAGGATCCTAGGCCCAGGAACCATGTCGCTGCTGGGCCATAGAATCATAGAACCCTAGAACTGGAAGGGACCTCGAGGGGTCATCAAGTTCAGTCCCCTGCCCTTGTGGCAGGACCCAGTACCATCTAGACCATCCCTGACAGGTGTCTGTCCAACCTGCTCTTAAATATCATGGGATAGATATTCCAGAACCCTCTTAGGCAATTTATTCTGGTGTTTAACCATCGTGACAGCTACAAAGTTTTTCCCAATGTCCAACCTAAATCTCCCTTGCTGCACTTTAAGCCCATTGCTTCTTGTCCTGTCCTCAGAGGCCAAGGAGAACAATATTTCTCCTTCCTTGTAACACCCTTTTAAGTACTTGAAAACCTCCATCATGTCCCCTCTCCCTCTCCTCTTTTCCAGTTCTTTCAGCCTTGCCTCATAGCTCATGTTGTAGACCTTTCATCAATTTTGTTGCTCTTCTCTGGAGCTTCTCCAATTTCTCTACATCTTTTCTGAAATCTGCTGCCCAGAACTGGACACAATACTCCAAATGAGGCCTAATCAGCGCAGAGTAGAATGGAAGAATGACTTCTCTTGTCCTGCTCACAAAACTCCTGTTAATGCAGTCCAGAATCATGTTTGCTTTTTTTGCAACAGCGTCGTGTACTCTGACCTTAGATCCCTTTCTGCAGGACTTCTTCCTAACTGGAGCACTTTGCTTTTGTCCTTATTAAACTTCATCCTATTGACCTCCGGCCATTTCTCCAGTTTGTCCAGATCGTTTTGAATTATGACCCTGTCTTCCAAAGCACTCGCAATCCCAGCTTGGTATCATTTGCAAACTTAATAATTTTACTTTCTATGCTAATATCTAAATCATTGGTGAAGATATGGAACAGAACCGGTCCCAGAACAGACCCCTGTGGAACCCCACTTGTTCAACTCTTCCAGCAGGACTTTGAACAGTTAATAGCTACTCTCTGAGGGTATGTCTACACTAGCCTAGTCCTCATTGCAGGAGGAGTAACAATTAATCCGAACTAAGGACTTAGTTTGGATTAACTTCTGACTGACGCGTGTAGCCGCAGGCAGGTAGTTCAAACTATGGGGCATTTAAAAATGGCGGCGCCTGGGAACATGCAAATGAAGCCTGGGATATTTAAGTCCCGGGCTTCATTTGCAAGTTCGAATGTCTACATTAGCCACCCTAGTTCGAACTAGGGGGCTAATGTAGACATACCCTGAGAATGGTTATCCAGCTGGTTCTGCACCCACCTTACAGTAGTTCCATCTCAGTTGTATTTGCCTAGTTTACTGATGAATGAATCATGCGAGACCGTGTCACATGCCTTCCTAAAGTCTAAGTATCCCACATTCACGGCATGCAAAATTCATGAATTAAAAGGCAGGGGAATTTTCCATGGGAAACTCAGTGCATTGGTCTCTCTCACTGAGCCCCACCCTGCCCTGGCCCATGTGCTACCCAGTTCCGTGAGATACCCCGGTTGGGCTGCTCAGGCTGAAGATGGGAGGTCTCTGGCATCTGCCGGTCACTCCCCTGGGACCCGAGACATCTCTGGAGATGCCATGGAAGTGCTGATCACTGAGGTGCCCTGGATTAGGATGGGGGGAGGATTAGGTACTGAGCCCTCATCTGACAATATCCTTAGCATCTGTTGCATGACAGGGCTGTAATCTTCCCCCTGAGCAGTGCCCAGAGCTGACAGCTTCTCCTTCAGCAGTGCCCAGGAGCTCCACCCTCTGCCCCCCCCCCCAGCAGTGACAAACCATAATGATCAGCTGGGAGCCTCTGGGCCCCTGTGGGCCTCACACCAGGGCCTGCCCCTCACCAGTGAGGGGGGATTTGGGGTTTGTGACATCAACCATCTCCAAGGTTTCCAATGTTCCTGCAACCTGGGAGCCCCCAACCCCCAGAGCACCCCTCACACCCACCCTCCAACCCAGCCCGGGAGCCAGAGACAGGGGTTGAACAGCCCCAGCGGGTGACCATGTGTGGAGCTGAGAGACCAGGCTGAGTCTCACCCTGCGCATTGGGAAGGGAGACCCCACCACAGGGCCAAGGAGCAGCAGGAGTCGGGGACTCACCTGTCACTTCTATGCGGATCTTCTGGCTCCTCTGCGATGGGATCTCTCGCCCAGACTCTGTCTTCCAGAATGCACAGCTGTACCACCCAGCCTGCGATCCAGGCTCCCCTGACAGCTGAATCGAATGGGTGTCACTGTACCGAGGTGAGGAGTATTTCTGGGAGTGGATTTCTTGGTTGTCCAGGACGAACTGGATCCTGGACACAGCAGGTGTGCTGACAGCCGAGCATGTCAGGGTCACGGTTTCCCCAGTGAGATACACAGGCTCCTGGGGGGACACGGTGAGCTGGGGGGCTGGAAGGGGGGCTGGAAAAGACAAGGGGACCAGAGGAGGAGACAGTAAGGGCAGGTGGTAGAAAAATGCCTCACAGGTAAGGCCACAGGAGACTGAGAGGTCGGTTAATCAGAGATGGCAGTTTGTTTTTTCAAGCACTTTTTTGGTAAAGGGGCTTGGGATACCCTCTGGAAGAAGTTGCTAAGTGATATCTCCCAGCCACCTAGACCCCTCCCAGCCACTCCCTCCCTCCTCCTTCTGTTCCCTACCCACAGGCTGGGGGAGGCGCATTCCCCTGCCCCCCACAAGGAGCTGCTACAGCTGGGGAGAAGTGCCCCTCCCCCAGCCAGGCAGCTCCATGTGCAGCAGCCCAGAGCCATCGGGCAGGGCACATTAAGCAGCTGGGCGGCCGCGCTGCCATTCAGCCTGGCAGAAACCCTGGGGATCAGTCACCCCTTCTGGCCACAGAACAGATGTTTCTGTGTCACTGACGAATGTCACAGACCTGACCTGAAATCTGGGCTATAATTAAACACCCCAGCTGATGAAGTCCTGCTGTCAGCTGAAGCTGCTGCTGTGGCTTGCTGGAATCCCCCTCTGTCCCCATCTCCCTGCCAGCTCCCCTTTGCCTGGCAACCATATCTGGAGCCGAGTGACTGGGCTGTGTCACCCTCTGCATGGAGCAGACACCCCCCACCACAGCCCAGCTAACTGCAGGCGATAGGGGGTCTCACCAGTCACTGCGATGGGGATGGGATGGGATCTCTCTCCCAGACTCTGTCTTCCATGACTCACAGCTGTACTTGCCGGCGTGTGACTCAGACACACTCGACAGCAGGAGGGAGGCGTTGACACCGTGCTCAGATCTGTGGGGCTCTCCAGAGCCAATTCTCTGGCCATCCCTGAAGAACCAGATCCTGGACACAGTGGCAGTGCTGGGAGCTACAGATTCCCCGCGTAGGAGGATTCCATAGGGAGAGCTCAGTATGAGTTTAGGCTGGACTGGAAGGGAGGAGGGAGGAATGTAAGAGCTCTGTAGAAGCAGTGCCCCACAGTAACCCCCTCACCCTCAGCCAGTCCTGCCCAGAACTTCTTCCAGCCTCCCCCCCCCTCCTTTCCCCCTTGCAGCCCAGCCCCACCACACAGCTTTCTGCCCCTACCAAAGCTCGGCAGCCAGTTACACCCAGAGCTTCTCCCAGCCCCCCCTTGGCCCCTTGCAGCCCAGCCCCTCTACACAACTCTGGGTCCCTGCCAACACTCGGCAGCTGTGCCATTGGAGGGTAGCAGGGCGGATGCACTGAGATTTGTGCAGGTGACTGGGGACCCAGTATGAGGAGCTGAGGGCCCTTGGAAGGGGCAGGGCTGGAAGGCAGGGCCAGGAGGGAACCAGGATCTCTGATATTCCCCATCAACCCCAAGGCAGAGGATGAACCAGCCCCTCAGTGATCCTGGGAGGTCAGGCCCATAGGACAGCCTGTCGGGACACCCAGCACTTGGTTACATGACTGGCAGGGACATGCTGCTGAAGCCAGGAAATGACTCGGTTTGGACCCGGCTGAGATGCTGACACATCCTGCTGCTGTGAAGGGCTCTGCTCCATGCCTGGCTCCTGCCATCAGCATCCAGCCTGTTTCTGCCCTGTCCACTTGTCCCTGACCTGCCTTGCCCTTGTTCCCAGGTCTGGCCCGGCTCTGACCATCAGGCCAAGCTGCCTCTGTCCGGGCTCTTGGCACCCTGAGTGGGGCAATTTTCCAAACAGCACTGGATGTGTTTTCTGAAAGATCTGGGTCAATTCAGCTTCAGTTGCTCACCTGGGATCCTCCCATCCCCATCTTCCTGCTACCCCCTCCCCCTTCCCCTGCATCCCCACACTGCCAGGGCACTGCAGAGATTGGGGGGGGGGGTGAAACTGACATCAGTGGACCTGTCCTGAGCTCAGGGACAGACCCTGTCCACAGTGTGGCCATACCCTGCCATGGGGCCAGCAAACAGCAGGAGAGACAGGGGCTCACCCGTCAGTGTGATGGAGATGGGTTGGCTTCTCTCTGATTCAGTCAGTCTGCCCCTCCCCTCTCTTGTTCCCAAGTCTTACCCTGCTCTCCACATCAGGCCAGGATGCCTCTGTCCTGGCCCCCAGCACCCAGAGCAGGGCACAGGGCTGAGCCATCACTGGCAATTTTCCACCAGCACTGGGGGTGTTTCTAAAAGATCTGCCCTGTGCCAGGCAGGGCTCACTCAGGGCTGTTCCCTGTGCTCTGTGGGGCCAGAGCAGATGATCACTTGGCCCCTCTAGCCTCAGAGTCGATGTTTCTGTGACACTGACACATGTTACAGGCCTGGCCACAAATCTGGGTTTCAGTTAAACACCCCAGCTGATCAACTCCTGTTATAAAATGAAGCTGCTTCTTTTGCTTGCCTGGAATCACGCCCCCCCCCCCATCCCCATTTCCCTGCCAGCTCCTCTTCCCCATAACCTCAAAGTGCCGGGTGCTCGAGGGACCCAGGGACTGATGCTGACCAATGACAGGGGATAAAACTGACCTGATGGGGACCCTCTCTGGAGCCAAGTGACCAGGCGGTATTGCCCAGTGCATGGAGGAGAGACACCTGGCCAGGGGCCAGCAAACAGTAGGCAAAAGGGGGTCTTACCAGTCAGTGTGATAATGATGTTTTGGCTCCTTTCTGATGAGATCTCTTGCCCAGATTCTGTCTTCGAGTAATCACAGCTGTACTCTCCGGCTTTTGAGTGAGACACACTCGACAGCTGAAGAGATCTGACATTGTACTGAGACCACTGGAGCTCTCTGGAGTCGATTCTCTGGCCATCCCTGAAGAAGCGGATCTCAGACATGGTGGCAGTGCTGGGAGCAGAGCATGTCAATGTGAGAGATTCACCAGGTAGGAAGATGCGGTATTGTGGGCTCTGAGTGAGTTCAGGGGCAGGCGGCCGGGCTGGAAGGGGGAGGGGAGGAAGTAGAAAACTGCTCTTTTTTTAGCCCCTGCAATCAGCATTCAGTCTGTTCCTGCCCTGCCCCCAGACTGCACCAGCCCTGCCCCCCACCCCACATCTGCCCCACCCCGCCAGTGATCCTAAGTAGTTTTTTCTACCCTCACTCTCTTTTTATTTGGAGGGTTCCCCCTGTTCCCCCCCCCCAGCTCATTTCATGTGAAGAAGTGGGCTCACAATACGAGACTTCATTTAACTGCACCTCTACTCATGTGATCTAGGCCACCAAATGCCAGCAATGCCCCATTGTCATGGGTATCGGCCAGACTGGAAAGTCCCTATGGAAAGAGTGAATGGACACAAATGAGATCTCCAAAAAGGCAACACACAGAAACCTGTTGGACCTATTGGAGACACTTTCACCTGCCTGGATAATCAGTAAGGGATCTCCAAGTCGCTGTTTTGTTTCAGACCAATTCCACAAGCCAAACACAAGGAGAAGGATTGGAGCTTAACTTCATTCACAAGTTTAATTCTTCTGCTAATGGTTTGACTGGGGATATTGGATGGTTCAAACATTATCAACCAACCAAACAATGAAGGTGCTAATGGTTCTTGATGTCTGTATAAAACCTGGTGTTGGTCTTCTTCCTTTCCAAGTGAAAACTAACGGTTCTTACCAGCCCCCTGTAACTATTTAGTCTTTAAAGGCACGTCTAGATTACCCACAGCTTCCAAAAGAAGATATGCAAATTAGGGATACATTTACATATCTTCTTCCAGCCCCTTGTTCAGAAGAGTGTTTTTGAAAAAAAAATAGCAGTCTAGATGGGGGGTTCGCATCTACCATCAACATCAGGGCTACTCAACTTTGGAAGCCCTGGAGGCCAAAATGACACTCACCGCATATGCTGAGAGCCGCAACTTAAGTGTGGTTGTATATAAATTTAAATATATAAGTGAATATATGCAAAGATTAAGGCAAGAGGACACAACACACAGGACCTGTTCAACTCTGTTCTGCTGATATGAATGAAATGCGATAGTTGCCTGATGTCCACCCATATGGCAGCACTTTCCATGAGCAATGACAGTCCAGAAATTTAACTACTAAACTGCATCTCACCAGAAGACCATTATATTGACTCCTTTTCTGTTTTGGCTTCCACCCACAGGCCACATGTTGAGCCCCACGTAAACCCAAACCACACCACAGACCTCATGTTGAGTAGCCCTGATCTGCATGTTCTGTTAGTTGTTAAAGTGCTACTAGACTATTTGTTGTTTTTTAAGCTAGAATTTTTTTTTGTTAGCTTCTATGGGGCCACAGGATGACTCGTTGTTTACAAAGTTGGTTCTTTGCTATGCTAAATAGCTCCAGCTCCCACTACAAGGTGGACTCATCCCTCATGAGGCTGGGCACACTCCAGCAGACCCAAACCATGATGAGGAGCAATTCAGGGACCAGGCCAAGGACCCAGGACACAATCTACCTTTCCTACCAAGGACACAGAGTGGATCTGTGGGGGGAAGGGTCCTGCCTGTGCCCGGGGAGGTTGAGCCGACCAGTCGGCCTGCCCAGCAGTAGCTAGAAGGAACCTAGCAGAAATGAGGAAGCTCGGGCGGATGTGTGTGGGGGAGGGAGGGGGGAGTTTATCAACCCATCCCATTTCCTCTGGGGTCTCTGCAGAACCAGCTGTTAATCTGCTGCTGCATGGGGCTGGAGCTGTGGCCCTGAGCCCTCTGTGGGAGCCCAGAGCAGGGGCAGAGAGACGCCCACACACAGCCCCACAGTGATGATCCCTGCCCAGGGGCACTCAGTGCCATGGGGAGGGGGGAGCTCAGTCTCCATGGCCTGTCCAGCCCTTGCTCTCACTGCTGGGACTGCCCATGAGGGGCTGGGGAGAGCCCATGGGGATGGGGCAGCTTCCCCTCTGTGGCCCTGGCAGTGACTCACCAAGCAGCCAGCAGCCAGGGTCACTCTCCCAGCTTCTCAGGTGTTGCGACTGGGGCAGGTTCATGGGAGATGCCCCTGAAGGGGGCAGCCTGGCCCCAGGGACCCCAAAGTGTCATTCCAAATACCACAGAAGATGCTAATCCCTATGGGCAGAACTCCCCCACCATCACCCCCCGGCCGCACCACAAGCACCCAGATAAGGATGGAAGATGCCGTTACCTGCAGGGGACACCGGCCGGAGAAGCATCTGGAGAGAGGCTGGAGAAGAAGAGAAGAGAGGGGGTGAGACCTCTGGGCAGGAGAAAGGAAGGGGGTGCACTGAGATTCAAGTATCTGAGGAGGGTATTGCTGGACAGCAGAGGGCCTGGGGGTCCAGGCAGGGCACTTACCCAGCAGACGCAGAAGTTGGGTTAGTTGCATTCTGAGCTGGTGGCTCTGGGCTGGGAGCTGGGTTCTTGGCTCAGCTGCTTGATGAATGTGAGCTCAGGGAGGGGGACGGGCCCCTCTGCTCTGACAGAGGAAGTCACAGGCTCAGGCGTAGTCACTGTTCAGCTTGGGGGTTGGAGAAACAGCGGGGCCTGGTGCGCAGGGTGGGAGGAGGGGAGTTCACCATTTGCACGTCTCACAGTGGCGGGCGGGGCTGCTCCTGCAGGTGATTGACACCTCTGTTCAGGTGGGGACTCCACTGGTGCAAAGGAACCTGGAATATGTTGCAGTGGCTCTCACACCCACTGGGGGTCTATTGACACCCACTGGACCCTCGCTCATTCACGCTGCAGGCTTAGGAACTGCCGCCTGGTTTCTCTGGAGTCCGCAGGCGTCTGTTAAACTAACGCTTGGAGGCTCTGCTTTGGCACCAAGAGCCTTAGCCCAGACAGGCAGTGACGGGGCTGGGGATGGTTTCCAGTCCCCCAGCCCTGACCCTGCGGGATGGGACTGACCCCACACTGGGTAAGAGGAGCTGAAAGCCAGGCCAGGCTGGGCCAAGCTGTAGATGGACTTAGCTGAGGACGGGCAGAGGAATGAGGAGTGACAGTTAATCCGAACTAAGGACTTAGTTCGGATTAACTTTAAACTGCCGCGTGTAGCCACGGGCAGTTAGTTCGGACTAAGGGGGATTTAAAAATGGCGGCCGGATGGGAACATGCAAATAAACCCCGGGATATTTAAATCCCGGGCTTCATTTGCAACCCCGGTTCCCTGATTTGCCTACCTTGCTCGAACTAACGAGCTAGTGTAGACATACCCTTAGATACTTGAAAGCTGCTCTCATGTCCCTTTTCGGTCTTCTCTTTTCCAAGGTAAACAAGGCCAATTTCTTCAGCCTTGCCTCATAGCTCATGTTCTCTAGACCTTTCATCATCTGTGTTGATCGTCTCTGGACTTTCTCCAGTTTCTCCACGTTTCCTGAAATGTGGCGCCCAGAACTGGACATGATACTGCAGCTGGGGCCTAATGTAGATGGTTCATTCCCTGCCTAGGGGATGTGAGACTGGGTGGGTTAATTTCCAATCCTCCTGTTTATTCTTTTCCTAAGCCAGGAGGGCACAGTAGTTCTGATGGGGGCTCTGCAGGAAGGCAGCCCGCACTGCCCCCTTCCTGAAACCTTGTGCAGGTGTTAAACAGCTGTCCAGCCCACCCTAGAGGTGACTGCATTTCAGCGTGCCTGAAGCAACACAGCACCAGCAATGGACAGGAGAATGGCTCCCGGGCACGGCTCACTCATGACTGCTTCAGCTGGGCCTCAGCCTCTTTCCTTCCCCTGCCCCGCTTTGCAATGGGGCTGTAGACTCTGGGGGCGAGGGGTGGAGCCAGGCAGAGGTGTCTCCCTGCAGCAGATGTAGACACGTCTCTGTATTAATCTTTCTCTCATTGAAGTTTTTAGCTTTGTAGTGAGTCCTTTTACATGGAAACTTTGTATTACGTCTTGGTAAAATAGTCCCTAGGACAAGTGAGGCAGAGACTGTCCCTGTGGGGTGAATGAGCTGGGAATGGATAAGGCGGAAGGTGAGCACCTCTGGGCAGTTGCAAAGGTTGGAGAGGGGATGGAAGCCAGACCCAAGATCAATGAGCCCTGGGAAGTGGGCCCATTGAAAGGAGACTGGACCTGTGGATGCCTTGGGGGTCAGCAGCAAGGGCCTGCTTTGGGAAGCCCCCTCTTTGGAGGTGAATGTGGCAGCATTGAGACACCCCCCAGAAGCAGGCGCCACAGACACTAACTGCAGATTCATGGGACGGCTCTCATAGATCTTGCACAGGCATAAGATGATAGATCTGCAGTGTGGGGGTAGTGGTGTAGCGAGGGGGCCGGAGGGGTCAGTTGCCCTTGGGAGAAAAATAATATAAAATATAGTTAAAAATAGATGTCATGCATTTTTAAAAGGAATACCGTATCTCCTGCCTTTTGTCTCTTTAGGCCCCCAGTTAAAATTTTCAAAAGCACGTGAGTGACTAAAGTCATTTTTGAAAATTGGACTTGGAAATCTAAGCTCAGATTTTCGAAGATAATTAAGCTCCTAAAGAGACAGTTGCCAACTCGGATCTTCAAAAATATCTATCTGATCTTTACACACCTTTGAAAATCTGGTCATAAGTGTCCTAGTCAGTTCTGAACGTGAGATATAAGAGCCCAGTCCTAATTCCTTCAGGCTTTTTTTTTTTTTAATTTGAACATTTATCTACACTAATTCCCCTCCTTTCTCTTTCACTATCCAATAAATGCATGGATCAAAATTATAGGTGCTTTGTGAATATGCTGACTTGAGAATGGAAAGATTTCATATTGTCATGTATGATTCCTGGTGACCCATCTCAACTATGAAAAACTAGGTTGATACCTGTTCATATCAGGAGCTGTTGAATTCAGTTCACCATTTGCAGTATCTTATTAGGATGTTTAGTGGAGAAGATATTGGTTTTTTTTTTATTTACACTGTGGGCAAAGCATGGGCTCACAAGAATTCCTCCATTGTTTTACCATGAGTCTCAAAACATTTGGTGTTTTTCTAAAGGCCTGGAGTCAACTGATTATGTAGGAATCTCAGCTTTCATTTTAAAAAAGTTCTCTATACTTCTGGGCCTTACAGCTAAGGAGGAAAGCTTTAAAACATGAACCCTAAATACTCAAGAAACAAAAGGCCAATAAAAATCCAACATGTTTTATTTTTAAAAAATCGTATGATTTGTAGACCATTCTCATAACCTTGTGCAGGCGTTCCTTGTGATTTTTGGGTTGGCAATACTGCTGTTTGATTGGTGAATTTCCAGAGGTCTCTCCCTTCAGTTTCCCTTTCCACCCTCCTTTTTTGTCACAGGTCATCAGAGAATCATAGAGACAATGGAGAGTAGGGTGAGTCCGTGACTCTGGTTAATGACTGGTCAGGGTGACTAACTATTCTCAGCCAGTGGTCTGAATGAGCTATCTACTGCCATCTGTTAATCAACTGTAGGAAAAGGCTTCACGAGCAGACCTTATTTATATAGACAACCTACTTTGCCACAGAGCTCAGTAGACACACTTGCTGTGTCAAGGTGATCCATTTTGGCTCTTTTGGGTTGAAATTCACTTAAGACTTGGAGCTGGGAGAATGAAATGTTGTTATCCATATTGTATAATTAAAAGGTAAAAGACCTGAACTTAATATGACCTGGCTTAGGGTCTACCATAACTTGAATACTAAGCAGAGGATAGTGAGTTGGCAGAGAATTTTAATCCGAGGGTTCGGATGGGGGTCTAAGCCCATCCCAATAATTCCAGACTCCCTTCTTAAGCAACCAGCTTTATTCAGGAATGCATTCCAGGGCAAAAATCTCCAGGGTACTCTCGGGAAAAGTTTTCGCAACCTCTCAAACAAAAGGCAATGTCTTTTGTACTATCTTACATGCTAATTACCCCTTTTTCCACTGACCACTTACAATTGCATGAATATATAGGTCATGCCCCTTTGCACCAAATTCCCTCCAATCATTACCTGCCCCCTCACAGTCCCTTTTCAGGCCTTACAACAGGTTCAAACCAGTTTCACCTATCCCCTCCTGGTCGTATACCTGTGTCCAAGCACGTACCTCTTTACAAAGACCAGACTTAACATCCAAGTCACACAGAGGTCATACTGACACCAAATTAAGTTTATCCTTCAGAGTCACATCTAACTGAAAGTCACAGAAGATGGAAACAGGTTTTATTTCTGGTGGTGCAGAGTCTATTTGGGAGTCCTCAATTATATCTGACACTTTACATCCAGTGTTTAAAGGCAGAGCTGACTAGAATCAATTGAGTGTCCTTGTCTTGTCTCAGTGATCGCCTGAGCAAAAGTCATTGATAAAATCTTGTGTAGACTGACCTTGGACTCAACATGCAGGCAGTGTGTTGAAGGGCAGTGCAAAGGAGGCAATGGTGGTGGAGAGGTATCATATTACCTAGTGAAATCATTGGTGCTGAAATCACTAAGGACTGGAGTTTGACCACAGAACTGACACTTTCTTAACAAAGACTCCATTTTTGCTATTTAAAAAGTAAATCAATGTAACAGAAAACTGCAATGCTCTCTGGTAACTTTTTAAAAATCAAACTTTAAACTTTATTGAAAAAATTGGATAGTTTGCGATTGAAAATATTTGACCTACGCTTAAGGCAACTGATTTAATTTTGTGTAAAATTTTGCATAATAAAGGATGGCAATTTTTTAAATGTTCAACTATATTGATATACATTTTGATCAGATCTACTTCTGATGTGATATTTGTGTGTGGTTGTGGTTTGTTGTGTGTGTGTGGGGGGGGGTCCTCAACAAAAAGTCCTGGGTGGGGGGCCCCCGCCAAAACGGTTCGAACTGGGCCCCGCACTTCCTAAAGCCGGCCCTGCCTGTCATGGGAGGAGACATCCCCGCAAGGCCTAGCAGCAGCGAGACTGTGTCAGGTCCCTTCATGAGTCCTTCACTGGTGACTTCCATCTTCCCCACCCAGCCAGGCCTTTGGTCTGGGGCCAGACCTTCCTCCCCATTGCAATTTTCACATCTCTGCAGTAAAACTGGCACCTGGTGACCAGCCTGGTACCTGCTGCCCCTTTGATCTCTACTTCTGTCCACTGAACCGTGGAGTTTCCAGCCATCTCATGTGGCAGAGGTTTCGATCCACCCAGCGACAAGGAATGTTGGGGATTCACTTCATCTCCCCTTGCATGCTCCATACACACCATCACTGATTTGCCAAGCGTGGTGGGCGTTTCAGAGTAGGAACCATCATAAGAGATACCAGCATCCCATATGGTGTGAGGAGACTGTGACCCCACGACAGAGAAGCTGGATTGACGCCCTCTAGTGCCCAATTGCCTCCTAGAGCTTGGAGTCAAACCAAGGTATCCTGATTCCTAGAGCACTTTGCTTGAACCTCTTAGAGTCCAAGCGACTCCCAGAGCCATGGTTTGAACCCGGGAGTCCTGGTTCCCAGACCCGCCTGGTGGCTGCTTGGAAAGAAGACACGGGAGGAGCAGAGAGAATGCTCCATCATGACTCTTCAGACAAAGGAATGTCTCAGAGAGGGACAGTGTTGGACTTTCACTGTTGTCCTATAGCCCTGTAGGACACACCCTGATGGCCACTTGCAGAACTTGGAAGACAAAAAGCAAGGCGCAATGAAGGGTCATCAGTCCTCTGGGCTCCAGTTCATCCTGTGTCCTGCCTTGTTTTGAGAGCGGTGATCTCCTGTGATTTGTAAGGCTCAGCAAGGGTGGGTGACCCTAACAGTGTTTGGAGCACTGCTTTGGGGGCGCTGTGCCGCAGGGAGCAGGGTGGGGGTTCAGCAGGGGTGCTCTGCCCTGGCAGGCAGTGCTGGTCACCGTGCCCTGCACACTGCTAGGGGGCGCTGTGCTCCAGGTAGCAGTGCCTCAGTCCTGGAAGATGGGAGAGAGTCCACAAGACTGGAAAGGGGCCCAGCTCCTCCTCCACTGAGCACAGAATCTCACTGTGCTGAGCTTATGGATACTGGTCCGGCTCCGTCATAGGGCAGCTCCCATTTTTATCCCTGGGGAGATTGGACAGCCCTCTGATGCTCACGGACGCTGTGCAAAAGCCACTATGCCCCGCTGCAGGGAGAGCTGCATGGAAGAGGTGAGGGTCCCATTTTGAGGGTCCCAAAAATCACCTTCTCCAAAACCCAGGGGTCTTCAAATGCTCAGCAGCTGCAGCTGCCTGGGTGGTCCCAGCCAGCAGGGAAGCATGGGCAGAATGTCGGCTTGTGCAAAAGCTCTGAGTGAGCAACAGCAACTCCAGCAGTTGGCTTGATGCCTCCTGCCATCAGCCTCGGTCTCCATCAGCCTGGGTTACTGCTAAGCAAGGGACCCCAACTACCTCCCAGCCCAAAGTTCTCCCAAAGCATCAACCATGTGCTTAAGTGGAGAAAGTCCAGAGAAGTGTAACAAAAGTGGTGAAAGGTTTCGAAACCATGAGCTATGGGGGAAGACTGAAAGAATTGGGCTGGTTTGGTTTGGAAAAGAGAAGACTGAGAGGGGACATGATAGCGCTTTTCAAGTACCTAAAAGGGTGTCTTCCTTGGCCTCTGAAAACAGGACAAGAAGCAGTGGGCTTAAATTGCAGGAAGGGAGGTTTAGGTTGGACATTAGGAAAATATTCCTAATTGTCAGGGTAGCTAAACACTAGAATATATTGCCCAAAGAGGCTGTGGAATCTCCATCTCTGGAGATATGTAAGAGCAGGTAGGACAGACATCTATCAGGGATAATCTAGATGGTGCTTGGTCCTGCCATGAGGGCAGGTGACAGGACTTGATGACCTCTCGAGACTGCTTCCAGTTCTAGTGTTCCAGATTCTAACACTTACCCTTCAGTAGTACGGGATGCACCATTGTCAAGGCTAATTCCCCATTCTGGCACAATGAACGCAGGAGTGTGGGCCTGCAAAAACACCCCGAAACCTGATCTCCACAGGCTGTGGTATAAAACTTCCCCCAAAATCCTAATACCCGGGCTTTGGGGAATCCACTGCCACCATCAAGTGCTTTTGAACCCACAAACAGGGGTAGACGCTTGAAACCAACCCCAGGGCACCCCAAGCTCTTTTCTCCAAAGAACTTGAAAAAGAACGAGAAAATCCAAGCTGCAGTCTGGGGTTGCTGTCCCCTAGTCAGAATCATGCATATCCCACAGACAGATTTTCCAGGACACAGTAATGAACCAATACCAGGTTAATAAAAAAAGAATGCACTTTTACTATCAAAACAATACTTTGGTTGCAAGCATAATGACTAAATGAAAAAAGTCACCAATTAATATACTCTTGCGGAGGGGACCCCCATGGGCTCAGGACTTAGTTACAAAAGGGAGGGAAACCCATTTCTAACAGCACAGACATCAGATCCAAATTCCCAAACCATAAAACAATAAAACCTGATGGATTTATCTAGACTTTACCCTACTTTCACATGATGAAGAGTCTTTTCTCAGAGAGAAACATGTCTTCTGTCTGCCTCACTATCTAAAGAGCAAACCAGCTCAGAGACAAAGGAGGAAAATGTTAACAATCCCTTGTCTCAGTTTGAAATCCCTACCTGCATTTCTATTGGCTGACTGCTACCTGGCTAGGTGAAGCCCTTAGTCCCCAGACTGCTGCCCATCCTTTGTGGTTATGACAACCACAAAGCACATCAAATGGTGGTGATACGTCAATGGGTGATAGTTATCCGGGGTGCCATGACAGAGCACAGGAAGGTCAAAAACAGGAAGTCCTGAGTGGAGCTACAGCTCCAAACCTCAAACTGGGGAGAAACACACGCCCCAAGTTACAGAACTCACTTTGACCAGGGACAATATTCCCAAGGAAGGTATAAAACCTGAGAAGCAAAAGATTCCAACCACTGAGATCACGCAAGGGTCCCACTCCAAGGAAAAAGCCCAGAGACCCCTGGTGAATGGCTAGTTTCCTTGGAGAGTTCATATGGGATCTACCAAAGCAGCAGCTTTGCGAAAATATATAGAAGGTAAAAGTGGATGGCGTTGGGATGCGGAAGAGGTGGTGTCATGGGAGGGTTTCAGTGATGGGGTGTCCCTCACCTCATGCGAGTGGCCCCCACTGGCCTAGGCCATCACTTTAAGATGCCTTTTTGGCTACCCAGCCCTCGAGCAGAGTCCCATTCTGTGTCAATCACACACCTCTTCCGGGGCCCACCTCTAACAGGGGCCCATCCCGATGCTCTCGGTCAGTGTCCTTCTTAGGCTGCTTCCCCAGAAACATTTCCTCACCCTTGCCGCCTTGGGACCTTACTGCAGTCACAACATATAATCCACCGGAGCAGCCAACATTGAGCTGTCCATGGTGCTGCTGCTCCCACAGCGAGCCAGCTGCCTGGTCTTCTTTTATTCAGGGCTCCAGTGACACTGAGCTAGATCTGGTCCTGCTGCTGCTTCTTCTAGGCCTACCTGCCCCTGATTGGATGGTTTCTTCTGTCACTGCTCTAGCCTCCTGGCCCTTTTCTGAGCCTCAGGACCTGCTCCTCCCCATCAAATGGGTTTTCTAGGCAGACTCAGGAGGCAGCCCTGGGGATCTCTGCCTCTTTGCCTCATTTCACACCTGTGGCGTAGCTCAATTTGGTGATTGCCCTGCTGTATAGACATGCTCATGGAGTATTAGCACAGCTTTTGCAATGACAAAAAGGATCATTGTTCACCACAGATCGATAGGAATGGCTGCAATTTGTCACTAGTATGGCTCAGCCTGACTCATTAACAGGAGAGATCATTGTTGAAATTTGCTCTCCAAGAGTCTGTGGAGACAGAAATACAGAAAGTGAGCCCACTTAGAAAACTGACCGTGGGATCTTTTTGGCTACTCCAGGTTACTGGTATAACTTTTTAACTGGCTGCTCCCCTACCTCTAAGGGCATACTGCCTATTATGTTCCACTATTAATTGACTCAGTGTCATGTATCTCTTGGATGGCAATGGGTGGTTGGAAAAAGTAAATGGTTATTAAATTCCATCCACAAGCCGAGATAGCTCCTCAGTACATTGTGACCAGCTAGGAGTCTTGTGAAGTAAATGAAAAGGTGTGATGTTTGCGGAGGGGGGGGGGGTTAATTCTAATTTGACATCTTTGTTCAAATGTGCATCTGGCTTCCGTGTAACCATGAAATCCACCTGGTTCTGTGTGAGAAAGTGAGGAACGGGGCAGAGAATCGTGCGAAGGCCAAACATTCTAAGAAGATGCTGGGAAGAGGCGTAATGACACTGAAGATGCTGTACCTCACCATCGAGGCAGAAGCAGTGGGCAAATCGAGGGCTCTGAAAGAAGACAAGCAATTATCCACTGGGACAAAGCATTTGTGATCGAAACCAGCTTAGCCTGGCAGAACAAAGAAATAAAGAGCAAGAGAACCAACTGGAAATAAACACCCATCAACCCTTGTTCAGGGCCGAGCTCCCTGGCTCCCCTGCAGTCCCCCAGCACGGCGCTGTCCAAGGTATCCAGCGAGCAGACACCAGGTCCCTCGCCTTTCAGGAACTTGAGCAAGACTGAGGCCTGGTGGCCAGCCATCGCTTTTACACAGCTCTGTGCCCCACCATGGATGCAGCTGTAGTTTGGTTGGGGCTGAAATGCTCATGGTGCCCAAAGCCCTTTCAGACCCTGCAGATGTTTCCAAGGTCTCACTCTTCAATTTTCCACCAGAACTTCCCCCTCCAGGTTGAAATTCAAGCTGATCAATTGCAGCAAACGGGAAAACTTGTGGGGAGACTCCAGGGCCCCTCGGCACACCAAGACAGGTACCTGGATCTAGAAGCAGCGGTAGGAGATGAGGAAGATGAGGCCATTGATGAGGAAGAAGGAGCCGCCCACGGCCAGCTCCCGGACCCAGCGGAAGCCATGAGCTGCAGAGCCTGGAGAATCATGAATGGAACCAGCAGGTCAATGTCACTGCTGAGCATCCAGCCCATGGTATTAAAGATTTTGCTGCCTCTAGGATCTGTGACGAACTCCCCTGGATCTGAGGGATCATCAAGCTGAGATGGGAAATCCCCACCCCCACCATAGCTGTTCCTATTACACTGGTGGGCACTGACCCCTAATCCTTCCTGTCTGTGTGTCTGTCCCTCTCTTGTCTGCCTGTGCTGTAACACTGCTGTGACCTGCCCTGTCCTTGCTTGTCCAGCCAGAGCAGTGGGGAAGTGCGGGGGTTTGGGAAGGAGACCATGGGGGAGATGTTAGCAGATAGCAGCTGACTCACCTGACACTGTAATCTTCACAGCTCGGCTCTTGAAGGATGGGACCCACCTCCCAGCCATGTTCTCCTCGTACCCACAGGCGAATTCCCCGGTGATATTGGGACTGGTCCAGGGGATGCTGAGCACAGAGACCTTCACAGAGCCAGTGCCAGGCTGCATGGTGCTGATCTCAGACCCCAGATCCCCAGGAACAAGCTCGACTCCGTCCTTGTAGAAGTGAAACCTCCGCCCGCGGGCGTCCCTGGGGGCCGTGCAGGTGATGTTCAGGGAAAACCCTTTGCTTACCGCTCCAGACAGGGGATCCATGCTCAGCTCCGGCTGGGGAGGGGGATCTGCAGGGAACAGAAAAGGGGAGGGGTCAGCAGGGCCCTGGGAGGGGAGAAAGTGGAGTCCAGAATTTGGTTCATTCACAACTGAACTTTGTTCTCTCTCCGGAGCCTCTGGTCTCATTGCAGGGTCTCCAGGGGCTGCTCGCAGAAATGAGCAGGAGCTGAACTAGGGACGGCTTTCTTCCCATGCACTGTGGGGCTGAGATACGGTGGTCAAAGGCAGAGAAGGGCGACAGGACATCACTCGCTTTTTGTCCCTCCGCCCTGCCAATGCTCCATGGAGCCTTCAGCAGACGAGGAGGTCCCAGGGCCTGTGGGGATCCCCTCCCCCAGTCAGGCAGTTTGAGACCTTGGGCCCTGCTCAGAATCCGCCATCCCGGAGGGGAGAGGCATGAGGCAGCCATGTCTGAGGGGGTTACCCCGGTCTCTGTCCATTGTGCAGCCATGTTCTTTGCTGCTTTGAGTGGCCATTTGCTGTGCCGCTCTCTCAGGGCGGCCATGTTGGAAATTGGGGTCCATGTTGGATTGGTGTCTCCATGGCAGCCTTGTGTTGAGGCCACTTTGAGGTCCATGTAGCCTGACCCCTCCCCATGGAAATATGGTCTCACCCATCACTGACACCGGGACAGGAAGGCTCTTTTCCGATGGTATTTCTCGCCCACGCTCCACTCTCCAGTACAGACAGGTGTAGGCTTGGCTGGCGGCTGCGTCACTTGAGCTGATCTGCCAGGTGCCCTGGCTGGAGACCCCGCTGGAGATCTGCTCCCCTCTCTGATTGAAGAACCTGTATCCTGCTGCTTTCTCTTTCAGTTGCTCTGAGCACCTGAAGGTGACTGGTTCCCCTTGGATATAAATGGGCTGAGGAGGGTCCAGAGAGAGGCTGGGGGGAGGTGGACGTGCTGGGAGGGAGAGAAGTGAGGAGGGGAGACAGATAAGCCACATCCCTGACTCCCTCACACAAACTTCTCCAGTCTCCCTGCTCAGAGCTCCCTCCCCCAGGCTGATAGACCCAGGCTGGTTCTTCCCTGCTTGGCTCTCCCAGGTGGACAGGTGTGTACAGCAGGGACACATGCATGACCCAGAGCACACCCGACCTCTGCCAGGCCCTGGGAGGGGAGGGGCAGATGATACCAGGTCAGAGCACACCCAGAGCTCTGGAAGCACACTTGTTCTGCCTTTCCAGCAGGATTGTGAACCGTTAATAATGACTCTCTGAGAACGGTTATCCAGCCAGTTATGCACCCACCTTATAGTAGCCTCATCTAAGTTGTACTTGCCTAGTTTATTAATAAGAAGGTCATGTGAGAGTGTCAAAGGCCTTACTAAAGTCTAAGTACACCATGTCCACAGCATGTCAAATTCATGTCATGAATGAGAGGTGCAGGGAAACTTCTCCATGGGAAACTGGGTGCACTAAGACCCAGCCCTGACCTGGGCCCACATGTTACCCCAAATGGGGCAGAGCTTCTGTGTGTGGGATCCACTGGCTGGCTGAGCTGCCCATGGGGTGAGGGACAGGGGGTCTCTGTCTCAGCTCTGAGCCTCAACTAGTCACTCCCTTGGGACCAGGAGCACTTTGGAGACCAGATCCCTGCTTTCAGAGTAAGATTTGTAATTGGTGGTGCCCAGTGCATCAAGGCCCTCTGCTCGGGTTGGGCTGGGCCGGACGCAGGTGGGGGCTTTGCTCCCTGGGGTGCTCCTGTGCAGCTCCCACCAGTTAACCATAACTGCTCAGGGTGATACTTACTGGTTAACCAGCTAGCTATTTGCCTACCCAGCAGACCCATTAGCAGACCAGTCTGGCAGAGTTAAGTGGGAACAGTTACCTATCTGCAGTAGAAATCTATGCACAACTCCCTCTTTCTGCCAGAAAATAAAGGCTTAGAGAAGTCACTTTACATCAACTATTTACTAACATTTAACAACAACAGGTGGTTGGGATTATCAAAGGCACTCACTGCATCTCCTCTCCCTCCCCTAGTGCTGGGCTGTGGGGATCCTGGTGAACTGGTAAGGCGTCAGGGGAACATCAGACAATAATTATGAGGTGGAAGGGCTGAGGATTCCTGGTCAAGTTACCCATCTGCCTTGCCCTGTAGTGACAAATATACTAAGCAGCTGGGCAGCTCTCCCTGCCCTTCACAGCCAGCTGCACCCCCCCCCCCCACCCAAGCACATCAGACATCAGAGGCTGACATTGACCAGAGGCAGAGCAGGCAGGGGAATTCTTTAATTAAATCTACCCAAGTTACAAGTGTTTGAGGGCTGGGGACCCCTAAAAGGAAAGTAGCATCAAGCCCCGCCCCCATCCCAAAGCCAGAGACCTGGGGAGTGGCACTGACCAGATACAGAGGTTGGATCTGACCCAGTAGCCCTGGCTGGCCCTGTGCAGAGATGAGTTCTGAGCTGTGTTTCACTCCAGGCACGGAGCAGAGACACCCCAGCAAGGGCCAGCAAAGAGCATGGGACAGGAGGACTCACCTGTCACCCTTATGGATCTGGGTCGGCTCCTCGTGGATTTGATTTCTCGGCCAGACACTGTCTTCCAGGACTCACAGCTGTACTCCCCGACACTGCCTGGAGACATGCTCGACAGTGGCAGGGACTCGGTGTGATTGCCGTGAGATAAGCGGAGTTCCTTGGACTGGATTTCCTGGCTGTCCCTGAAGAACTGGAACCCGGACACAGTGCTCGCCCTAGCCGCTGAGCACGTCAGGGTCACGGCTTCCCCCGCGATGTAGACGGGCTGCGGTGGGGACACGTTGAGCTGGAAGCTTGGAAGGGGGGCTGGAATAGACAAAGGGAAGGTGACAGTTCTTACATGAGCAGGTCGTGACCCAGAGGCAGAGGAGGAGCCAGAGATGGGCAAAGAAGGGAGGGATCCTGGGCACAGACCCCAGCCAGCCCCAGCTCTGTGCCCAGGAACCACGTCCCTGCCAGGCCATAGAATCCTAGAATGCTAGAACTGGAAGGAACCTCGAGAGGTCATTGAGTCCAGTCCCCTGCCTTCATGGTAGGACCAAGTACCATCTAGATCATACCTGACAGGCGTCTGTCCAACCTGCTTTTAAATATCTCTGGGGATGGAGGTTCTACAACCCCCCTAGGCAACTTATTCCACTGTGTTTAACCACCCTCACAGGAAGGAAGTTTTTCCTCTTGTCCAACCTAAACCTCCCTTGCTGCAATTTAAGGCCATTGCTTCTTGTCCTGTCCTCAGAGGCCAAGGGGAACAATTTTTCTCTCCTCTTTGTAACACCCTGTTAGGTATTTGAAAACCGCTATCATGTCCCCTCTCCATCTTCTCCTTTCCAAAGTGAACAAGCCCAATTCTTTCAGCCTTCCTTCATAATTCCTGTTGTCTAGACCTTTCACCATATTTGTTGCTCTTCTTCTCCAAATCTTTCTTGAAATGTGGAGCTCAGAACTGGACACAATACTCCAACTGAAACCTAATCAGCACAGAGCAGAGCGAAAGAATGACTTGTCGTGTCTTGCTCACAACGCTCATGTGAATGCAGCTCAGAATCCTGTTTGCTTTTTTTGCAACAGTGTCACATATTTAGCTTGCGGTCCACTCTGACCAATAAATCCCTTTCTGCAGGACTCCTTCCTAGATAGTCACTTCCCATGCTGTGTGTGTGAAGTGGATCGGTCCTTCCTAAGTGGAGCACTTTGCATTTGTCCTTATTAAACTTCATTTACCTCAGACTATTTCTCCAGTTCATCCAGATCATGTTGAATTCTGACCCTATCCTCCAAACCACTTGCAACCCCTCCCAGCCTTGGTATCAACTGCCAACTTAATAAACGTCCTCTCTAAATTGTTGAAGATAGTGAACAGAATTGGTCCCAAAACAGGCCCCTGCTGAACCCCACTTGTTCTGCCCTTCCAGCAGGATTGTGAACTACTAATAACTACTCTCTGAGAATGGTTATCCAGCCGGTTATGCACCCACCTTATAGTAGCCCCATCGAGGTTGTGTTTCCCTAATCTATTGATAAGTAGTATTTGTCTAGTTTATTGGTCATGTGAGACCATATTGAATACCTCACTAAAGTCCAGGTATACCACGTCCTCTGCATGTAAAATTCATCTTATGAATTAAAAGGCAAAGAAACTTCACCATGGGAAACTTGGTGCATTGGTCCACCTCACTGAAACCCAGCCCTGCCCTGTGCCCACGTTACCCCAAATGGGGCAGAGCTTCTGCGTGTGGGATCCACTGGCTGGCTGAGCTGCCCACAAGGTGAGGGACAGGGGGTCTCTGTCTCAGCTCTGAGCCTCAGCTGCTCACTCCCGTGGGACCAGGAGCCCACATATTACCCCAAATGGGGCAGGTCCTCTCTGTGTGGGATCCGGGCTGGGCTCCCCAGGGCACAGCAGGGGTGAGGGGTGGGTGGTCTCTGTTTCAGCTGTGAGCACCAGCCGATCACTCCCCTGGGTCCAAGACCACCTGGAGACGAGACTCCTGCTTTCAGAGTAAGATTTGCAATTGAGAGTGCCCAGCACACCAGGGTAGGGTTTCTCCCTCCCCTATTGATTGGCTTTGGGGATCCTGATGAACTGGAAACAGGTCAGGGGGGCATCAGACTATAATTATGGGGTGCAAGGGCTGAGGACATAAAACAGGTTTCCTGGTCAAGTTACCCCACTGCCTTGCCCTGTAGTGACAAATATACTAAGCAGCAGGGTACCTCTCCCTGTCCTTCATGGCCTGCCCCTCCCCAGCCAGCATCTCAGACACCAGGGCCTGACTCTGACCAGAGATGGGGCAGGCTGGGGAATTGTTTAACCAAAGGTCCCCATGTTTACAAATGTCTGAGGGCTGGGGGCCCCCTAGAAGGAAAGTAGCATCAATGCCCCCACCCCCAAATCCCAAAGCCAGAGACCCAGGGAGTGACACTGACCAGATACGGGGGCTGGATCTGACCCAGTAGCCCTGGCTGGCCCGGTGCAGAGTTGAGTGCTGGGCTGTCTCCCCTCCCCGCCCCCCCAGGCACAGAGCAGAGACAGCCTAGCAAGAGCCAGCAAAGAGCAGGGAATGGGGGGGACTCACCTGTCACCCTTATGGAGCTGGACCGGCTCCTCGCGGATTTGATCTCTCGGCCAGACACTGTCTTCCAGGACTCACAGCTGTACTCCCCGGCGCTGCCTGCAGACACGCTTGACAGTGGCAGGGACTCAGTGTGACTGCCACGAGACGAGGGGAGTTTCTTGGACTGGATTTCCTGAGTGTCCCTGTAGAACCGGATCCCAGACACGGTGGGTGACCCAGCAGCTGAGCACGTCAGGGTCACGGCTTCCCCAGTGAGGTAGACAGGCTGCGGTGGGAACATGGACAGCTGGGGAGTTGGGAGGGGGTCTGGAAAAGACAATGGAGTCAGCGGAGGAGATGCTTCCCACGTGGGTGACTGGTGACCCAGAGGCAAATGAAGAACTCAGTGTAAAAGACAAGGGGACGGTGACAGTTCTTACGTGAGCAGGTGGTGACCCAGAATCAGAGGAGGATCCAGGGAAGGGCAGAGCAGGGAGGGATCCTGGGCACAGACCCCAGCCAGCCCCAGCTCCGTGCCCTGGAACCACGTCCCCACTGGGCCAGGCAACCCCTGAGCAGCAGAGATCTCCCTGCCAGGGATCCAGTGGGACCAGCCTCCCTTGCTGGGAACCTGAGGGGACAGATCCTGCAGGGGCTGGGGGGGGGGTGGCTTGTGCAGCTGAGGCCGGGGGTGTCAGGCATAGACCAGGGTGCCCCTGCAGAGCATCACACTTATACCTGCCATGTAAGGTCACAGGGGGAGGGACTTAGAAACTGAGCCCTCATCTGACAATATCCTGGAAGCAGCAGCTGGGCTGCATCCTTAGAATCAGTTGCAGAACAGGGCTGTGATCTTCTCCCCCCCCCAAGCAGTGCCCAGGGGCCTCACCCTTTCCCCCCAGCAGTGCATTCTGAGCGACAAACGGTATTGATCAGCTGGGAGCCTGACAACACGGTAAGGTGATGTTGCCGCCGCCACGACTGTAAAATCTACAAAGCTATGCATTGCACTGCAGAGCTGATAACTTGGCACCATTGTGTCTCAAGATCGTTCACTGTCATTTACGAAATAGCAGTACGTTGGCTGATGCTGGCCAGACATTTCCGCCAGAAACAGTGTTTAGTAGAAGCCTAGGGTTCCTGAAACACCACTGTGAAATGCAAACACTGTAGTAATAAGCAGTGCTCTCTCTGACATTTTCCAGCCGCAGGTAGGTTGAATTTTCTTAAGTGCACCACCAGTACACCTGGGGCTTGTGCAGCTGAGTCCAGGGGGGGTCAGGGAGCTCCCCCCCACAGCAGGCACAGACCAGGTTGTCCTGCAGTAAGTGCAGGTGCCAGTGATGTGCTTCAGAGCTCTGGGTGGCCAGAGACCATCACCCTTGTACCTGCCGTGTAAGTGCTCCTCACTGAGGTGCCCTGGCTTGGATGGGGGTGGGGATTAGAAACTGAGCCCTCGCCTGACAATATCCTGGAAGCAGCACCCAGGCGGCATCCTTAGCATCCGTTGCTCTTGTCTGCCTGCACCACAGGGCTGTGATCTTCCCCTCAGCAGTGCCCAGAGCTGAGAGCTTCCCCCCCAGCAGTGCCCAGGGGCCATACCCTTCCCCTCCTCAGTGGTGCCCGAGGGCTGCGCACTTCCTTCCCCCCTCTTCCCCCCCCCCCGCAGCAGTGCATTCTCAGTGACAAACCTCACTGATCAGCTGGGAGCCTTTGGGTCACTGCATGCCTCATACCAGGGCCTGCCCCTCACTAGAGAGGGAAGAGATTTGGGTTTTGTGTCATTAACCCTCTCCATAGTTTCCAATGTTCCTGCCACATGAGAGCCCCCAACACCCTGTCATGGCCATGAGGGATGGCCAGCAACCTGGGGACTAGGGGGTGGACTATGTGCCCTGTACCTAGCCAGGTAGTGATCAGCCAATAGAAATGCAGGTAGGGATTTCAAACTGAGACAAGGGATTTTTAACTTTTCCGTCCTTTGTCTCTGAGCCAGTTTGCTCTCTAGATACTGAGGGAGACAAAAGACATGTCTCTCTCCAAGGAAAAGACTCTTCATCACATGTAAGTAGGGTAAAGTCTAGATAAATCCATCGGGTTTCGTTGTTTGGGAATTTGGATCTGATGTCTGTGCTGTCAGAAAGGGGGTTTCCTCCCTTTGCAACTCAGTTGTGGTCCAGGGGAGAATCCTCCATGGATGTATGAATTGGTGGATCTTACCATCTAGCCATTCCAACTCTGCTTGTAACTGGGGTATTGTTGTGATGATAAAAGTTCTTTCTTTTTTTTAATTAACCTGATATTGGTTAATTTTTATGTCCTGGTTTTACTTTAGGGCTGAAATTTCCCAAGTGATCTCTTCCCTGGTTTTCTTACCATTACGTGGGTGAGGGCAGCAGCTTTTATTCTCCAAAGTCCAGGGATTAGAATTTTGGGGGGAGTTTTTGTACCAAAGCCTGTAGACATAAGGGTTTTGGGGTGCTTTTACAGGCCTCCACTTCTGCATTCTCCGTGCCAGAGTGGGGAACAGCCATGACACTCCAAGGTTTCCAATGTTCCTGGCGGCTGGGAGCCCCCAACACCCAGAGCACCTCTCACACCCACCCTCCAACCCAGCCCGGGAGCCAGAGACAAGGGTTGAACAGCCCCAGCGGGTGACCGTGTGCGGAGCTGAGAGACTAGGCTGAGTCTCACCCTGCGCATTGGGAAGGAAGACCCCCACCACAGGGCCAAGGAGCAGCAGGAGTCGGGGACTCACCTGTCACTTCTATGCGGATCTTCTGGCTCCTCTTCGATGGGATCTCTCGCCCAGGCTCTGTCTTCCAGGATTCACAGCTGTACCACCCAGCCTGTGACCCAGGCTCCCCTGACAGCTGAATCGAATGGATGTAACTGTGCCAAGGTGCAAGTTTTCGGGAGTGGATTTCCTGGTCATCCCGGAAGAACCGGATCCCGGCCACGACAGGCACTCTGGCAGCTGAGCATGTCAGGGTCACAGTTTCCCCAGGGAGGTAGATAAGATGCAGCGGGGACACGGTGAGCTGGGGGGGTGGGAGGGGGTCTACAAAAAGACAAGGGGGTCGGGGGAGGACATGGTTTCTATGTGGGTCGCTGGTGACCCAGAGGCAGAGAAGAAGCCAGGGGAGGGCAAAGCATGGAGGGATCCTGGACACAGACCCCAGCCAGCCCTAGCTCCATGCCCAGGAACCATGTCCCCACTGGGCCAGGCAACCCCTGAGCAGTAGATATCTCCCTGCTGGGAACCCCGTGGGACCAGCCTGCTCTGCTGTGTCCTTGAGGGGGTAGCTCCTGCCCAGGGCAACTCAGCCTGCAGGGGCAGGGAAGAGGCTTGTGAGTCTGAGGCCGGAGGTGTAAGGGAGCTGCTCCCAGCAGACACAGACCAGGCTGATCTGCACAGAGGGCATATACTCTGACGTGATGGAGGACATTGTATCTTCAGGTGCTATCTCCCTCAGGCTAGCTGTGACACACCCAGGCAGCCAGGGATCCTGATGTCTTAGTGCCAGCAGGGTCACTGGCCAGAAAATGATGATAGAGGAATCCAGGCAGCTCCAGGGCTGAAGATTCACAATGGACGGCCCTGACAGTGCCCAGCCAGGTCTCTGGTGCTGTGAGCTTCCCCACAGCAGTGCTGATTCTTTGCCTATCAGGTGGGACCCAACTACCCACCACAGAGTGTCTGAGATGCAGGGAGGGTCCCTGGTTGGAGACAGGGGGTGCAGATCTGGTTTTGGGGGCTGGGACCATGTATGAATTTTCCATCCTATTAACTGATCCATCCCATGTCTCCCATTCTCAGCTTCTCAAAAAGAGGCCACAGGAACCATTAGCCAGAGGCTAGAACTGTCCTGAACTGACCCCTCTGTGGCCTAGAACCGAGCTCTGAGAAGCATTCCGATATGGCCAGCACTGGAGAATTCACCCAACTCACCCCACCATGGAATTGTCCCTGTGGCCAGTACCCTCACATTTAAAAAATGCCCCATCCAGACAGCCTGGATTTGCCTGGCTCCCGCCCCCCCCTTCCCACACACACACACACACACACACTTGGTCACGTTAGATCTTTGTCTGTTAAGCTGAAGAGTCATCAATCAGTCAGTGTCTGTTCCCTACGTAGGGACTGCTCAACTGGGGTCAAGTCCCTCCTGAACATGTTCTGTGTCATGCTAAATGGCTACAGCCCAGTGTCCAGCCACTACAAGATGGATCCACCCTCCATGGAGCTGAGCAAATTCCAGCTCCCGCCCCGTCTGGGCAGTTTCATACCCCTCACCCTGCTGCGTCCAGGAGCTGCCCCACTGCCTGTGGCCAACAGACCCAGACCATGCCAAGGAGCAATTCAAGGACCAGGCCAAGAACCCAGGACACAATCGGCCTTTCCCACTGGGCACACTGAGTGGACCTGTGGGGGGAAGGGTCCTGCATGTGTCTGGGGAGGTTGAGCCAACCATCCGGCCTTCCCAGCAGCAGCTAGAAGAAACCGACCAGAAATGAGGCAGCTCGGGCGGATGTGGAGGAAGGAGGGGGGAGTTTTCCACCCATCACATTTCCTCCGGGGTCTCTGCAGACCCAGCTGTTGATCTGCTGCTGCATGGGGCTGGGGCCCTGTGTCATCTGTGGGAGCTCAGAGCTGTGGCAGAGAGCACGGGAGTGCGCACATACACAAACACACACAGCGATGGACCTGCCCAGGGGCACTCTGTGACATGGGTAGGTGGGACTTCGGTCTCCATGGCCCGTCCAGCCCTCGCTTTCTCTGCTGGGACTGCCTGTGAGGGGCCGGGTCGCACCCCTGGGGATGGGGGCAGCTTCTCCCATGTGGGCTTGACTGGGCCTCACCAAGCAGCCATCTGCCAGGGTCACGCTCCAGCTTCTCAGACATGGCTCTGGCCTGGAACTGCTGCTGGGGCAGGTTCCTGGGAGATGCCCATGAAGGGGGCAACCTGGCCCAGGGAAGACCTGGCACAGGGACCCCAACTTGCAATTCCAAACTCCACAGAAGTTCCTAAGCCCCATGGGCAGAACTTCTCCCCCCTTCGCACCCCCTGCACCACGTGCACCCAGATAAGGATGGGAGATGCTGTTACCTGCAGGGGACACCGGGCTGGGGAGTATCTGGAGCGAGGCTGGAGGAGAAGAGAAGAGAGGAGGTGAGAGCTCTGGGGAGGGGAAGGGAAGGGGGTGCACAGAGACTGAAGGACTCGGGGGGTTGCTGGACAACAGACAGACACAGGGGCTGGGGGCCAAGGCAGGGCACTTACCCAGCAGAGGCAGAAGGCGAGGTAGCTCCATGCTCTCAGCTGGGAGCTGGGTTCTTGGCTCAGATGCTGGATGAATGTGAGCGCAGGGAGGGGGACGGGCCCCTCTGCTCTTACAGAGGAAGCCACAGGCTCATGCGTGGTCACCGCTCAGCTCGGGAGCTGGAGACACACCGGGGCCTGGTGCACAGGGTGGGAGGAGGGGAGCTCACCATTTGCTCATCTTAGTGGTGGGAGGGGCTGCTCCTGCAGGTGATTGACATCTCTGGTTCTGCAAAGGAACCTGGGATAAGTTGCCGTGGCTCTTACACCTGCTGGGGATCTGGCCCTGGGGCTGGGGTCTACTGACACCCACTGGGACCTTGCTCATTCATGCTGCAGACTTGGGAACGGCCCCTGGTCCTGCTGGGCCTTCAGGCTTCTGTCACACTAGTGCTGGAGGTTCTGCTGTGGCGGAGGAGCCTTAGCACAGATGGGCAGTGATGGGGTTCGGGAGGATTTCCAGGCCCCAAGCCCTGACCCTGTGGGATGGGACTGACCCCGTTCTGGGTAACAGCAGCTGGAGGCCAGGCCAGGCCCAGCTGTGGAAGGGCTGGAGCATGAGCAGAGAAGGGGGCAGCCTGGCTGGGATGGGGCTGTGGGGAGAAGCTCTCCTCCCTCTTTGTTCATCCCCACAGGGGAGAATCTTTCATCTGGCCCTGCTGGGGGAACATGTCTTGGGAGGAGAAATCACAACCGGGCCTGTGGGTTTGTCGTCAGCACTGCGGTGCCAGGCCCTGCCATGAGTGGGCACCCCAGCCATGAGTCCCCCCTGCCCCACCCAGCCAGAGTGGGGGTCACAGCCACAGCAGAGCCACACAGACACTGAGAGCAGATCTCTTCTGGGCAGGCTCACTCACAGGGACTTGATGCACCCCCCAGGCACACAGCCCCAGTGGAACCTGAACTTGAACTCACTCTGTAACAAGTTTACTCAGAATGAGCTCACAAGCTGGTCGCTCCTTCATCAGTGAGAGAGAGAGATGCACCCTGGGTGAGCTGGTAGAGCCTGTGGCCGGAGATAGACTCACGGGTGGCGTTAAGGCCAATGTGTGAAGAGGGCAACCGCTCTGTGAAGGGAGCTCACATTTCAAAATGCCCCTCCAATGTGGCGGGAATCAGACAGCAGAAGCGAGAGCGCGGAATTTCCTAGAAGGGACATTCTGTGTGCTGCTTACGAGAGAGAAGAGCCAGAACAACTCCAACCCAAGAGAGAACCTCTCTGCACAGAAATCCCTGCAAGCAGGGAGACTGGGTGTGAAGGTGGGATCACAGCCTGGCCCTGAACAGTGAGCTCCCTCTGGGAAATTCAACCTAAATGTGTAGAAATAAACATTTTGCTTAATGCTGCAGATCCCGAACACGGACAATTCAAGGGCTCTCAGTGACAGACAAGCTGGGGAAGGAGTTTCGCAGACACACTGGGGTCAAGCAGGCCAGAGGCGAGGGACTGGATACTTCAGGGCCTGAAATATTTATCCCATGGACACTGGGCCCAGCAGCGCAGGTTCACATTCTGTCTGAGCGAGACGATGGGAAAGCAAAAGTAAAACCCAAACTGGGGCCGACACACACACAGGGACGTGGTTATGCTGGAGAAATGCACCAGTGAGGGGGAAGTGCATTGCTACTTCACAGAAGGGCTGGTCACAGACTTCGCCAGGCCCTGGGTAAAGTTTGTGGGGGGGGGGGGCTTGGCTCTGGACCCCGTGAACAGGTGGGACGGAAGGGGCATGC
Source organism: Pelochelys cantorii (assembly GCA_032595735.1). NCBI lineage: Eukaryota > Metazoa > Chordata > Testudines > Trionychidae > Pelochelys > Pelochelys cantorii. The sequence continues at coordinate 17,649,956 of CM064351.1, read as the reverse complement.
CTAGGGGCAGCCAGCCCTCAGTGGATCATGCCGCCCCACCCTGAAGTGTTAGAGTCCATACTACTCCCAGAGCCATGGGTAGAACCTGGGAGTTGTGGTTCCCGGACCCCCCTGGAGGCTACCTGGAAAGAAGACACCAGAGGAGCAGAGAGAACGTTCCATCGTGACCCTTCAGACAAAGGAATGTCTCAGAGAGGGTACGTCTACACTACAGTGCTACTTCGAATTAACTTAATTCAAAATAGTTAATTCAAATTAAGCTAACTCGAAATAACACGTCTATACACAAAAACTATTTGGAAATAGCACGTCCACACTGAGTGGACCCTGAACCGAAGTTAAGGCCGGCCTGAACCAGTGCCGGCAGGGCATCAGGTTTGGGCTTAGCGTGTGGGGCTGCTGCCTGAGGCTAACTGAGCTCCATGCTTAAAGGGACCCTACCCCCACCCTGGACAGACAGTTCTCAGGGTTCCCCGCTTGCTTGTCTACCTCGATGAGGGACAGCAAAGCAGTGCTGTCTTGGAGTGCCCTGAGTGCCCGCACTCAGGACACCACAGCACTCGGCCACTTGGAGCCAGAGCTGCCCCTGGACACGCCGGTGCATCTCGTGGGGTCGTTGCCATCAGCCTGGCTGCAGGCTGCTATCCGGGGGATCCATCAGGGGGGCTGTCAGGATCAAGGAGGCTCTGCGGGAGAGCGTCCACCCCAAGAAGCCCTCAGAGCATCTCCGGTCCTCCCCACCAGGGGCTCGTGCCCCATTCCTCCCTCACCTCCTTCCACTTACCCCTCCCTAGCCCCCCTTCCTGATGTCAAATAAAAGACACGTATGTTCAAAAATAGAAACTGGGTTTATTGAACAAAACTGGGGGGGGGATGAACCTCTGGGGAGACTGGAAAAAGGAGGTGGGAGAGGGGAAGAGAGAGGGTGGAAGAGGGGAGGAGGAAACCTGGGAGGAGGAAGGTGGAAGGGGGAAGCAAGGGGAAGAAGGGGGAGGGGAAGCTCAGGGCTCAGGGTTGGGGGTCTCGCCGGACAACCTGACTTTCATGCTAACCTGCTCCTGGGTTCGCATGTGGCCTTTGGTGGCCAGGCTGGCAGCTATCCTGCCATAGACGGCCGCATTCTTCCATCTAGTGCAGAGATCATGGACATTGGGTGCATCCCCCCCAAACCTGAATAAGGTCAATGATCTCCACCCTGGACCAGGAAGCTGCCTGCCTTCTCCAGCCCCTGTCAGGCTCCTGGGAGCTGGCAGACTGCTCCTGGGGAGCAGTGGAGGGCTGCCTGCCAGTGGCTTGCTGGCTCATGTTTTGGGGCCACTGGGTCAGGGGGCCCAGTGACCACTGCTGGCTCTGGGCTGGCAGGCTTGGAGCTGGCACAGGCACTGTGGCCAGGGTCTACCCTTTTAATGGCTCCGGGGCTGGGGGAGAGGAGCGTAAGCTTTCCTGGTTGTGCCCAGAGTGGCCACCAGGGCTCCCTGGGAAGGGCTGGAGGCCCCCTATTTCGAATTAAGTGTCTACACAGCACTTAATTCGAAATAGGTATTTCAAATTTGGTGTTACTCCTCGTAGAATGAGGTTTACCAAATTCAAAATAAGGGCTCCACTATTTCAAATTTATTTCGAAATAGCGGTTTGCTTGTGTAGACGCTATTAAAGTTAATTCGAAATAACTGCTGTTATTTTGAATTAACTTTGTAGTGTAGACATACCCAGAGGGACAGTGTTGGACTTTCACTGTTATTTGATACCCCCTTAGGATACACCCCTGAGGCCACTTGTAGAACTCGGAAGACAAAAAACAAGGCACAATGAAGGGCCATCAGCCCTCTGGGCTCCAGTTCACCCAGTGTCCTGCCTTCTCTTGAGAGAGGTGTGTGACAGACACACACACAGCCCCATGGACATGAATTTATGTAACTCAAAGGTGTAACTTATCAACATTCTGGTTATGATCTGCTGGTTCAGTTCATCTTACTTTGATGTCCGTATCATCTTTGCATGTATCGAGTGGGGAATGTTTTGTGGGTTTCAAATGTGTGAATGAGAGGTGTCAAGAGTGTTACCCTCAAAGTCTTGATGAGCAACTGTTAAACAATTTCTTTGGTCCTTACATCAGAGCCATGGTTGGTCGGGAGAGGCCTCAATTCTTTCAAAAAGAATAGAAAAGCAGGGGGGTTGGTCTTTGCGTTGGGCACCAGGACAGGGAGGCAGCCCTGGTTTGAGGGAGCAGCTGGAAAATTTGAGGGTGAGTTTCAAAAATTTGTGCTGAGGTTTCAGTGTAGAATTAGCCAAGCAGTTTTGTTTCTTTTGATTTGTAACCTACTTTGCTCTCCTGTTCTCGCTTATCACATCAGTCCTACTACTTGTGCTTGATAAAACCATTTTTATTTTCTATCAAACCCAGTGTACATAATTGTTACATATAGGAGCGACTAGTGTGCACGTTCCCCCTTTCATTACTAAAGGTGGTGTTGTTTAGCTGCCAGCTCACTTGAGCCACATAAACTCATAAATCCACATTCATGTGTCTGCGGCTGGCTAGTCTTTCAAATACCTTTATAAGGTATTTCTAGCTAGATGGCTAACCTTTTGGACACAACCCATATACACATCACACAGTGATATTCATGACCAGGGGGGTCACCAGTTTTTCCATGATACCTGGCAAGATGCTGGTTGGCTAAATATTCTGACAGCAGTGACTTGGGTGAGCCCTTTGCCACATGCCATACAAGGGCTATTGGGGCATGAAGGGTTCAAGATGTGAATGTTAGAGGAGGGGGAGAAGATGTGGAGGAACAGAGAGGGATTCCTCTCTTATTTAGCTGCTTTCCAGGTGCGGGTTGTCACCACCTCGCTGTACAGCACATTTTCATCTTCGGTGGGCTTGGCTTTGTTTTTTGACTGGGTCATGTGCGCCTTTAATGCCTGGAAATCTATGAGTGCGTAGGTGACTTCTGAACCCTGTTGGGGGAGGGAAGAGAAATGGTGAGGGGGTGGGGTTCATTGAGGCTGGTGCTGAGAAAGAAGCTACTGGCACTCTTGGGTGTCTGAACAGGAAGAGACCTGGGAGATAATTGTCCTGCTCTACTCTGTATGTAGGGCTGAGAGGGACTGCACTAGGGGAGGCTACCGCTGGAGTGGTGTGCCCAGTTCTGTGCATCCCACAATCAGGAACATGGGGGCAAATTGGGGAGGATCTGAGCAGAGCATGTTCAGTCTGGAGATGACACGGCTCATGAGGGACATGATAGACATCTGCTAAGCCAATGTTATAGAGGATGAGGATCATTTTTTCTCTATGTCTGCTGAAGTTAAGGCAGAATGGGTGTAGTCTGTGGCACGAGAGATTTAGGTGAGATGTTACAAGAAATGTTCTACCTCTAAGGGCAGTGAAACTCTGGAACAGGTGACCTTGAGATGTTGGGAAATCTCTGTCAAAGGCCAAACACCCATTGGAATGGTATAAGTTGATGTAATTCTGCCACAGCACAGGAGGCAGAACTGATGACCTCTTGAGGTCCCTCTCAGCCCTACAGGTACGTCTAGACTACAGGCTTTGTCGACAGAGTCTTTGTTGACAGATACTGTTGACAAAGCCTCCTTCAACAAAGAGCACTTAGACTATAGCCAGTTCTGTCGACAAAGCAAGCCACTTTTTCGGCAGAAAGTGTAGGCGCTCTCTTTTGAAAAGGCACAGTGTGGATGCAATAGCACCTTTAGTCGATGGAACACTGTCTACAAAACGCATTCTTCCTCGTAAAATGAGGTTTACGACTGTCGACAAAACTGCTATGTTCTTACAGAACGCAGCGGTAGTGTAGTCGCGGGTATAGTTTTGTCGACAAAACCCTGTAGTCTAAACACACCCTACATGTCTGTGATTCAGTGGTGGTTTGGGGGAAAGGGAAGGCCAAATTCCAGCGCATTCTACCTGCAGAAACAAAATCTGGGCAGTATTTTTGTGCGTGTGGCTGCTTTCTGATGGCCACACACTAGAGAGGCAGAAATATGTGAGGCCTGGGCAAAAATTCAGGTATTGTCATTTCAAAGAGGTTGGATTCTGCTCACTCTTGACCTTAGCCTATCAATGCAGTCATGTTACCTGCTCCGTCTGCTCCACTCCAGCACCCATGGCTTTTGATCCCTTCCTGTCACGGCCTGGATCCAGGGTCCTGGCATGTTCTCCAGGCTCAGATCCATCCATGCTTTTCGGAGTCTTTGGAACTAGCACAGAACCAGAGAAGAAGGGAGCTGAGGTGGGGACATAACCTGAGGAAATGCCCAGCTACAGGGCATGACCTTGAACAAACACAAACTCAGCTTCTTGCCCATGGTCACGCTGGTTAAATATGTATTTTCTCAGCGTAGAGGCCCAGAGACTTTGACATTATTTTACCCTCACTTCACCCTGAGTACGACCAACAGTCTTAGTGCTGCCATCAAATGAAATCATGAGTCTTAAACCAAACTTCATCTGAGTTGGCTGTTTGACACCAGGTGTCGACAGCCTAACAATGTCCTCTTAGAACTCTGTCTTCTTCCTATACTTTGTCCTCTCCTTCCAAGTTAAATACCTCACTTACCCTGACTATTGTAGACTAGCAGACTGACCCAGTGTTGCACGGGTCCTTCAGGGCTGGGGACTGGTTGTGTGGTGTGTGCAGGACTCAGGGCAGGGCCTTCGGGATGTGGGATCGCTGGAGGATGAGGTGTGGGGGCAGGAGTGTGAAGGTTTGGGGGTGAGGAAGGTCTCAGGTCAGCAGCCCCCTTCTGGAGGGGATTTCTCTCCTTCCCGGCCACAAGGGACCTTCTGTCTCCCCTTCTCCAAGCCCCGGGCCGACAAGGACCTTCTGTTCCTCCCCCCACAAATAACCTCCCCACAGCCTCCCCAGTCACCAGGGGCCTTCTGCCTCCCCACAGGCCTTTTGGCCGCTAGGGTCCTTCTGCCCCCCCTGATCCTCCAGGCCACCAAAGAGCTTCTGTGTCTCTTCAGCTCCCCTGGTGCCATGGACAAGGGCTGGGAAGGAGGGGTTTGGGGCTACTTGCCCATTCTGGTGACAGGGAATGTGGCAGAGTTCCAGTCCTATTGGCCACTGTCTTGGTGGTGCAGCTACTCTCAGGGGTCACTCTGCATATAGTTCTCCCCTGTGGGCTTTCTGCCCCCAGTGGCCATGCTAAGTATCATGTCAGTCCTCTCTCTGCCCCCTCCCTTTCCATGGGCTGGAACACAGTCCCATTCCCAGCACTTCCCTTTGTTCCTGGCACAGTCACACCCTGAACCTGCTATCAGTTAGGAGAAGAGGAAGCTGCATACAAAGTTTGGCGGTCCCGGCTCTTACCGTTGTGGAGGCATTCTTGAACAAAACAACACACAGACAAACATTTGTATAATACAGGGATCGATTTGGTTTCCATACTGCACTATGGTAGGATCCTTTGTGACTGTGAATATTTTAAACTCTTTATATTGATCACTACTGAATAGTTTCTGACTAGACCAGATCTCAGGCGCAGGTGGGAGATCCCAGCCTCTCGCCTCCTTTCACCCACCTCTTTTCTTCCTGCGGCAGTAGCAAAGCAGAGCAGCCAGGGCTGCGATCAGGAGCAAGATGCCACCAGTTCCCAGCAGAATATCATGGGCTGTTCAGGGGAAAAAGAAGGGAGGGCAAATGACAACAGCCCAACAGCCTTGAGATGAATCTGTTCTGATAACAGATTTCCTGTGATAACCCCTCACTGTGGTGGCCATTGTACATTTGGTGTGTACCAGTATGATGACCTTTCTGAAGTGAGGAAGGATGGTCCAGTGGTGATGGGGCTGGTCTTTGACACTGGCTGTGGTCAGCAATTCCCTGATAGTCCAAAAGTCACCTGTGGGACTTGGACTCATTTCTCCATCTCTAGAATGGGCACCGAGGGGCTAATTCCATTCACACCATCATGAGGTGCCCAGATACTAGGTTACTGAAGTGTCATAGCTGGAAAGGGGGGGTCAGAAATGGGGGTTTTCTATCTCCAAGTGAGATCTGTCTCCTCATCCAACCCCCCATTCCCGTGAGAGCTCTGGGGGACAGGTGGGAGCAACACAGGGAGCTGGATTAAGACATTAATGATGTCTCACCTGTCACAGTGACTTTCACAGCCCCACCCATCAATGTCACAGTCACAGCCTGGCTCCTTGGGGCAGGTCCCAACTCCCACCCCTGTTCTCCTTGTACCCACAGGTGAATTCCCCAGTGTTGTTAGGACCAGCCTCTGGGATGCCGAGCACAGAGACGTTCATGGAGATGGTACTGGGTTCCGTGGAACTGATCTCAGACTTTTAATTCACCCAAGTCCTGAGGCTGTAATTCAGTTGAGGTCTTTGCAAAGATTTTAAGGGGGTTTTAAATATACATTGTCCCGAGGTTAAATTGTGTAAGTGATCATCATGGATTGGTAGAATGAGAACACAAGCCGCATTTTAAATCTACGGGGAAGGACCAACATGTATGTGTGGGAAGGTGAAGGGATAAGTGAGAAGGCCAAACGTTCTAAGAACAAGCCGAGAACAGAGGTAATGATGCCGAAGATTGCTGTAGCTCCCCATCGTGGTGGAAGCAGTGGGCAAATCGAGGGCTCTGAAGGAAGACAAGCATTTATCCATTGGCACAAAGTATTTGTGATCGAAACCAGCTTAACGTGGCAGAACAAAGATAATAAGGAGCAAGAGAAACAACTGGAGAGAACAAACATCCATCGGAAAAAACAGCACGAGACAAAATTCCCTGATCCTGATGGGAAAGAACTATTATCAAAGGAGAACAGTTCTGACTTAAGAGCAAGGGCATCCTGCCATTACTGGAACGCTGGTCCGGACCAACAGACCACCTCACTCCTCCGCCCAGGATTGAACAGGCTGGCCACAGGACATGCACTGGTAACCATAACGCTGATTGGTGGAATGTGTCTGTCAATGTAAGCGTACGCTAACTGCTATGCCATTGTATTCTCAAACACGGTGTGTCGCCTGTTCCCCCTGTGGCGGCGCGTTGGGGTCCCCCGACTCCTGCACCCCCGTAATGGCACGGACAGACTCCACCAGCCAGTAGAGTAGAGGGAGTTTATTGCTTCTCCAGGATACAGCACAGCACAGATGTCATCTGGTTACAGGAACCGAGCCTAGGATGCCTCAGCCCCCCTTGAGATGGGGGATGCTGGGCCCCTAAGTTCCAGCCCCTCTGGGCCCTAGGCTGCTTCCTCCATGATCCCAGACAGAAAAACTAACCCCCACTCCCTTCCAGCCCTGCCCCCAGCCAGGTCTGGCCTCGCCCCCTTCCTTTCCATTGTTCCGCTCCATGGGAGATACCTGTCTGACGAGTTTCGAAGCCCCCTTGCATAATGACTCATCCCCTGCCCTGCTGGGCCGTGCTGCAGACAGCAGCCAGTGGAGGTCACTGACAACCCACTGCCCAGCATAACAACCAGCAAGGTACCCCCACTACATCACACCCCCTATAAAGACTCCATGTGCTTCATAGAAGCATGACACCTCAGGGGGTCTGGCCCCATTCACATTACTTGAGCAATGGCCTGTTGACCCCATCTGGGTCTGACCCACTCACACCAGCTTGTGATCTCGCCCATTCATGGAGGAGTCACCGAAACCAGCTCCTGGTGCAGCAGCATCCTTGGGGGCTGATTTAAACTGATGTTTGGAGGGTCTAATGTGTCACAGAGAACTGGTCCCTTGGGTCAAAAACCTAGGCCAAACTGTTAGTCCTTTACCCCAGGTTAATTGGCCCCAGAGACGTTACAAAATCTGCATTGTAGCCAAGTCTGCAGTAAACGCAATAAGAGTTTACTGACAATGAAAAAGGAAGCAGAGAGCTAGCTGCAGGTGAGAGGCAGGAAAGAGACACAACCCAAAGAGTTCATATCTAAATCCAAAGAGTAACAGAACTGTAGGGACCTGTCTAGTCACAGGGTCTCTCTGGGCAAACCCAGGAGGCATCTCATGGGGATCTCTGGTTTCAATGCAGAGTTTCTGGCCCTTCTGAGTTCAAACAACCAAAACGATTCAGTTGCTTTTCCTTGGGGACTTTCATTCACATGTTCGTCTCCTCCTCCTAGGTTGCAGAGGAATGAAGGATAAACTTAATTTGTTGTCAGTATGACCTCTGTGTGACCTGGATGTTAAGTCTGGTCTTTGTAAAGAGGTACGTGCTTGAACACAGGTATACAAAAGAAGGGGATAGGTGAAACTGGGTTGAACCTGTTGTAAGGCCTGCAAAGGGACTGTGAGGGGACAAATAATGATTGGAGGGAATTTGGTGCAAAGGGGCATGACCTATATATGCATGCAATTGTAAGTGGTACAGTGAAAAAGGGGTAATTACCATGTAAGGTGGTACAAAAGACCTTGCCTTTTGTTTGGGAAGTTGCAGAAACTTTTCCTGAGTATCCTGGAGATTTTTGCCCTGGAATGCATTCCTGAATAAAGCTGGTTGCTTAAGAAGGGTGTCTGGAATGATTTGGTAGGGGTTTTGGGCCCCCATCCGAACCCTCGGATTATAATTCCCCGTCATTTATGGTGTCAGAAGTGGGATGGATCGGGACACCAGGTGATTGAGACGGGCTGGACCAGAGAGACTGAACAGAAAGGCGCCATACAAATCGGTAAGAGATCCGTGTTACAAAATCTCACTGTTCTGTTCCTCTCTCCTTGTCCTGAACGGCTGCTTTCACTGGCGGTAAGCGTCCACCCTATGTTAAGAACATCCTTCCCAAGCAACTGTAAGTCTTCTTCCCTTCTCTTTTTGTTTTTTTTTTTTTTAATAAGTTTGTTAAGAGGGGACAGTGGGAAGACACTGAAACAGGGTCAGCTCAGGCTTGAAGCTGAGAGGAAGGCAGGTTAGTGCCGGATTGGAACTGTCTTATAGGTAATAGGACAGGGATTATGGAGAATAAAGGATCTAAGATAGATCCAAAAACCCCATTGGGTAAAATGCTGCAGATTTATAGTCAGCCAGGGAAATTGCCAGCAGGTCTTAAACTCAGGAGGCTGGTAAAGCTCGCACAGGCGTGGAATGAATATACTTATGTAGAATCAGAATTACAGTTTCCAGATCAAGCTACCTTTTGGATTGGACAGGTTAAATTATTTAAAGGGTGTCTTAGAGTCCAGTCATCCCTCCCAGATGAATTATTGGCACCTCTGGGATGATCAGGCCTCTAAATTAAGAGATAAATCCACAATGGCTAGCCTGAAGGACTCAAATGAAAAACTGAAAAAACAATTGGCAGAAATAAAGGAGAAATCTGACTCCTCTAAAGTTTGTCCCCCTCCGTACAACCACGTTCCTACACCAAGCGCGCCCAGCGGAATCTACCCAGCCCTCTCGAAACCACCTGAAGATCTATTGGACCTGTGGGTCCCCAATTTCCCGGCTCCCCTTCCCACCAACCTGCCCCAGCATCAGCAAATATTGCTTACCGATCATTCAGCTGCACCAGCCCAATTTGAATCCCCCGCCCATGCTAACAGTTCTAAAGGGGCAGAACTCGGTGCCGACCTGGCCAATAAAACTCCGGATTCTGAGCATACTCAGAGTCCAGTAATTCTAAAGCTGTCAGAAGTCCCCACACAAATGTTGCAGCGAACATTGGCTAAAGACTTAAAGGACCTGGGGTTTGTTATAACTAAAATAGATCCCGAAAATAACTCAGTGACTATAAGTAATGAAGTAAACAAGGATGTGATTATTGAAGTTGGACCTAAAAGTTTTCCTGGACTGTTTAAAGAGAATATTAAACTTCTCCCACTAAGACAATTTCCTAATCCAGCAGGGGGCGCCCCAGCACTTGTCCACGTCCCCTGGACACCTAATGACGTCATGAATTTCAGACTTACTCTCCCCAAAATAAGAGAGGATCCTGTGGGCTTGCAAAGGGAGTTGTGTCAGATTTTTGAAGTTTATCAGCCTACCCACAGAGACATTGACATGCTACTCTCGGGAATAATGGAACCCCATGAGAAGCAAGTTCTTTACACCCAAGCAAGGCGAGGTCCTGGGGATACTCCTGCCCACCTGGGTGAGCAATGGCCCCAAGATTTGCCAGGAATTCCTGCTACTGCTGCAGAACGTACCGAGCACCGTACAGGTCTCCTGAATGCAATTACCAAAATGGGTCCAGTGCAAACCGATTGGTCTAAAGTATATAACTGCAAACAGAAGCCAGATGAAAGCCCTATTGATTTTCAGGCAAGGCTCTTTGCAGCCATGCGGAAGTATAGCACCTTTAACCCAAATGATGCCAATATGCGCACTATGGTAGTAACCAACTTTGTGCAGAATTTAAGACCAGAAATTGGGGACAAGATTATTAATAATATGATTGGATGGAAAATGGAAACTACTGAGAAAATTTTGGAAGCTGCAACTCAGTTTTTTGAAAACTTGCAAATAGAAAAACGAAAGAAAAAGGAACTTAAAAATACCCTAATGGCACTACAACTACAAGATTTACAAGGCCACGGGCAACCAAAGGGTCAGAGGGAAGGTCTAAGCAGACCCCGGCGGGGCCCCCAACCTAATGATGTGTGTAATTACTGTGGTGGGTTTGGCCATTGGAAAATTGAATGTCGCAAAAGACAACGACAAAATAGATTTAACCAGGGCCCCAACAGACAGTCCGGACCATCGCCACAAGGACAGAGGTGGCCCAATACTAACCCCTTTTCAGCAGGTGCACCCAACAGAGGCTACCCTCCGGAGGACCGACAAAGGAGTAATCCGTTCTGACTATGCCAAGAGGTTATTGATAAACGATTGCAATGCTCTCTGTTACCTTCTGTCTCTCTTTCTGCTATCCCTGATGCCTTAGTTTCATTTTCCGTTAATGGAAACAAACATGAATTTCTAATTGATACTGGTGCCTCTCTTTCCACAATACGAGAGGATGAAGCTCCCAATCTGGCCAGAACTGGAGAAATAGTAAATGCTGTGGGGGTGGGGGGAGTAACTATACCCCATGCAATGAGTGAACCATGTTCCTTAACCATTGGGCCTTTGACAGAGGAACATGCCTTTTTGTTATCCCCCAGTACACCTGTAAACTTGATGGGTAGAGATCTGCTGTGTAAATTGAGTGCTACGATTTATTGTTCCCCTGAAGGGGTCCTTGTTGATACACCCCATAATCAGGCAACAAATTTCCTCATGATGTTAACAACAGACGGACAACGTATAGACCCAGACTCCAAACTGGAGAGTGTGGAGCTGGATCAGGTACCAACGTCTTTGTGGGCTTCTCACTCCAATGAAGTTGGGAAACTGTTAACAGCAGAGCCTGTAAAGATCAGGTATAAACACGGCCGACCTTACCCTCGAGTGTCTCAGTACCCTTGTCCCAGGAAGTGGAGGAGGGCCTGTAATCTCCTCCCTGTTGGAACAAGGAGTGCTTATGAGAACACAGTCTGTGTGTAATACCCCAATACTTCCAGTCAAAAAGGAGGGGAAATTTGATGATCAAGGGAGACAGATATATAGATTTGTGCAGGACCTAAGAGCTGTAAATCAGTTTGTTATCCCCAGATTTCCTGTGGTTCCTAATCCAGCAACAATATTGTCCTCTATCCCTGCAGGTGCTAAATGTTTCTCTGTCATAGATTTATGTTCAGCTTTCTTCTCCATTCCCATTGATAAGGATTCACAGTTTTTGTTTGCTTTTTCCTATAAAAGGGAGCAGCTGACTTGGACCAGACTTCCTCAAGGATACACTGAAAGTCCCACCCTTTTCTCACAATTGTTAAAAAGGGACCTTGACTCAATTCCTTTGCCAAAAGAGTCTACCCTTGTTCAGTATGTTGATGATTTATTGATAACTCACCTGATCGCGAAGCATGTAAAACACTTATTGCTCTCACCCGTGCCTGTATTTTAGCTACTGATCACTCTGTTAACATTTATACTGACTCCATGTATGCTTTTAATATCTGTCATTCTGTAGGTCAGATCTGGAAACATCGGGGATTCTTAACGTCCTCGGGAAGTGCCATTTCTAATGGATCCCTTGTTAATGACCGCTTGCTTGCTATTCAATTACCTTTTGCTATTTCTGTTATGCACTGCAGTGCTCATCCTGATAAAACTGATACTGTATCAGTGGGAAACAGACCGACAAATTTTGCAGCCAGGAATGCAGCTGCCTGTGGACCTCCAGCTCTATTTCAAATCCTGGTCGCTGTTTCTGTTCCCCTGACTCTAAATGATTTATCCCTGTTGCAATCTAGGGCACCTGAGAAGGAACAACACAATTGGTACAAAGCTGGGTGTCGTATCCAAGGTAATAACATTTGGCTTTCACCAGATGGACGACCTGCGGCTCCTTCTACTTTGGTGTCCCAATTGGCTACCATTACCCATGGATTAGGACATATGAACAAAACGGGGGTAGCGGACCAGATTCTGAAGCATTGGTATGCGCCCGGGATTCACCAAGCTGCTGCTAAAATCACCAGCAATTGTGCTACTTGCCAAAAGTTCTCTACCCAGGGTGGAGAAAAGACTACTCTGAGTGCTCATACTGGGCCTATGGACCCTTCCAATATTTGCAGATGGATTTTATAGAGTTAACCCTTTCCTATGGGTTCAAGTATTGTCTGGTTATTGTATGTGTGTTCAGTGGTTGGGTGGAAGCTTTCCCTTGCCGCCGAGCGGACGCCACTACTGTGGTAAAGAAATTAGCTACTGAGGTGGTTCCCAGATTTGGAATCCCTTTAAAAATTGACTCGGATAAAGGAACCCATTTCACGGCCAAAATCCTGCAAGATCTGTGTAGAGCCCTCCACATAGAACAACGGTTCCATACCCCATATCATCCCCAAAGTTCAGGGCATGTTGAAAGAAAAAACCTCGATATCAAAAGGAAGTTAAGCAAGATTATCTCTGATACTGGATTAAAGTGGCTGCAGGCTTTGCCCCTTGCCCTCATGCATATCCGAAATACCCCGAACCGCAAACATGGTCTCACCCCTCATGAAATTCTATTTGGGAGACCGATTTTACTTGGATTTGAACCTTCTGGAAAAATTAATCCTTCCCACTTGTCTGAATGTTATGACGAACTACTTCAATACTGTATACATTTGTCTAAAATTGCTTTCAGTCTCTCCTCTCAGGCTGCAGAAGCCTTACCTGTCCCAACTGATGTGCCTTGCCATGACGTGCAGCCAGGAAATTGGGTCCTGATAAAAGAATTCCAGAGGAAAGACTGCCTATCTCCAAGGTGGAATGGTCCCTTCCAGGTCCTGCTGACTACCAATACAGCTGTGAAGGTAGCCAAGCGAGATTCTTGGATACACTCAAGCCACGTGCGCCAGACCGTTGACCCTCATAAGTTGTGTGAACTTGCCTCTCCCGACATATCGCCTCCTACTGAACCTGTCAGCCCAGAGCCAGAAGAGAACGACTTTCTACCGCTTTCTGAGGAAGAAATTGAACCACTTCTCCTGGACGAGGAATATACATCATCAGAAATCAGAGACTGGGACCTCGTTCGCTACGCTATCACTACAGGCCAGATCCCTTCTGGTCCTACTAGTCACGTTGACATTTCACACGAATCTACACCCGACCTTACCATTGACCCTACCGGCACTTTGTCAGAGGACGGTGGGTTTTCTGAAAGCTGTTTTCCTTCCTCCAGACTTACTTATAACCTCCGTCCGCGCAGGCGCTGAAAGGATTACAATCTCTGCACAATGGCTAAACTCTTGTTCCTCCTTTGTATAGGCCTTATTTGGCTCCAAGGGGGGAATGGTATTGGTACTAATACCTTTCTGCAGCTGGCAGAAGGTATGGCATGAGCCGCAAACAAAACTAACTGTTGGGTGTGTGCCTGGGCACCACAAAGCGCTCACAGTGGATACCCAATAGGTGCCCTTCCGTTAAACAAAACTGGACCAGTAAGTGATGCATTACTGGAACAAAATGACCAAACTGTGTGGTTCAACCAGACTGGGTGCATCCAATTATCATTTAGTGGTACAAGTCCCCTATGTAGGAATCTTACAGGTACCACCTTTGTCAGGAAATCAAGCTGTACACACATTATAACAAAGGTGAATGGGACACATGTATGGCATAATGGTTCCACTATGTCTACCACAAACCTGTGGTGTACTCTACTCAAACCAGAAATAACAACCATATGGGGAGGGACCACTAGTACAGACCTTTGCAAGGAAGGTAACACCACCTTTGCAGATCGAGCCATGATGATATATCAGTCTGACTCGTGGAACATGTACAATTATTGGTGGATATGCGGTAAATTTGCCTATAAAAGGCTTCCGCAAAATGCCTCAGGGTTTTGTTACCTCGGTCTCGTGGCACCAGCTATGAGGATTGTTGACACTTTGCTACCAGGGCATATCAGGAACAAGTGGGATGGGTCTTGGAAGAAAGCATGGAACTGGATAGAACAAACTGCCCTAGCTGAAACTACCATCCCATGGGTAGGGCAGGCAAAAACAAATCATGATTTGAAAACAATGTCCCTGCTTATGGAGAAATTCATGAATACCACAGAGGGGGCACTAGGTGTGGTACAAGGAAATTTAAATGAATTGCGAATCTTTACCCAGCAAAACAGACTGGCTCTTGACTATCTACTAGCGGCTCAGGGAGGGGTATGTGGATTAATAGGCCCAGAGTGTTGTGTTAAAGTTTCTGATGTGAGTTCAAACCTAACCACAAGGATAAAGGAAATCCAAACATTGTCTGTCCAGACAAAAACATTTAGAGAGCAGTTGCAAGACTGGAATCCTTTAAATTGGTTGGGAATAGGGTTAAGCAAACTCATGAAGAAGGTGGTGGTAGGAATATTGATGTTCCTTGTCTTAATATGCTCTATATACATAATGAGACAGCTAGCCTTATGCTGTATTAAAGGGTGCTTACAAAAGATAGAGAATGTAGCAGAAAACAAGGTACAACAGATGCTTCTGCTAAATGTACAGAACCCTCCTGAGAAAGACTACAAAGACACTTGCACATTTGAGGATGAATGGGAAAGGATGCTTAAGATTAATTGTGATCCACAAGTGGATCAAAGGGGGGAATGAAGGATAAACTTAATTTGGTGTCAGTATGACCTCTGTGCGACCTGGATGTTAAGTCTGGTCTTTGTAAAGAGGCATGTGCTTGAACACAGGTATACAAAAGAAGGGGATAGGTGAAACTGGGTTGAACCTGTTGTAAGGCCTGCAAAGGGACTGTGAGGGGACAAATAATGATTGGAGGGAATTTGGTGCAAAGGGGCATGACCTATATATGCATGCAATTGTAAGTGGTACAGTGAAAAAGGAGTAATTACCATGTAAGTGGTACAAAAGACCTTGCCTTTTGTTTGGGAAGTTGCAGAAACTTTTCCTGAGTATCCTGGAGATTTTTGCCCTGGAATGCATTCCTGAATAAAGCTGGTTGCTTAAGAAGGGTGTCTGGAAATGATTTGGTAGGGGTTTTGGGCCCCCATCCGAACCCTTGGATTATAATTCTCTGTCAGGATGCAATCCACAAAGTGTTTTGCCCTCTCATGTTCCACAGTTTTTGTCTCATGTCTTGGGGCCTTCTTTGGCAGGGCGGGAAATAACCCCTCCTGTGGCAAACTCACACTACCAGTTTCCTCCATACTGAAGGTATGTCTACACTGCCACCCCAGTTCGAACTAGGGTGGCTAATGTAGGCATTCGAACTTAAATATGCCGGGCTTCATTTGCATGTTCCTGGGTGCCGCCATTTTTAAATGGCCCGTAGTTTGAATTACCTGCCCGCGGCTACACGCGGCACGGAGTAGGTAGCAGGTTTAAAACTAATAAAAGGAAGTTCTTCTTCACACAGCGTGTAGTCAACCTGTGGAACTCCTTGCCAGAGGAGGCTGTGAAGGCTAGGACTGTAACAGAGTTTAAAGAGAAGCTAGATAATTTCATGGAGGTTAGGTCCATAAAAGGCTATTAGCCAGGGGATAGAAATGGTGTCTCTGGCCTCTGTTTGTCAGAGGCTGGAGAAGGATGGCAGGAGACAAATCGCTTGATCATTGTCTTCAGTACACCCTCTCTGGGGCACCTGGTGCTGGCCACTGTCGGCAGACAGGCTGCTGGGCTAGATAGACCTTTGGTCTGACCCAGTACGGCCGTTCTTATATTCTTATGTTCTTATGTTTTCCTGCAAGGAGAGATGGAGAATCATGAATGGAACCAGCCAGTTAAATCCTGGGCTTCATTTGCAAGTTTGAATGCCTACATTAGCCACCCTAGTTCGAACTAGGGGCCTAGTGTAGACATACCCTGAGTGTGTTTACAGTTTCAGCTCAAACACTGAAATATCCCCTTGTAATATTTGGTACGGGCGTTATCAGTGAGATGACTGCAGGCACCTACATACCAGAATTTTGTAGTAACGTCTGAACACAAGAGACATTCTTAGGAGACTAATTCCTATTTTGAGCAAAATCAGCAGCCATGGGACCTGGTCTGGTCTCCAGCAATGAGGTGAGCAGTTCTTAGCATGTTACCCTGGATTTGAGGTGTGGGTATACGCCCTTTCAAGTGATCAAATCAACTGCCACCGTGAGCATTAGCCACCATGGATTAAGCAAAGAGAACATGACTTCGTTAACGGTTAATTGGGAAGCAGGCACTTAGCTTGGAGGTCAAAACTGGTGATTCCAGACCAAATAGGAGAAAGGGACAGAAAAATAAACAAGTGAGACTGAAAATCTCAGTGGATGAGGCCCCAGATCTGGTCACCTCAGATGTAAGAAGTTTCTGGAACCGTAGGAAACGTGATGAATCCACAGAGAGGTTACGACTTGGCTGCTCTGCAGCAGTTGCTTATGTCATTCGAGAAGACTGATGCGGCCGCGGTGGCTGTGTTAGAGAGTAGTGACTTTGAACCTTCTCCCTCCTCCAGAGGAGCATGTCCCTCGATGGGCTTTGACTTTGCTCAAGAAGCAGGCTGGTCGCTTGGGCAGGCCATCTCCAGCCTCATCGATAGCTGAGTCATCACCCCCTCTTCATGGTGGATTGATGCCTTTTTACTTCCCATGGATGCTGCAATTGTCCAATGTCCATCATCGGTCCAAATCTGTGTGTGTCCCAAACCATGTCACCTTCCCTCAGGGCACTGCCCCAGGGCAGCATCCCCACACTCTGGGGTCCTCCCCGCCCAGGGAACTCCAACACTCTTGTCTCAGTGACCCACTGCCAGGGCCTGGCCCCTGTCTCAGGGGCAAACTGAATCTGAAATGGCCACTCAGTGTTGGCAAAGGGCATGGACCTGCTGCCTACTCCTGCCCTGGCTGCTTCTCTGCAGCCCTAGTATCTTCCTGGGTCCCTGTCTCTGGGGCTGATTCAGGCCTGAGCTCCCTGGCTCACCCCACCGTCCCCGAGCGCGGCGCTGTCCAAGGTACCCAGGGAGCAGGACGCCAGAACCCTCTCCTTCCAGAGCTAGAGCACGAGTAAGCCCCTCCTGGTCATCCATCCCGTTTATAGAGCCATCTGGGCTCGGATTGGCTGCCACAAGCCTTCTCTTGATTGGCAGCTTCCCACAGCCCTCCATCTGGCAGTTTTAACCCTTTACAGTCCAGTGCAGGGCACCCTCCACATCGCAATCCCTATAAACTCTGATCATTTGCTGCGTTTTAACAAAAAGAGCTACAATCAATTTGGGTTCCAACAACATGCTCTTCTATTTTTCAAACCTTATGCAGTAATTGAGCAGGGCCAAAACAGAGCCCTTCTCCACTGTTACTGTCTGACTTCTTTGCTTCAAACCCATTGAATGTTTAGCCTATGTCTCCTCCCATGTCTCCATTTGGCTGTTTTGCTGCAAGGTGTATGGAGACACAAACCTATTCCAGCTTCAGCCTGTGTCTCTGGCTCATCTTGGTTCAGTCTCTTTCCACAATCACTCGGTTCCATCAGTGGTGAGGACTGTCCTCGATTGGGTGATTCTGTCTCTTTCCTGGTTGGTTTTAGGAGAAGCAATCCCATTCCAGGCACATCCCATTGCGCTCTGTTCAAGTACGGATTTCACAGGGACTCACAGAGAACAGACTTCTCTCTGCCTGTTGATCTCTCACATACGCTCCCCTTTGATATTGTTCGCGAGTGTGGTTTGGGAGGTTATTTCTCACAACGCAGAGCACAGACCCACATTTTCACAGCTGCATGCGGGGGGGGCGGTGAATACTGGGGAGCCGGGTTCACACTGAAGAAGCAATCTCTGCACACAGGAGTTATGCAGTTGTGAAAAAGTGGCCGTGCTCCACCACAGACACAGCTGCAGTTTGGTTGGGGGCTGAAATGCTCATGGTGCCCAAAGCCCTGTCAGACCCTGCAGATGTTTCCAAGGTCTTTGATGTTCCACCAGAGCTTCCCCCTCCAGGTTGAAATTCAAGCTGAGCAATTGCAGGAAATGGGACAACTTGTCGAGAGAATCCAAGACACAGGATGAAGGGTCCCTCAGCAGAACAAGCCAGGGACCTGGATCTAGAAGTAGCAGTAAGACACGAAGAAGATGAGGCCATTGATGATGGAGAAAGAGCCACTCACAGCCAGCTCCCAGACCCAGGAGAGATGGAGAATCATGAATGGAACCAGCCGGTTAATGTCACTGCTGAGCATCCTGCCAGTGGAATCAAAGATTTTCTGCCTCTAGGATTTATGACTCACTCCCCTGGACCTCAGGGGCCATCAAGTTGAGATGAGAAACCCACCCCCAGCCCTTCCCTGTCTGACTCATGGACACTGACCCCTGATCCTTCCAGTCTGCGTGTCTGTCCCTCCCCTGCCTGCCAGTCCTGTAACACCGCTGTGACCTGCCCTGTCTTTGCTTATCCAGAAAGAGCAGTGGGGAAGTGTGGGGGTTTGGGAAGGGGACCTTGCGGGAGATGTTAGCAGGCAGCAGCCGACTCACCTGACACCATGATGTTCCAAGTAACATTCACAGTCTGGCTCCTAGGGGATGGCACCCACCTCCCATCCATGTTCTTCTCATACCCACAGGTGAATTCCCCGGTGATGTTGGGACCGGCCCATGGGATGCTGAGCACAGACACATTCACAGAGCCGGTGTTGGCCTCAATGGTGCTGATCTCAGAGCCCAGATCCCCAGGAATGAGCTCAACTCCATCCTTGTAGAAGTGAAACGTCCGCTCACGAGCGTCCCCGGGGGCCGTGCAGGTGATGTTCAGGGGAAACCCTTCGCTCACCGCTCCAGACGGGGGATCCACACTCAGCTCCGGCTGGGGAGGGGGATCTGTGGGGAGCAGGAAAGAAGAGGGGTCAGAAGGGCCCTGGGAGGAGAGAAAGTGGAGCTCAGAATTCAGTTCATTCCCAGATGAACTTTGTTCTCTCTCCAGAACCTTTGGTCTCATTGCAGGGTCCCCAGGGGCTCCTCACAGAAATGAGCAGGAGGCAGGTTAGGGACGGTTTCCTTCCCATGCAATGTGGGGCTGAGATATGGGGGTCAAAGATGGACAAGGGCAACAGAACATCCCTCATTTTGTGTCCCCCCCCTCCACTGCCAATGCTCCATGGAGCCTTCGACCGATGCGGGGGCCAGGGCCTGTGGAGATCCCTTTCCCCTGGCCAGGATGTTCCCTGTTTGGGAGTTTGGGCCTGAGCATGGTGGCGGGAGGAAGATTGGGCATGTGGAAGTGCGAAGTGGGGGCAGAGGAGGAGGGAACAAAGGGGGCACATATGAATTTACAGAGCACAGCCCAGTGCAGGGAGAGGGAGGGTGGAGAATGAGCAGAACTGGAACCAGAGGAGGCAGGAGGGGGGTTGGGGCTGGTTCTGTTCCATGTCTCTGTCCTGTGGGAGGAAGGAGCTCAGATGAGATGGACCCAGGATGTTTCAGTCCTGGCAATCGGTGAAATACGATTGATGGTACCCTGATTGGAGCTGGGTGATCCCGGCCTGGGGCTCTGGATTCTTTACCTCAGCTCTGAGCCCCACCTCACCCCATCAGAGACCAGCTCCCATCCTGGGCTGGTGGGACTGTGCCAGGTTGAAATGGGAACCTCATGTGTGTGGGGCGTGGGGGTTGGTTAAGAATAACATGTCTGGGGAGCAGAAGGGAGGTCAGACGATGGAGGTGTGGGAAGGAGCCTCTGGGAGAGAGGGGTCAGTGCAGGGAGTGGGTGAGGGAAAAGTTCCAGGCTCTGCTCAAGGGTCTCTGGGCAGCCAGGCTGGGGACACAGCTGGGGAGAGGCAGGGGGCATGGGGAGCAAGGCTGGGGACTGCAGCAGCACAGTGCCCAGCTGTATCTGGGTGGGGATCTAGAAAGGCCACCCCCCTACATGGGAACAGGGTCTCACCTGTCACTGACACCAGAACAGGAGAGCTCTTTTCCGACAGGATCTCTCGCCCACTCTCCACTCTCCAGTACAGGCAGGTGTAGGCTTGGCTGGTGGCTGCGTCACTCGTGTTGATCTGCCAAGCGCCCTGGCTGGATTCCCCACAGGAGATCTGCTCCCCGCTCTGATTGAAGAAACTGTATCCTGCTGCTTTCTCTTTCAGTTGATCCAAGCATCTGAGGGTGACCGGCTCCCCTCGGATATAGATGGGCTGAGGAGGGTCCAGAAAGAGCCTGGGGGTAGGTGGACGTGCTGGTAGGGAGAGAAGTGGGGAGGGCAGATAGATGAGCCAAGTCCCTGACTACCTCACACAAACTTCTCCAGTCTCCCTGCTCAGAGCTCCCTCCCCCAGGCTGATAGACCAAGGCTGGTTCTTCCTTTCTTGGCTCTCCAGGCTGGACAGGTGTGTACAGCAGGGGCACATGCATGAGCCAAAGCACACCCAGAGCTCTGCCAGGCCCTGGGAGGGGAGGGGCAGACGATACCAGCTCAGAGTCATCTCAGGAACAAGAGAGGGATGGAGAGTTCTCTGAGAGAAACATCCTGCCCCCCTCTAAGCCCCACCCTGCCTTGTGCCCACATGTTACCCCTCAGAGGCTGGGCCTCTGTGTAGGGTCTGCTGGCTGGGCTGGGCTGCACAGGGCTCTACAGGGGTGGGATGGGGGGGGGGGTCTCTGTCTGAGCTGTGAGCAACAGCTGGTCAGCCCTTGGGACCAGACCACACTGGAGACGAGATCCCTGGTTTCAGAGGAAGATTTGTAATTGGTGGTGCCCAGCCCGCCAGGGTAGGATCTCTCCGGGTGTGTCTACACTACCACCCTAGTTCGAACTAGGGTGGTAGTGTAGACATACCCTCCCTCCCCTACCACTGGGCTGTGGCGATCCTGACGTACTGGGTCTGCTAAGGAGTCAAGGGGGCATCAGATTATACTTATGAGGTGGAAGGGCTGAGGGCAGGATTCCTGGTCAAGTTACCCCACTGCCATGCCCTGTAGTGACAAATTTACTCGCTGGGGAGGAGAAAGTCCAAGGTTCTCCTGAAAAGTATCTGGGCGGCCAGGCTGGGGGCACAGCTGGGGAGAGGCAGGGGGCACTGGGAGCATGGATGGGGGCTGCAGCAGCACAGTGCCCAGCTGGAGATGGGTAGGGCTGGAGAAAGACCACCCCCACCATGGGAACAGAGTCTCACCCGTCACTGACACCAGGACAGGAGGGCTTATTTCCGACAGGATCTCTCGCCCACGCTCCACTGTCCAGTACAGGCAGCTGTAGGCTTGGCTGGTGGCTGCATCACTCAGGTTGATCTGCCAGGTGACCTGGCTGGAGACCCCGCTGGAGATCTGCTCCCCACTCTGATTGAAGAACCTGTATCCTGTTGCTTTCACACGCATTGGAGCCAAGCACCTGAGGGTGACCAGTTCCTCTCGGATGTAGATGGGCTGAGGAGGGTCCAGAGAGAGCCTCGGGGGAGATGGACGTGCTGGGAGGGAGAGAAGTGGGGAGAGGAGATAGATGAGCCAAATCCCTGACTCCCTCACACAAACTCCTCCAGTCTCCCTGCCCAGAGCTCCCTCCCCCAGGCTGACAGACCCAGGCTGGTTCTTCCCTGCTTGGGTCTCCCAGCTGGACGGGTGTGTACAGCAGGGACACATGCATGACCCAGCACACCCAGAGATATGCCGAGAACTGGGAGGGGACAGGCAGACGATACCAGGTCAGAGTCATCTCAGGAACAAGAGAAGGATGGAGAGTTCTCTGGGAGAAATGCTCTCCCACTCCCCACCCGAGCCCCACCCTGCCCTGTGCCCACATGTTACGCCGCAGGGGGTAGGGCCTCTGTGTAGTGTCTGCTGGTTGGGCTGGGCTTCCTAGGGCTCAGTAGAGGTGGGGATGTGGAGGGGGGTCTCTGTCTGAGCTGTGAGCATCAGCTGGTCAGCCCTTGGGACCAGGACCACACTGGAGATGAGATCCCAGGTTTCAGAGGAAGATTTCTAATTGGTGGTGCCCAGCACGCCAGGGTAGGATCTCTCCCTCCCCCCTCGATAGGCTGTGGAGATATTGATGTACTGGGTCTGCTAAGAAGTCGGGGGGCATCAGACTATAGTTATGAGGTGGAAGGGCTGAGGGCAGGATTCCTGGTCAAGTTACCCCACTGCCATGCCCTGTAGTGACATTTACTCACTGGGGAGCAGAAAGTCCCAGGTTCTGCTTGAAAGTGTCTGGGCGGCCAGGCTGGGGGCACAGCTGGGGAGAGGCAGAGGGCACTGGGAGCATGGCCAAGGGCTGCAGCAGCACAGTGCCCAGCTGGAGATGGGTAGGGCTGGAGAAGGCCACCCCCACTATGGGAAAAGAGTCTCACCCGTCACTGACACCAGGACAGGAGGGCTTATTTCTGACGGGATCTCTCGCCCACGCTCCACTCTCCAGTACAGGCAGGTGTACGCTTGGCTGGCGGTTGCGTCACTTGTGCTGATTTGCCAGGTGCCCTGGCTGGAAACCCCGCTGGAGATCTGCTCCCCACTCTGCTTGAAGAACCTGTATCCTGCTGCTTTCTCATTCAGTTGACCGGAGCACCTGAGGGTGACCGGCTCCCCTCGGATATAGATGGGCTGAGGAGGGTCCAGGGAGAGCCTCGGGGGAGGTGGACGTGCTGGGAGGGAGAGAAGTGGGGAGGGCAGATAGATGAGCCAAGTCCCTGACTCCCTCACACAAACTTCTCCATTCTCCCTGCTCAGAGCTTCCTCCCCCAGGCTGACAGACATAAGAACATAAGAACGGCCGTACTGGGTCCGACCAAAGGTCCATCTAGCCCAGTAGCCTGTTTGCCGACAGTGGCCAGCACCAGGTGCCCCGGAGGGGGTGGACTGAAGACAATGATCAAGAGATTTGTCTCCTGCCATCCTTCTCCAGCCTCTGACAAACAGAGGCCAGGGACACCATTTCTATCCCCTGGCTAATAGCCTTTTATGGACCTAACCTCCATGAAATTATCTAGCTTCTCTTTAAACTCTGTTATAGTCCTAGCCTTCACAGCCTCCTCTGGCAAGGAGTTCCACAGGCTGACTACACGCTGTGTGAAGAAGAACTTTCTTTTATTAGTTTTAAACCTGCTACCCATTAACTTCATTTAGTGTCCTCTAGTTCTTCTATTATGGGAACTAATAAATCACTTTTCTTTATTGGCCCTCTCCACACCACTCAGGATTTTATCAAACTCTATCATATCCCCTCTGAGTCTCCTCTTTTCTAAACTGAAAAGTCCCAGTCGTTTTAACCTCTCTTCATATGGGACCCGTTCCAAACCCCTCATCATTTTAGTTGCCCTTTTCTGAACCCTTTACAAGGCCAAAATATCTTTTTTGAGGTGAGGAGACCACATCTGTACACAGTATTCAAGATGTGGGCGTACCATAGTTTTATACAGGGGCAGTAAGATATTCTGGGTCTTATTTTCTATCCCTTTCTTAATAATTCCTAACATCCTGTTTGCCTTTTTGACCACTGCTGTACACTGTGTGGAAGTTTTCAGGGAACTATCCACGATAACTCCAGTTCTCTTTCCTGATTTGTCGTAGCCAAATTAGCCCCCATCATACTGTACGTATAGTTGGGGTTATTTTTTCCAACGTGCATTACTTTACACTTACCCACATTAAATTTCATTTGCCATTTTGTTGCTCAATCACTCAGTTTGGTGAGATCTTTTTGGAGTCCCTCACAGTCTGCTTCTGTCTTGACTATCCTAAACAGTTTGGTATCATCCGCAAACTTTACCACCTCACTGCTTACCCCTTTCTCCAGATCATTTATGAATAAGTTGAACAGGATTGGTCCTAGGACCGACCCTTGGGGGACACCGCTAGTTACCCCTCTCCATTCCGAAAATTTACCATTTATTCCTACCCTTTGTTTCCTGTCTTTTAACCAGTTCTCAATCCATGAAAGGACCTTCCCTCTTATCCCATGGCCATGTAATTTACACAAGAGCCTTTGGTGAGGGACCTTGTCAAAGGCTTTCTGAAAATCTAAGTATACTATATCTACTGGATCCCCCTTGTCCGCATGTTTGTTAACCCCTTCAAAGAACTCTAATAGATTAGTAAGACAGGATTTCCCTTTACAGAAACCATGTTGACTTTTGCCCAACAAATTATGTTCTTCTACGTGCCTCACAATTTTATTCTTTACTATTGTTTCGACTAATTTGCCCGGTACTGAAGTTAGACTTACCAGTCTGTAATTGCCTGGATCGCCTCTAGAGCCCTTTTTAAATATTGGTGTCACGTTGGCTACCTTCCAGTCATTAGGTAGGGAAGCCGATTTAAGGGATAGGTTACAGACCACAGATAATAGTTCAGCAATTTCCCATTTCAATTCTTTTAGAACCCTTGGATGAATGCCATCCGGTCCCGGAGATTTGTTGACATTAAGTTTTTCTATTTTTTCCAAAACCTCCTCTAATGACACTTCAGTCCGGGACAGTTCCTCAGATTCATCACCCACAAAGGACAGTGCAGATTTGGGAATCTCCCTAACGTCCTCATTCGTGAAGACTGAAGCAAAGAAATCATTTAGTTTCTCCGCAATGGCTTTATCGTCCTTGATTGCTCCTTTGATATCTCGATCGTCTAGGGGACCCGCTGGTTTTTTAGTAGGCTTCCTGCTTCTAATGTACTTAAAAAACATTTTGTTATTTCTTTTTGAGTTTTTGGCTAGCTGTTCCTCAAAATCTTTTTTGGCTTTTCTTATTACATTTTTACACTTGATTTGACAGTGTTTATGTTCCTTTCTATTTATCGCACTAGGATTGGACTTCCACTTCTTAAAAGATGCCTTTTTGTCCCTCACTGCTTCTTTTACATGGTGGTTAAGCCACGGTGACTCTTTTTTAGGTCTCTTGCTATGTTTTTTAATTTGGGGTATATGTTTAAGTTAGGCCTCTATTATGGTGTTTTTAAAAAGTTTCCATGCAGCTTGCAGGGATTTGGCTCTAGCCACTGTGCCTTTTAATTTCTGTTTAACTAGCCTCCTCATTTTTGTGTAATTCCCCTTTTTTAAATTAAATGCCAAAGTTCTGGACTGCTGAGGTGTTCTTCCCACCATAGGAATGTTAAATGTTATTATATTATGGTCACTATTCCCAAGCGGTCCTGTAACGGTTATTTCCTGGACCTGATCCTGCGCTGTCGTGGTCAGGTGGTCGATAATATATCCCTACTGCTAATTTCTTATTATTGGAGCATGGAGCATGGAATTACTATCCATAGCTATTCTATTGAACATGTGAATTCATTTAATATTTTTATTTAATTTGATTCTACATTATCTTTCACATACAGTGCCACTCCGCCTCCCACCCGGCCTGCTCTATCCTTCTGATATATTTTATATCCCGATATGATTGTGTCCCACAGATTTTCCTCATTCCACCAGGTTTCAGTGATGCCTATTATGTCAATCTCCTCCTTTAATACGAGGTACTCTAGTTCACCCATCTTATTAGTCAGACTCCTAGCATTTGTGTAGAAGCACTTTAAAAATTTGCCACTGCTTCTTTGTCTGCCCTTCTCTGGTGCATTGGATTCCTTTAAATGCGGTTGTTTGTCTGCTCTGGCCCATGGTTTGTCCTCTCCCCTCCTCTCTTTCTGAATACAGCTTAGAGACTCTCTATCAATGGATTCTCCTCTAAGAAAAGTCTCCCTCCGATTTACGTGCATCTCCGCACCAATCGGCTTTCCCCCATCTCTTAATTTAAAAACTGCTCTATGGCCTTTTTAATGTTTAGTGCCAGCTGTCTGGTTCCACCCTGGTTTAGGTGGAGCCCATCCTTCCTGTATAGGCTCCCCCTCTCCCAAAAGTGTCCCCAGTTCCTAATCAATCTAAACCCCTCTTCCCTACACCATCGTCTCATCCACGCGTTGAGACTCTGAAGCTCTGCCTGCCTACCTGGCCCTGCGCATGGAACTGGAAGCATTTCCGAGAATGCCACCATAGAGGTCCTGGATTTCAGTCTCTTTCCTGGCAACCTAAATCTGGCCTCCAGGACATCTCTCCTACCCTTCCCTACGTCATTGGTACCTACATGTACCACGACCACCGGCTCCTCCCCAGCACTACACATAAGTCTATCTAGATGCCTCGAGAGATCCGCAACCTTCGCACCGGGCAGGCAAGTGACCATACGGTTCTCCTAGTCATCACAAACCCAACTATCTATGTTTCTAACAATCGAATCACCCACTACTAACACCTGCCTCTTCCTAACTGGCATTCCCTCCCCCTCAGAGGTATCCTCAGTGCGAGAGGATACCGCAACATCCTCTGGGAGGAGGGTCCCAACTACGGGATGGTTTCCCTCTGCTCCCAGTGAATGCTCTGTTCTCTTGAGACTTTCATCCTCCTTAAGAGCACTGGGGCTCTCAGACTGGAGGTGGGACAGTACTACAGTGTCCCGGAAAGTCTCATCAGCATAGCTCTCTACCTCCCTTAGCTCCTCCAGTTCAGACACCCTGGCCTCCAAAGCCTGAACTCGGTCTCTGAGGGCCAGGAGCTCCTTGCAACAGGTGCACACATATGCCACCCGCCCACAGGGCAGGCAATCATACATGTTACACTCGACGCAATAAACAGGATAGCCCCCCCCCTCTGCTGCTGGGCTTCTGTCTCCATTTGTCTTATGAATAAGTTTAAGTATAAACTGGGCTTCTTATTAAATGTCTGGAGTATAGATTCTTATAAAAGTTATGTTTAAAGAAGGTCAGAAGTTACTAGCGCCTCTAACCTCCCCCTCTAAACTCCCTCTCCAAACTCCCTGTTAGCTGCTCCTGGTTGCTGACTCACAGCTTATAAAGCCCTGGTAGCCCCTCCCCCTGACTGAGACTCAGCCAATTAACAGAGGCTTCTCGATTTCAAACCTTTTAGAAGCTCCTGTTTCAAACCCAGGCTGAATCTTCCCTGCTTGGCTCTCCCAGATGGACAGGTGTGTACAGCAGGGACGCATGCCTGACCCAGAGCACACCCAGAGCTCTTCCAGGCCCTGGCAGTGGAGGGCTAGACGATACCAGCTCAGAGTCATCTCAGGAACAAGAGAGGGATGGAGAGTTCTCAGGAAGAAACACCCTGCACCCCTCTGAACACCACCCTGCCCTGCACCCAAAGTTCACTCCTCAGAGGGCAGGGCCTCTGTGTAGGGTCTGCTGGCTGAGGTGGGCTGCCCAGGGCACAGCAAGGGTGGGGATGGGGGGGTCTCTGTCTGAGCTGCGAGCAACAGCTGGTCAGCCCTTGGGACCAGGACCACGTTGGAGACCAGATCCCTGGTTTCAGAGGAAGATTTGTAATTGGTAGTGCCCAGCCCGCCAAGGTAGGTTCTCTCCTTCCCCTACCGCTGGGCTGTGGGGATCCTGATCTACTGGTTCTGCTTAGAAGTCAGGGGGGCATCAGACTATAATGATGAGGTGGAAGGGCTGAGGGCAGGATTCCTGGTCAAGTTACCCCACTGCCATGCCCTGTAGTGAAAAATTTATTCACTGGGGAGGAGAAAGTCCCAAGTTCTCCTTAAAAGTCTCTGGGCGGCCAGGCTGGGAGCACAGCTGGGGAGAGGCAGGGGGCACTGGGAGCATGGCTGGGAGCTGCAGCAGCTCAGTGCCCAGATGGAGATGGGTAGAGATGGAGAAAGGCCACCCCCACCATGGGAACAGAGTCTCACCCGTTACTGACACCAGGACAGGAGGGCTCATTTCCGACGGGATCTCTCGCCCACGCTCCACTGTCCAGTACAGGCAGGTGTAGGCTTGGCTGGTGCCTGCATCACTTGTGCTGATCTGCCAGGTGCCCTGGCTGGAGACCCTGCTGGAGATCTGCTCCCCACTCTGCTTGAAGAACCTGTATCCTGCTGCTTTCTCATTCAGTTGACCGGAGCACCTGAGGGTGACCGGCTCCCCTCGGATATAGATGGGGTGAGGAGGGTCCAGAGACAGCCTTGGGTTAGGTGGACGTGCTGGTAGGGAGAGAAGTGGGGAGGGGAGATAGATGAGCCAAGTCCCTGACTCCCTCACACAAACTTCACCAGTCTCCCTGCCCAGAACTACCTCCCCTAGGCTGAGAGACCCATGCTGGTTCTTCCCTGTTTGGCTCTCCCAGCTGGACAGGTGTGCACAGGAGGGACACAGGCATGACCCAGAGCACACCCAGAGCTCTGCCAGGCCCTGGAAGGGGAGGGGCAGGTGACACCAGGTCAGAGTCATCTCAGGAAAAAGAGTGGGATGGAGAGGTCTCTGGGAGAAACACCCACCAACTCTCTGGTTCAGCCCTTGGGACCAGGACCACATTGGAGACCAGATCTCTGCTTTTAGAGTAAGATTTGTAATTGGTGGTACCCAGCACATCAGGGTAGGATCTCTCCCTCCCCTACCAATGGGCTTTGGGGATCTTGGTGAACTGGTAAGTGGTCAGGGGAACATCACACAACGATTATGAAGTGGAAGGGCTGTGGACGGAAAACAGGGTTCCTGGTCTGGTTCCCCAGATTCTGTGCCCTGTAGTGACAGATATACTAAGCAGCTGGGCACCTCTCCGTGACCTTCATAGCCAGTGCCACCACCACCCCCAGCATATCAGACATGAGGGCCTGACACTGACCAGAGACAGAACGGGCTGGGGACTTGTTTAAACAAAGGTCCTTACGTTTACAAATATTTGAGGGCTGGGGAGCTCCTAGAAGGAAAGTAGCATCAATGCCTCCACCCCAAAACCCAAAGTCAGAGACCCTGGGAGTGACGCTGATCAGAGACGGCGGCTGGATCTGACCCAGTAGCCCTGGCTGGCCCTGTGCAGAGCTGAGTGCTGGGCTCTGTCTCACCCCAGGCATGGAGCAGACACACCCCAGCAAGGGCCAGCAAAGAGCAGGGGATGGGGGGGACTCACCTGTCACCCTTATGGATCTGGGTCGGCTCCTCGCAGATTTGATCTCTCGGCCAGACACTGTCTGCCAGGACTCACAGCTATACTCCCCCGCATCGCCTGCAGACACGCTCGACAGTGGCAGGGACTCAGTGTAATTGCCATGAGACGAGGGAAGTTCCTTGGAGTAGATTTCTTGTCTATCCTTGAAGAACCGGATCCCGGACACGGTAAGTGACCCAGCAGCTGAGCACGTCAGGGTCACGGCTTCCCCGGTGATGTAGAAAGGCTGCAGTGGGGACACAGTGAGCTGGGGGCCTGGGAGGGAGTCTGGAAAAGACAAGAGGGAGGTGAGAATTCTTAAATGGGTGGCTAGTGACCCAGTGGCAGAGGAGGAGCCAATGAAGGACAGAGCAGGGAGGGATCCTGGGCACAGACCCCAGCCTGTTACCAGCTCTGTTCCCAGGAACTACGTCCCCACTGGGCCGCAGAATTGTAGAACAGGAAGGGACCTCACGAGGTCATCGAGTCCCCTCCCCTGCCCTCATGGCAGGACCAAGCACCATCTAGACCATCCCTGACAGGCATCTGTCCAACCTGCTCTGAAACATCTCCAGAGATGGAGATTCCACAACCCCCCCAGGCATCTTATTCCAGTGTTTCACCACCCTGACCGGTAGAAAGTTTTTCCTAATGTCCAACCTAAACCTCCCTTGCTGCAGTTGAAGCCCATTGCTTCTTGTCCTGTCCTCAGAGGCCAAGGGGAACAATTTTTCTCCCAACTCCTTGTGACACCCTTTTAGATACCCAAAAACTGCTCTCACATCTCCTATCGGTCTTTCTAAACTAAACAAACCCAAATCTTTCTGTCTTCCCTCCTAGCTCAAGTTCTCTAGGCCTTTCATCATTCTTCTTGCTCTTTTCTGGACCTTCTCCAATTTCTCCATCTCTTTCCTGAAATGTGGTTCCCAGAACTGGACACAACAGTCCAACTGAGGCCTAATCAGCGCAGAGTTGAGTGGAAGAATGACTTCTCACAACACTCCTGTTCATGCATCCTAGAATCATGCTTGCTTTTGTTGCAACAGAGTTGCACTGTTGGCTCCTATGTAGCTTGTGGTCCACTCTGACCCCTTGATCCCTTTCTGCAGGATTCCTTCCTAGACAGTCGCTTCCTGTTCTGTGTCTGTGACATGGATTGATCGTTCCTAAGTGGAGAACTTTGATTTTGTCCTTATGAAACTTCATCCTGTTGACCTCCAACCATTTCTCCAGTTCGTCCAGATCATTTTCAGTTTGACCCATCCTCTAAAGTGTCATTCACCACATGTACAATTCATCGCATGAATTAAAGAGGAGGGAAACTTCTCCATGGGAAACTCAGTGAATTGGTCTCATTGAGCCCCACCCTGCCCTGTGCCCACATGTCCCCCCACAGGGGCAAGGTCTCTCTCTGTGTAGGATCTGCTGGCTGGGCTGCAGCTGTGAGCGTCATCCAGTCACCCCCTTGGGGTGGGGTCCTCGCTAGAGACCAGACCCTGCTTTCAAACCAGGCTTTGCATCCTATGGTGCTTTCCCATGGTCATGCCCTATTAGTGATAAACACCGATCAGCATGGAGCCTCTCTCATCTCTCTGTGTGTGACACTGAACACAAACAAGGGAGATATGGAGTTTGTTTCCTTAACTTGCTCCGAGTATTCACATGTCTCTATTAGCTGGGATCCCCCCAATACCCAGAGCACCCCTCACACCCGCCCTCCAACCCAGCCCAGGAGCCAGAGACAGGGGTTAAACAGCCGCAGAGGGTGACCGTGTGCGGAGCTGAGGGACCAGGCTGAGTCTCACCCTGCACATGGGGCAGAGAGACCCCACCACAGGGCCAAGGAGCAGCAGGGAACAGGGTCTCTCACCTGTCACTGCTATGCAGATCGGTTGGCTCCTCTCCGACAGGATCTCTCGCCCAGACTCTGTCTTCCAGAATGCACAGCTGTACGACCCAGCCTGCGATCTAGACACCGCTGACAGCCAAACTGAGTGGGAGTTTCTGTGCCAAGGTGAGGGGAGTTTCTGGGAGTTGATTACCTTGTTGTCCCTGTAGTAGCGGATCCCAGACAGATTGGATACCCCAGTAGCTGAGCACGTCAGAGTCACAGCTTCCCCAGTGACGTAGACAGGCTGCGGCGGGGACAAGCTGAGCTTGGGAGTTGGGAGGGGGTCTGGAAATGACAACAGGGAGACCATTCTTATTTGGGACGCTGGTGGCAGAGGCAGAGGAGGAGCCAGGGAAGGACAGAGGAGGATGGGATCCTAGGCACAGACCACAGCCCGCCCCAGCTCCATGCCTAGAAATCATGTCACCACTGGGCTGTAGAATCATAGAACCCTAGAACTGGAAGGGACCTCGAGGGGTCATTGAGTTCAGTCTCCTGCCCTCGTGGCAGGACACAGTAACATCTCCATCATCCCTGACAGGTGTCTGTCCAACCTGCTCCTAAATATCCAAGGATGGAGATTCCAGAACTGGGCTGGAAAACATAAGGCAAGGCGGGGGAGGAGGTGGTTTCTATATAAGAGGCTGGTGACCCAGAGACAAAGGAGGAGCCAGTGAAGGGTGGAGGAGGAAGGGATCCTGGACACAGACCCCAACCTGTTACCTAGAAATTTGGGGAAGTAGACAGGCTGCAGCGGGGACATGGTGAGCTTGGGAGTTGGGAGGGGGGCTGGAAAAAAAGGCAGGGGAGGACACAGTTCTTATGTGGGTGGCTGGTGACCCAAAGGCAGGGAAGGGCAGAGCAGGGAGGGATCCTGGGCACAGACCCCAGCCAGCCCCAGCTTCGTGCCCAGAAACTATGTCCCCACCGGGCCAGGCAACGCCTGAGCAGCAGAGATCTCCCTGCCAGGAACCTCCCCAAGTTTTCCTCAACCCGCAAAGTTGCACCAACAGCCCCCCCCCCCAAAAAAAACCCAACAACCAACTTAGGAGCCAGAGACTGAGGAAGTGACACCAATAAGAGACAGGAGTTGAAAGTGGGATGTGTCTCCCACAGGGAAAAGGACGGAGATGCTCTGACTGGGAGGGCAGGGGGCAATAAACAGCACGAGAAAGGGGTATCACCTATCACTGCTAGGAAGATGGGTTGGCTCCTCTTCGATGTAAATTGATCAGACCCCCTGCTCCAGTGGTCACAACTGTACTCTCCAGTGTCTGACATGGCCACCCCTCGCAGCAGAAGTGACTCGGTGTAACTGTCCCAAGGGGAGGGCCGTTCCATGGAGTGGATTTCCTGGTCACCTCTGTAGAACCGGATCCCAGCCAGGCTGGACACCCCGGCAGCTGAGCACGTCAGGGTCACGGCTTCCCCAGCGACATAGACAGGCCACGGTGGGGACACAGTGAGCTGGGGGGCTGGAACAGAGAAGGGGATTGGGGAGGGGATAGTTCCTACGTGGGAGGTTGGTGACCCAGAGGTGGAGGAGGAGCCAAGGAAGGGCACATGCTAGTGACATGCCTCAGATCTCCTGACTCCCAAGGAGCCTCACACTTGCCAAGGGGGCCCACGAACAGCAACTTGCTTTCTGGCACCATTGGCTGACTTGTGCTACAGCCCAGTAGCATCACTGTGGCTGTTCCTACAGACAGCTCTGTGTGGGATCCGTTGCCTGGGCCCAGAGTATGGCAGTAGGGAGGGACAGGGGGGTCCCTGTCTCAACTGTGAGTGCCAGCTGGGACCAGGGACATCTTTGGAGATCAGATCCCTGACTTGATGGAGGACGTTGCATCTTTGGGTGCTTTCTCCCTCGGGGTAGCTGTGACACCCCCGGTGCCGGCAGGGTCACAGGCCAGAAAATGACAATAGAGGAATCTAGGCAGCTCCAGGGCTGAAGATTCACAATTGGCAGCCCTGACAGTGCTCAGCCAGGTTCCTAGTTCTGTGAGCTTCCCCTCAACAGTGCCTCGTCTTTGCAGATCAGGCAGGACCCCCGTGCCCACCACAGAGTGTCTGAGATGCAGGGAGGGACCCTGGTTGTAGATAGGGGCTGCAGATCAGGTTTTGGGGGCTGGGACCATGTGTGAATTTTCCGTCGTATTAAGTGATCCATCCCTCATCTCCCATTCCCAGCTTCTGGAAAACAGGCCATGGGCACCAATAGCCAGGTCCTACAACTGCCCAGAACTGATCCCTCTGTTGCCCAGAGCCCAGCTCTGAGAAGCACTTTTGGGGGCATTCAGAAATTTCCAGCTCTGGAGAATTCACCTGACCCACCCCACCATGGAATTGCGTCCCCGTGGCCAATCCCCATCATTGTTAAAATCTGCCCCATCCAGACAGCCTGGATTGGCCTGACTCCAGCCCTCCCCAACACACACACACTAAGTCACATTAGATCTTTGTCTGTTACGCTGAAAAGCCGTCGATTACCCAGTGTCTGTTCCCTACATAGGAACTGCTCAACCGGGGTGAAGTCCCTCCTGAAAATGC
Organism: Pelochelys cantorii; assembly: GCA_032595735.1. NCBI lineage: Eukaryota > Metazoa > Chordata > Testudines > Trionychidae > Pelochelys > Pelochelys cantorii. The sequence continues at coordinate 17,616,166 of CM064351.1, read as the reverse complement.
TCTGTGTCATGCTAAATGGCTACAGCCCAGCATCCAGCCACTACAAGATGGATCCACCCTCCATGGAGCTGAGCAAATTCCAGCTCCCCCTAATCTGTTCAATTTCATGCCCCTCACCCCACAGCCTGCTGCCCCGAGGAGCTGCCCCAACATCCGTGTCCAGCAGACACAGACTATGCCAAGGAGCAATTCAGGGACCACGGCAATAACCCAGGACATGATCTGCCTTTCCCACCATGGACACGGAGTGGATCTGTGGGGGAAAGGGTCCTGCCTGTGTCTGGGGATGTTGCGCCAACCAGCCGGCCTACCCAGCAGCAGCTAGAAGAAACCGAGCAGAAATGTCGAAGCTCGGGCGGATGTGGAGGAAGGAGGGGGGAGTTTTCCACCTATCACGTTTCCTCTGGGGTCTCTGCAGAACCAGCTGTTGATCTGCTGCTGCACGGGACTGGGGCCCTGTGTCATCTGTGGGAGCTCAGAGCTGGGGCAGAGACACACCACACACACACGCACACACACGCACAGCCCCACAGTGATGGGCCCTGCCCAGGGTCACTCCAGAACATGGGAATGGGGAAGCTCAGTCTCCATGGCCTGTCCAGCCCTCGCTCTCTTTGCTGGGACTACCCGTGAGGGGCTGGGTAGTGTCCATGGGACCTACCAAGCAGCCATCTGCCAGGGTCATGCTCCAGCTTCTCAGACATGGCTCTGGCCTGGAGCAGCCTGACCCAGGGAAGGTTTGGCACACGGGTGCCCAGGGAGCCCAATTTGCAATTCTAAATTCCACAGAAGTTCCTAAGCCACATGGCCAGAACTCCCCCCCCCCACCCGCCCCGGCATGGGCAGAACTTCCCTCCCTCCCCACACCATGTAAACCCAGATAAGGATGAGAGACGCTGTTACCTGCAGGGGTCACTGGCCACGGCAGTATCTGGAGAGAGACTGGAGGAGAAGAGACAAAAAGGGGTGAGAGCACTGGGGAGGGGAAGGGAAGGGGGTGCACAGAGATTGAAGGATTCGGAGGGTGGCTGGACAACAGACACAGAGGGACTGGGGGCCAAGGCAGGGCACTTACCCAGCAGAGGCAGAAGGCGAGGTAGCTCCATGCTCTCAGCTGGGAGCTGGGTTCTTGGCTCAGCTGCTGGATGAATGTGAGCGCAGGGAGGGGGGACGGGCCCCTCTGCTCTGACAGAGGAAGCCACAGGCTCATGCGTGGTCACCGCTCAGCTCGGGAGCTGGAGACACACCGGGGCCTGGTGCGCAGGGTGGGAGGAGGGGAGCTCACCATTTGCTCATCTCAGTGGTGGGAGGGGCTGCTCCTGCAGGTGATTGACATCTCTGGTTCTGCAAAGGGACCTGGGATAAGTTGCTGTGGCTCTTACACCTGCTGGGGATCTGGCCCTGGGGCTGGGGTCTACTGACACCCACTGGGACCTTGCTCATTCATGCTGCAGACTTGGGAACAGCCCCTGGTCCTGCTGGGCCTTCAGGCATCTGTCACACTAGTGCCGGAGACTCTGCTATGGCAGAGGAGCCTTAGCACAGATGGGAACAGATGGAGGTGGAAAGGATTTCCAGGCCCACCCGGCCCCTGACCCTGTGCGATAGGACTGACCCTGTTCTGGGTAAGTGCAGCTGGAGGCCAGGCTAGGCCCAGCTGTGGAAGAGCTGGGGGGTGAGCAGAAAGGGGGCAGCCCAGCTCAGAGGGGGCTGTGGGGAGAAGCTTTCCTGCCTCTTTGTTCATCCCACAGGGGAGAGTCTTTCAACTGGCCTGGCTGGGGGAACATGTCTTGGGAGGAGAAGTCACCACAGGTCCTGTGGGTCTGTTGTCAGTGCTGAGATGCCAGGCCTTCCCATGAGGGGGCACCCCAGCCATGCGTCCCCTCTGTCCACCCAGCCAGACCCTCCCGCTGGGCCCTGACCTCTCGACCTGGGGGCCATTTTCACATCTCTACTGGGAAAGAAACCAACATTTCCCCATCCCCGTGAAACTGCTCCTCAGTGACCAGCCATGTTGTTCTGAGCCCTGTGTTAGCCCTTCCAGGCATGGATTCACATTCACCCAGTGACAAAGGACCAGAGTGGGGGTCACAGCCACAGCAAATCCACACAGACACTGAGAGCAGCTCTGTTCTTGGCAGGCTCAGTCACAGGGACTTGTTGTAGCCCCCAGGTGCGCGGCCCCAGTGAGACCAGAACCCCACAGAAATCTGTCTCAGTCTGTAAACAGATTATGCAGACTGAGCTCATGAGTTGTTCACTCCTTCATCAATGAGAGAGAGATGCACCCTGGGTGAGCTGGTGGAGCCTGTGGCAAGAGATAGACTCCTGGGCGACGTTAAGGTTGATGTGTGAAGAGGGCGACTGCTCTGTGAAGGGAGCTCACATTTGAAAATGCCTCTCCGATCTGCCAGGAACTCAGACAGCAGAAACGAGAGCACTGAACTTCCTAGAGGGGACGTTCTGTGTGCTGCTTACAAGAGAGAAGAGCCAGAACAGCTCCAACCCAAGAAAGAATCTCTCCATATGGAAATTCCTTCTGGCAGGGAGACTGGTTTTGACATAGTGTGGGTACCTTGCTGGTTGCTATGCTGGGCGGTGGGCTGTGAGTGACCCACGCTGGCGGCTGTTTGTACAAAGCACGGCCCAGCAGGACAGGGGATGAGTCATTATGCAAGGGTCTCTCAACTTGTCCGACCAGTTACTTCCCAGGGAGAGAAACAAAGGAAGAGGGCAAGGCCAGGCCTGGCAAGGGGGGCAGGGCTAGAAGAAAGGGGCAGTTTCTGTCTGGGATCATGGAGGAGACAGCCTAGGGAAAGGGGCTGGAATTTAGGAGCCCAGTCTCCCCCATCTCAAGGGGGGCTGAGGCATCCTAGGCCCGGTTCCTGTAACCAGATGATATCTGTGCTGTGCTGTATCCTGGAGAAGCAATAAACTCCCTCTATTCTACTGGCTGGTGGAGTCTGTCCGTGCCATTACGGGGGTGCAGGAGTCGGGGGACCCCAATGCGCCGCCACAACTGGGTGTGAAGGTGGGATCACAGCCTGGCCCCAAACAGCGAGCTTCCTCTGGGAAATTCAACCTAAGAGTAGGGAAATAAACACTTTGCTCTAGGCTGCAGATCCCGCACACAGAAAATTCAAGGGCTCTCAGTGACACACAAGGTGGGTGAGGGGTTTCTCAGACACACCGGGATCCAGCGGGCCGGAGGCAAGGGACTGGACACTGCAGGGACTGGAACATTTATCCCATGGACACTGGGCCCAGCCGCGCAGGTTCATGTTCTGTCTGAGCGAGACGATGGGAAAGCGAAAGTAAAACCAACAGCGGGGCCAAGACACGCACAGGGACGAGGTTATGCTACAGAAATGAACTAGTGAAGGGGAAGTGCATTGCTAGTTCACAGCAGGGCTGGTCACTTACTTCGCCAGGCCCTGGGTAAAGTTTGTGTGTGTGGGCCTCACTCTGGACCCCCTGAACAGGTGGGGCAGAAGGGGCATGCCTAGGGGCAGCGAGCCCTGAGTGGATCATGCTCAAAGATGCTTTGAGCAAATTATTTCATGTAACCCATCAACCTTCTCATCACGATCCACTGGTACAGTTCATCTTACTTTGATGTCCGTTATCATCTTTGTGTTTAAAATGACACATATGGAGTGGGGAATGTTTTGTGGGTTTCAAATGTGTGAATGAGAGGTTTCAAGGGTGTCACCCTCAAAGTCTTGATGAGCAACTGTTAAACAATCTCTTTGGTCTTTAGGTCAGAGCAGTGGTTGGTCGGGAGAGGCCTCAATTCTTTCAAAAAGAATAGGAAAGCAGGGGGCTTGGTCTTTGGGCTGGGCTGTACCACAAGGAAAAGAGTGGAAGACACCAGGGAGGAAAGACAGCCCTGGTTTGAAGGAGAAGCTGGAAAAGATGTTTGAGGGGGCGTTTGAAAACGTTTGTGCTGAGGTTTCAGAGTTGAATTAGCCAAGCAATTTTCTTTCTTTCGATTTGTAACCTACTTTGCTCTGCCTGATCTCACTTATCACCACATCAATCCCACTGCTTGTACTTGACAAAAACCATTTTTATTTTCTATCAGAGCCAGCGTACGTAATTGTTACCTGGGGGAGCAACCAGTGTGCACAGTCCCCCTTTCATTGTTAAAGGTGGTGTTCTTTACTGCCAGTTCACTTGAGCCACATAAACTCATAAATCCACCGTTGTATGTCTGCGGCTGGCTAGTCTTTCAAATACCTTCATAATGTCTTCCCAGCTCCATGGGTAACCCTTTTGACACAACCCACACCCACATCACACAGTGAAATTCATGACCGGGGGTGGCCAGTTTTTCCATGATACCTGCCAAGATGCTGGCTGGCTAAATATTCCGATAGTGGTGACTTGGGTGAGTCCTTTGCCACCTGCCGTACAAGGGCTGTTGGGGTATAAAGGGTTCGGGATGTGAATGCTTGAAGCGAGGGAGTGGATGCGGAGGAAAGGAGAGAGAAATTCCTATCTTATTTAGCTGCTTTCTGGGTGCGGGTTGTCACCACCTCGATGTACAGCACTTGTTCATCTTCAGCATGCTTGGCTTTGTTTGATGACTGGGTCACGTGAGCCTGAGAGTCAGGGAGAACTAAGAGCGTGTAGGTGACTTCTGAGCCCTGTTAGGGGAGGAAAGAGAAATGGGGAGGGGTGCAGGGATACTACTGATGAGAAAGAGGTAACTGGCATTCTTGGGTGTATGAACAGGAGACCTGGGAGATAATTGTCCTGCTCCACTCTGCACTGGGGAGGCCACAGCTGGAGTGGTGTGTCCAGTTCTGCGCATCCCACTTTTAGGAACATGGGGGCAAATTGGGGGGGGGGGCAGAGCAGAGCATGTTCAGTCTGAAGATGACATGGCTCATGGGGGACATGATAGCCAACTGCTAAGCCAATGTTATAAAGAGAACGGGGATCAATTCTTCTCTGTGCCCACTGAAGTTAAGGCAGAATGGGTGTAGTCTGCAGCAAGGGAGATTTAGGTGAGATGTTACAAGAAATGTTCTTCCTCTAAGGGTAGTTAAGCTCTGGAACAGGTGACCTGGGGATGTTGGGAAATCTGTCAAAGGCCAAACACCCATTGGGCTGGTCAAGGTTGAAGTAACGCTACCACAGCACAGGGGGCAGAACTGAGGAACTCTTGAGATCCCCTCTCAGCCCTACGTGTCTGTGATTCTGTGGTGGTTTGGGGAAGGGATGGCCAATTCCCAGCCCTTCCTCCTGCGTGAACAAACTCTGGGCAGTATCTCCTAGCGGCTGTTTTCTGACAGCCAGAGCCTGGAGAGACAGCAATATCTCAGGCCTGGGCCAAAGATTTAGGTGTAGATTCATAGAGGTTGGATTCTGCTGACTCTTGACCTTAGCGTGTCAATGCAGTCATGTTACCTGCTCCATCTGCTCCGCTCCAGAGCCCGTGGCTTTTGATCCCTTGCTGTCATGTCCTGGATCCAGGTTCCTGGCATGTTCTCTAGGCTCAGAGCCATTTGTGCTTTTCAGAGTCTTTGGAACTAGCACAGAACCACAGAAGAAGGGAGATGAGCTGGGGACATACCTGAGGAAACGCCCAGCTACAGGGCACAACCTTGAGCAAATGACGCACACTCAGCTTCATGCTCACGGTCCCTCTGTTTAAATACCGTGACAAAGTCCCTTGGTAGCTCCCTGGGGGTTCTACGCTTCTTGGTGGTTACTTTAGCACCTCAGAGACTCATGGAGCCCACTTCGTTGCCCTGGAATTTCCCTACAGGCAAAGGTCCCCGCTTATCGAATCTCTCATCACAGGCCAGTCCTTGGGGTTCAGCATTTCCTTGTTCTGTTCTCCAGCTCTCCTCTGTGTGCCTTCCAAATACTGCCCCCCTGGGAGGAATCCTTTGATAGGAACCTGGAGGCCTTAATTGGCAGCAGGTGCTTAATTAACCCCAGCTGCAAGCTGCCTCCTAATTAGGCCTCTGTTTTCTACCCTGGCTGCTGGGCTGTGTTCAGGTGAGGCTAATTTGGAAACAAGAAAGCATTGACCTAACTCCCAATCTAAGGCTATAAGCCTATGTCTACACTGCAGACTTCTTGCACAAAAACTGTTTTGAGCAAGAGTTCTTGTGCAAAAGGTCTTCCACAAGCGCACGTCCACACTGCCATGTGCTTTTACGCAAGTGTCCATGGCAGTGTGGACGCTTTCTTGCGCAAGAAAGCTCTGATGGCCATTTTAGCCATAGGGGTTTCTTGCGCAAGAAATTCATGTTGCCTGTCTACACTGCCCTCTTGTGGAACAGCTCTTGTGCAAGAGGGCTTATTCCTCATGGGGAGAGGAATAACTCTTCCGGAAGAAGCCTTGTTTTCTGACACTCTACTGTAAATTTACTTGCACAAGAACGCGCGTGCAGTGTAGACACTTTGCAAGTTTTTGCGCAAGAACAGCTGTTCTTGCGCAAAAAGCCTGGAGTGTAGATGTAGCCTAAGAGTTTTGCAGTTTGCAGGCTGTGGTCTGTAACAGTATGTATTTTCTCATTCCCATCACTTCCCTTAGTTCTTGGCACAGCCACACCTTGACCCTGCTTTCAGTTAGGAGAAGAGGAAGCTGCATATGAAGTTTGAAGGTCCTGGCTCTTACCTTTGAGGAAGCGTTCTTGAACAAAAAGACTCACAGACTGACAGACCTTTGTGAAATACAGGGATCAATTTGGTTTCCACACTGCACTGTGGTAGGTGCCTTTGTGGTTGTGAATACTTTAAACTCTTTACCCAGATCACTACTGAATAGTTCTGACCAGACAAGATCTGAGGTGCAGGTGAGAGATCCCAGCCTCTTGCCTGCTTTCACCCGCCTCTTTTCTTCCTGCGGCAGTAGCAGAGCAGAGCAGCCAGAGCTGAGATCAGGAGCAAGACACCACCAGTTCCCAGCAGAATATCACGGGCACTGGGTGAGGCTGTTCATGGTGCAAAGGAAAAAGGCAAATGAGAACAGCCCGGCAGCCTTGATAAAAGGTCTGAGCCCCACAGAGGAATCCACCAGGGGAACAAAGTGGCTGTGACAACCCCTCCCTACGTTGGCTATCGCAGATTCCATCTTTACCGGCCTGATCCTCGCTCCAAAGTGAGAAAGGGAGGCCCAGTGGTTATGGGGCTGGTGTTTGACATTGGCTGTGGGGTTTCAATTCCCAACTAACCACACGTCACCTATGGGACTTGTCTCCTCTCGGCCTCCATTCCCCATCTCCAAAATGGGCAGTGAGGGGCTAACTCCATTCACACCTTTTTGAGTGTGACAGACACCCCCCCCCCCCCGCCATGCTTTGTGGAATGGACTTAAGAACACAAATAGGAGTAACTCAAAGATGCTTTGGACAAATCGTCCCATGTGACCGATCAATCTTCATGTTCTCATCTGCTGGGTCTGCTTATCTTCTTTTGGTGCATGTATCACCCTTGTGTGTAGCATTAGGCGTATGGAGTGTGCACTGCCTTATGGTTTTACATGTGCAAAGGAAAGCCACCAAGGGTGTAACCTTCAATGTCTAGATGACCCACTGTAAACAATCCCCTTTGTCCTCTAAGTCTTAGCAGTGATTGGTCTGAGGGAGTCACGTGTCCACCCCACCTGCTAGGAGCTGAGCAAGCAATGGAAGGGTGGAACGTCGAAACAGAATTCCAGCCCAAAGTGGCATTTTTTAAACAAGGGGAAACCAGCGGGGCTTTGTTTTTGACTGGCTGGTGTGGCGCACCCAGGGGAACAAAGCAAAGACCCCAGGGAGAGGGAGACCTGGTTTCAAGGATTGGCTGGAAAAGGAAGAGCTTTCAGGTGATTTTGTGATAAGTTTGTACGGAGGTTTCCGCAGCTTCAGGGGGGAGCCGAGTTAGTCTGTACAGGATACACTTAAAAAACAACAAATGGTCTGGTAGCACTTTATAGACTAACAAAACACATAGGCTACATCTAGACTGCACGCCTTTTTCCACAGAGGCTTTTTCGAAAGTATCTTTCAAAAAACCTCTGTCGAAAAAGAGCGTCTAGACTACAACCAGTACTTCCAAAAAAGCAAGAAGCTTTTTCGAAAGAGAGTCTAGCTGCTGTCTTTCGAAAACCAGTTTGCATGCAATAGTGTCTTTTTTCAAAAGACTACTTTCAAAAAAAAGCGTTATTCGTCATAAAATGACGTGTACCGCAGTCGACAAAACTGCCGCGTTCTTTCAATTTACCGTCGACAGAACGCAGTAGTAGTCTAGATGCAGGTGCAGATTTTTTTTTAAAGGCCACTTTAAAAGGCCCAGTTGCAAAGAGGGACTGTCCCTCTCTGTCATACTGCGGGTGGCAGGGGGGACAGAGAAGATGCCCTTAACTGCTTCATCTCCTGGGCTATGTCTACATCTCAAGCATGTTCTTGTGCAAAAAAAAAAGAAAATACAGTAAATCGACAGGGCAGAGGGCTTTTGCCGGTAGAGTTATTCCTCTCCCCACTAGGAATAATGCCTTTTTGCTCAAGAGTTCTTGCACAGAAAGGTGTGTGTGGATGCTCCACAGGGATTTCTCATGCAAAAAGAGTCTCGCACGAAAAGCACAGGTGCTCTGATGGCCATTCTGTTAATGGCCATCAGCTTTCTTGTGCAAGAGCGTCCATGCAGTCCGGATGCTCTCTTCTGCGAAAGCACATGCCTTTTGCAATGCACTTTTGAGGTGTGGGTGCGCTTTTGCCCAAGAAGTTTTTGCGAAAGATCTCTTTCGCAAAAAGCTTCTTGTGCAAACACTCTGCAGTATAGACAAAGCCCCGGTGACCCTATATGAAGTGGCAGGGCTGGAGACAATGAAATGATTTAATCACAGAGCTGCCCTCTCACTGATCAGCTGGGACCCTTTCCCCACAGTTGGGTTGGCCAACTACCTCCCTCCTCTCCCCTCAATGCCCTGAGAAAGATCAGAGATGGGGCAGATTTGGGTTTGGTTTAACAAAATGTCCCCAAATTGTCAAAGGTAGCTGCTAGATGGGAACCCTATTGAGCCCCCAAAAAGATCAATAGGAACCAGAGACCCAGGGAGTGACACTGACCAGAGATGGGGATTGAAACACACAGTGACCCAACCTAGACCTGAGAAACTTGGCTGTGTCACAGCTGGTCTACGGAGCAGAGAGACCCGGCCATGTGACAGCAAAGAGCAGCAGCCAGGGGGTCTCACCAGTCACTTTTATAGTGATGTTTTGGCTCCTCTCCGATGGGATCTCTCGCCCCGACTCCATCTGCCAGTACTCACAGCTGTACGTGCCGGCGTGCGAACTCAGACTCTCTCAACAACGGAAGGGATCTGGCGTTGTACTGATGGGGCTCTCCAGAGTCAATTCTCTGGCCTTCCCTGAAGAACCGGATCTCGGACACGTTGGCAGTGTGGGGAGCTGAACACATGAGGGTCACAGGTTCCCCACGTGGGAAGACGCGGTGTCATGGGCTCACATCAAGTTGAGGGGCAGGCAGCCAGGCTGGAACAGGGGGAGGGAGGAAGGAGAGAATTCTCTTTACCAGCAGTGCCCCACCCATGGAAACAGGAATGCCCCTGCCCCCTCAGCTACTGCCACCCAGAGCCTCTCCCAGCCTCCCCCTTCCCCAGCTCCTTCCAGCCCAGCCCCTCTGCACAGCTCTTCCAAAGGTCAGCACCTGTGTCATTGGAGGCTGCCAGGATGGGTGCACTGATTTAGTCAATGGGATGATGGTGCCCATTCCCTCACAGCACCTACACTCTGGGGTCCTCCCCTCTGGGGGAGCCCAATCACCCCTAAGCCCACCTGGCCTCATGACCCACTGACTCTCTACATGGAGCCCCTTCCCTCAAGGAAAATAGCACTGGCCACTCAGCCCTGGCAGGGGGGCCCTGCTGCCCATTCCTACCCTAGATGAACCCATCAAGCCCTAGTGTCTCCTGAGCCCCATATAGCTGGGCCTCCAGCATGGGAGTGGGTCAGCCCAGAGTTCTCCCTGCTCCCCCTACCTGCCCCCAGCATGGTGCTGTCCAAGGTGCCACTTCTCCCCAGCTCCCCCTACCTGCCCCCAGCATGGTGCTGTCCAAGGTGCCATTGCTCCCCAGCTCCCCCTACCTGCCCCCAGCATGGTGCTGTCCAAGGTGCCACTGCTCCCCAGCTCCCCCTACCTGCCCCCAGCATGGTGCTGTCCAAGGTGCCACTGCTCCCCAGCTCCCCCTACCTGCCCCCAGCATGGTGCTGTCCAAGGTGCCACTTCTCCCCAGCTCCCCCTACCTGCCCCCAGCATGGCGCTGTCCAAGTTACCGCCAGCAGCCAGCTCCATCCGTCCCCCTCCAGACCCTGAGGGTATGTCTACACTACAGCACTATTTCAAATTAACTTAATAGTTAATTCAAATTAAGCTAATTAGAAATAACTCATCTATACACAAAAACTATTTTGAAATAGCAGTTTGCCTGTGTAGACGCTATTAAAGTTAATTCGAAATAACTGCTGTTATTTCGAATTAACTTTGTAGTGTAGACATACCCTGAGAGAGGCTCATTGTCCCCTGGTCAGCTGCCTTTTTATACTGCCCAGCAGGGTTCTCACTGGCTGACTTTAGCCTGCTTTTGATTGGCTCCCACCCCTCTCCCCTTGTGGGGGGGGGAGATATCTTTTAACCCCTTATGTGCAAAGCAGGACAACCCATCCCATCACACTGTCATAAAGCAGACAGTTGTGTTAGTGCGTGTGCGTGTGCGTGTACATGTTTGTACATACACTTATTCATAAATTAACTTATTCATAAATGATCTGGAGAAAGGGGTAAGCAGTGAGGTGGTAAAGTTTGCAGATGATACCAAACTGTTTACGATAGTCAAGACAGAAGCAGACTGTGAGGGACTCCAAGAAGATCTCACCAAACGGAGTGATTGGGCAACAAAATGGCAAATGAAATTTAATGTGGATAAGTGTAAAGTAATGCACATCGGGAAAAATAACCCCAACTATACATACAGTATGATGGGGGCTAATTTGGCTACGACAAATCAGGAAAGAGATCTTGGAGTTATCGTGGATAGTTCTCTGAAAACTTCCACGCAGTGTGCAGCGGCGGTCAAAAAGGCAAATAGGATGCAAGGAATTATTAAGAAAGGGATAGAAAATAAGACAGAGAATATCTTAGTGCCCCTGTATAAAACTATGGTACGCCCACATCTTGAATACTGTGTACAGATGTGGTCTCCTCACCTCAGAAAAGATATTTTGGCCTTGGAAAGGGTTCAGAAAACGGCAACTAAAATGATGAGGGGTTTGGAATGGGTCCCATATGAAGAGAGGTTAAAGTGACTGGGACTTTTCAGTTTAGAAAAGAGGAGACTGAGGGGGGATATGATAGCGGTCTATAAAATCATGAGTGGTGTAGAGAGGGCAGATAAAGAAAAGTTATTGATTAGTTCCCATAATAGAAGAACTAGAGGACACTAAATGAAGTTAATGGGTAGCAGGTTTAAAACTAAGAAAAGAAAGTTCTTCTTCACACAGCGTGTAGTCAGCCTGTGGAACTCCTTGCCAGAGGAGGCTGTGAAGGCTAGGACTATAACAGAGTTTAAAGAGAAGCTAGATAATTTCATGGAGGTTAGGTCCATAAAAGGCTATTAGCCAGGGGATAGAAATGGTGTCCCTGGCCTCTGTTTGTCAGAGGCTGGAGAGGGATGGCAGGAGACAAATCGCTTGATCATTGTCTTCGGTCCACCCTCTCTGGGGCACCTGCTGCTGGCCACTGTCGGCAGACAGGCTACTGGGCTAGATGGACCTTTGGTCTGACCCAGTACAGCCGTTCTTATGTTCTTATGTACAAGAGAAGGTGACCAGCCCTGCTCCTTGTGCACAAGATTCATCCTGTGGGCTGCAGGTCCTAGGTCCTAGGTCACAGGGAATGTGTCTCCATAGCATAGACACACCAGGGAAATCTGGAACAGCCCAGCGCTCACCTGTCACAGTGATGGAGACAGGGGGACTCTCCGCAGACCGGATCTCCTGTCCAGACGGGCCTGTCCAGTACCGGCATGTGTACGACCCAGAGCACTCTGGCCTCCATTCTAAGTTTCTGATATCGGAGGAGCTGCTGCCGGATGGGACAGCAGATGGGAATATGCTTCCCTCGTCCTTGGAGAATTGAAATTTTGTAATTGCATCTTCATCAGTGGCAGCTGAACACGTGAGCTGAACAGACTCCCGAGAGAGGTACCTCTGGCGTGCAGGGCTCAGGGAGAGGGTGGGGGTTGCTCGGGGGTCTGGAAAAGACAATGGGTGATATTTCATTGAAGGACAAGGGACTCAGGGAGCCATTACTACCTGAGTGGAGTAGAGAAATAAATACATCTTGAAATCCCATCATCCTCCCTCCCCCCCAAATCTGGCCCTGTACCATAATCTCATGTCTCACCTGGCCCCTCCAACATATGGCTCTCCAATGGTAACAGGGTCCCTGGGGAGGTATTGGGGTGAGCTGGGCTCAGGGAGAGGGGCACAGCTGATGGGGGGTCTGGAAACCATGGGTCAGGGTTAGATACAGAGGAAGGGGCCCACCTGGCAAGAATCTCTAGAGTAGATGGGTTAGATGTTACCAGACCAAATTCACCTCAGAGATTACAGGGGGTGGAGTTTCCACGGCCTGCACCTCTTTTCCTCACTGAGCCCCACCCCGCCCTGTCCCACATGTTACCCCCCAGGGGCAGGGCCTGTGTGGGATCCGCTGGCTGGGCTGGGCTGCCCAGGGAGCAGCAGGGGGGAAGGATGGGGGGTCCCTGTCTCAGCTGTGAGCAACAGCCGGTCCCTGCCCTGGCACCAGGGACCTCTCTGGGGATCCCATCCCTGCCTGGAGAGAGGAATCTGTGTCCGCTGAGCCTTTCACCCAAGCACGTCACGGCAGCTCCTGCCCCTCTCACTCACATAAGCTGTGGGGCATCCTGGCATGTAACTCGATAGAGACCTAATCCCTGTTCTGACAGCCAGCATGATGTGCTCCCCCTGACAGTGCCCAGACTGCACGCTCGTGCTGTGAGCTTCCCCACAGCAGTGCCCAGTCTGTGTTGAAGAGCTGGGAGCCCCGGAGTGTGGGAGATGCAGGGAGCAAGGCTGGGCAGGCAGGGGGTGGAGCAGAGGTGTTGGGTCGGGTTTCATATTCCCAAAGACACCTCGCACCCAACAGCCGGAAAACAGGGGCTCACCTCTCACTGTGATGGAGACGGAGCTGCTGTTCTCAGAGGAGATCTCTTGATTGGATTTCCATCTCCACTGCGCACAGGTAACGTTCCCAGCACTTTCCTTCTCAGCTGTGAGCTCCAGCCAGGCTCCTGCATTAGGGCGTGGGACTGTGCTGGGCTTCTGCTGTTCATTTTGAAAGCAGAATCTGTATTCCAAAACCGATTCATTCTGAGGAGCTGCACACATGAGGGTCACCCGATCACCTGGGAGATCGACCTGGTACCTTGGCTCCAGGGAGAGCGTGGGGGTCGGCAGGGGATCTGGAACAGAGACAGGGAGCCAGTGGGTAGGGAGAGGCCAGGATGGGATGAGGAGAAGAGAGAAGGGGCAAGAGATCAGCCCTGGAGAGACGTGAATACAAACCAGCCTCACCTCACTGCCCCCCACCTTCCCCCATACACTTCTTTCTCTCTCTCATATTTTTCAAGGCCGTGTGTGTGTGTGTGTGTGTGTGTGTGTGTGTGTGTGTGTTTTGTGCATCTTTGTACCAGGGGATGTGTCCAGCCCTCCTCTATCTGTGCAAAATTCATCCCATTGGCTGCAGATCCTGGATTCCCTACAGGGAATGTGTCTCCGTAGCACAGATGCACCAGGGGAAGCTGGGACAGCCCGTCGCTCCCCTGTCACAGTGATGGGGACAGAGGGACTCCCCACAGGCCTGTCCAGTACTGGCAGGTGTACGACCAGGAGCGCTCTGGCCCCACTCCTAAGTTCCTGACATTGGAGTAGCCACTGCCGGGTGGGCCAGCAGATGGGAAGATGCCTCCCCCGTCCTTAGGAAATTGAAATCTTGTAACTGCCCCATTGTCACTGGGGTATGTCTTGCCAGAGGGATGTAAAATAGACATACCAAAATAGCTAATGAAGTGGGGATTTAAATATCCCACACTTCATTAGCATAAAAATGGCCACCGCTTTTTTCGCCACGGAGCTTTGGCGACAAAAAGCGACAGTCTAGATGCAGATCTATTGCTCAATAAAGCCTTTGGCGATAGATCCTGTATACCTTGTTTTATAGATGTAGTCTAGACATACCCTGGGAGCCGAACACATGAGCTGAACCTCTGGCATGTGGGGCTCAAGGAGGGAGGGTAACTGTGGGATCTGGAAAAGACAATGGGTGATATTTCAGTGAAGGACAAGGGACTCAGAGAGCCGAGAGGAGGAGATGCAGGGGAGGAGGCTGTTACTGCCTGAATGGAGCAAGAGGGGGATTCCTGCAGAGACATAAATGCCTCCTGATACCCCCCAATGTGACCCTGTACCCCAGACTCATGTCTCATCCAGCTCCTCTATCACATGGCCCTCCAACAGTAACAGGGTCCCTGGGGAGGTACCAGGGTGAGCCAGGCTCAGGGAAAGAGGCAGGGCTGCAGGAGGGTCTGGAAACCAGGTGTCTGTGGACCTGGCCCTGAGCCCTCAGTGGGAGCCCAGAGCTGGGGCAGAAAGACCCCGCCCTCCATACAGTCCCACACCAATGGCCCTGAGGAATCTCTGGAGGGGGCAGATGTTACCAGGCACAAACTGTAGCATCAGCCACTCACTGGCCCTACCCCTGGGACCTCTCTGGGGATGAAATCCCAGCTTGTAGAGAAGAATTAGTACCATACGGTACCTGCACCCCCAGGGCCTGCCCATCCATGCCACTGACTGCTGCCTGCACCCCAAATCCCCCACTAACCTCAGTTCGCTGCTCCCCCTCCCATGCAGGCAGGAGATGGCAGGTGGGACCCAGACTGTGCCAAGGGGCAATTCACAGAAAGCCCGGGAGAGGATCTGCGTCTCTCACTGGGGACAAGGGGGATCGGGAGCGGAGCAGGGACAGGAAGGAGCCTCCATGTGCCTCTGAACCCCCAGATTCCCCCTCGCTCCATGCAGGGACAGCGGGTGAGCTCATTCTGAGGGTGGAAGGACCCTTTGTGCACCTGGGACCCCAAGATCCCAACACTCCCCATTCTGGGGAACATGAGGGGGAGGGAGGTTACTGAAAATTGATCAATTTGCAGAAGAGGAGAGAGAGCCCATCATGTGACTATCAGCTCTGCCCAGCGGTGGCGAGCAGGCACTGAGCAGAAATGAGGAAGCACAGGTGGATGTGGCGAAGGGAGGGGGGAGTCTTTTCACCCATCAGGTTTCCTCTGGGGTTTCTGCAGAACCTGCTGTTGCTACCCTGCTGGGCAGGGCTGGGTCTGTGCCTTTGGCCCTGCGCCCTCGGTGGGAGCCCACAGCTGGGGCATAGAGACCTCCCTCCCCACAGCAATGGGCCCAGCTCAGGGGTACTCAGTTTCATGGGGAGGGAGGAGCTCAGTCTCCATGGCCCATCCAGCCCTCGCTCTCTCTGCTGGGGCTGCCCGTGAGGGGCTGGGTAGTGGCCATGGAAATGGGGCAGCTTCTCCCCAGTGGCCTGAGCTGGGACCCACCAAGAAGACCCTCCCAGCAGGAACCAGATGGCGTCACTTTCCACCCCTCAGGCCCCTTCCCCCCCCCCCAGCTATCAGGGGATGACATGGGAGCACCATGGTGTGAGGGTATCAGGACCCCAGCCCCACTTCCAAGATCCCTCTCCCCTCCCCCACCCACTGAAAGTATCTCAATGAGGCCAGGAGACCTCATTACCTGCAGGGGACATCAGCCTGGAGGGACTCTGGAGCAAGGCTGGAAGAGAAGAGCAGAGAGGGAGTGAGAGCTCTGCAGATGCAGAGGGGGATGTGGGGCATGGAGGGGCACAGACACACGGAGGGGGTGAGGGGGGCACTTACCCAGCAGAGGCAGGAGCAGTGTTAGCTCCATGCTGAGCCGGTGGTGCCGGGCTGGGAGCTGTGTCCTCGGCTCAACAGAGGAAGTCCCAGCCTCAGACGCTATCACCACTCAGATCAGGGGCTGGAGAGACACTGGTGGGTGGTGTGCAGGGTGTGCGGAGGGGAACTGCCTATTTTCTGGGCCTGCCAGTGAGGGGCGGGGATGGAGCAGGAACTTACACCTTGTGGGGGAGGTGCAGGAACTCGTCCAGTGCAAAGAAGTTCAGATGAGTTATGCTCTTCTTCTCCTCTATGGCCTGGGGTGCAACTCTCCAAAGGGGCCCACAAAGGAGCCCCCGGCCAGGGTCAAAATTCTGCCCCCACAGACATAGCTCCGCCCTGCTACTCCGCTCTGCCCCCACAGACATAGCTCTGCCCCGCAGCAAGTTCCATAAGATGCCTGTTAAGGGCTGGCCTGACCCACCCTGGGTTAGAACATGGGAACCCCAGGGATCCCCTCTCCCTTATAATGCCAAGCTTCAGGGTGTGAGAAGATTCCTCCTCCCCACTGGGGGCATCTCTGCCGGGACAGGAGACCTCGTTACCTGTGGGTGATACCAGCATGAGGAGAACCTGGGGAAAGGCTGGAAGAGCACAGAGGGGGAGAGAGCTCCAGGGAGGGGCTGTGGGTGGAGGCAGTGGAGAGCTGAGGAGCAAAGAGAGGTCCCTTACCCAGCAGCGGCAGGAGGCGAGTTAGCTCCATACTGAGCCAGGTGCTCTGGGCTGGGAGCTGGGTTCTTGGCTCTGTCACCGGCCCCGTCTGGGTGCAGGGACGGGAACAGGCCCCTCCCCCCTCAGTAGGAGGCAGAGGAAGTTCCCTGCTCTGCTCGGTGGCTGGCCAGTCACCGGTCCCTTCTGAGGCTATGTCTATACTACAGTTTTTTCATTAAAATTGCCATTTTTCTGAAAAAAACTCACGGAGCATCCACACCTCAAGCATGTTTCTGCGCAAGAAAAATCGACAGAATGGACAGGTTTTTCTGGCGTCGGTATTCCTCATTCTATGAGGAAGAATGCCTTTTTGTGAAAGAGTTGTTTCACAAAAAGGTGTGTGGGGACGGGGAAGAGGTTTTTTTTGTGCAAGAAAGGGAAGAGAAAAAGCACAGGTGCCCTGGTGGCCATTCTGTCCATAGCAATTAGAGCTTCCTGTCGAGAGAGTGTCCAAACAGACCTCTGCGGAACCCCACTTGTTGTACCCTAACTGTGAACTGTTAATAACTACTCTCTGGAAATGGTTATCCAGCCAGTTATGCACTCACCTTACAGTAGCCTCATCTAAGTTGTATTTGCCTAGTTTATTGATAAGAATATCATAGAATCATAGAATACTAGGCCTGCAAGGGACCTCGAGAGGTCATCGAGTCCAGTCCCCTGCCCTCATGGCAGGACCCAATACTGTCTAGACCATCCCTGATAGACATTTATCGAACCTACTCTTAAATATCTCCAGAGATGGAGATTCCACAACCTCCCTGGGCAATTTATTCCAGTGTTTGACCACCCTGACAGTTAGGAACTTTTTCCTAATGTCCAACCTAAACCTCCCTTGCTGCAGTTTAAGCCCATTGCTTCTTGTCCTGTCCTCAGAGGCCAAGGTGAACAAGTTTTCTCCCTTCTCCTTGTGACACCCTTTTAGATACCTGAAAACTGCTATCATGTCCCCCCTCAATCTTCTCTTTTCTAAACTAAACAAACCCAATTCCTTCAGCCTTCCCTCATAGGTCATGTTCTCTAGACCTTTCATCATTCTCGTTGCTCTTCTCTGGACTCTGTCCAATTTCTCCACATCTTTCTTGAAAGGCGGTGCCCAGAACTGAACACAATACTCCAACTGAATATTGGAAATCAGGTAACTATTGCATTTTATTAATATCAGCAGAACTGACTTAAATGGGGCCTGTGTTTTGTGTCGTGTTGCCTTAATCTTTGTATTCACACCCATCAGTGTGAAAGAAGCTATTTGCATATATTTACCAATCTGATCTGTACCATCAAGTGTTAGCCATGCCCCTCGGCCATGTGTATTGGCCAAACTGGACAGTCTCTGTGACAAAGGTTAAATGGACACATATCAGAGATCAGCAATGGTCACACACAGAAACCTGCAGGTAACATTTTAACCTGCCCAGGCACTCAGTTAAAAGGATCCTCTCTCCTACAAAAGAATTTCAGAAACCAACTACAGAGAGAGAGCCCTTGTGGTGAAGATGGCTAATTGCATATTGGGGTGCATTAGGAGGAGCATTTCCAGATCTAGGGAAGTGATTATTCCCCTTCATTCAGCACAGGTGAGATCAGATCTGGAGGACTGTGTCCAGTTCTGCCCTCCCCACCCCACCCCACTACACAAAGGATGTGGACGCATTGGAGAGGATCCAGTGGAGGACTACCAAAATGATTTGGGGGCTGGAGCCCATGACCTACGAGGAGCGGCTGAGGGATTTGGGCTTGTTCAGTCTGCAGAAGAGAAGAGTGAGGGGGGATTTGATGATAACCTGCAACTCCCTGCAGGGGGGTTCTAAAGAGGCTGGAGAGAGGCTGTTCTCAGTGGAGGCAGATGGCAGAACGAGGAGCAATGGTCTCAAGTTGCAGTGGGGGAGGTCTAGGTTGGATAAGAGGAAAAACAATTGCCCTAGGTGGGTGGGGAAGCACTGGGATGGGTTCCCTAGGGGTGTTTAAGTCCTGGTTCCCTAAATCCTACACCAAAGGCCACACCCGTAGCCAGTGCTGTGAGAAATTCTCTAAGGCTATATCTACACTGCCCCTTCTTGCGCAAGAAAATCCCTCTTGCACAATGCCGTTACACTGATTATTTTCAGGAATAACGGCATTGCGCAAGAGGGTTTTTCTTGCGCAAGAAGGGGCAGTGTAGACAGCTCCTTCTGGCGCAAGAGCCTCTTCCGCAAAAATGGCGGCTCATTAGGTATGCAAATGAGGCTCTGTGATATTCCACACTTAGCCTCACCTGCATACTTCTGGCCAGTGTAGACATAGCCTAAAGGTTTATTAAAAATGGAATAAACAAGTTCTCTGCAGGTTAAAGCCAGCAAAGAGAGAAACACCCCAGGTATTACTCATCTAAATCTGGTGAGTGACAGAGCTCTGGTCATCTATTCATAGAATCACAGAGCTGGAAGATACCTCGGAGGTCATCAAGTCCAGACCCCTGCCCAAGGCAGGAGCCATCCCAACTAAATCAACCCAACCAGGGCTTTGTCAAACTGAGATTTAAACACCTCCAGGGATGGAGATTCCACCACCTCCCTAGGTTACCCATTCCAGTGCTTCACCACCCTCCTAGTGAACATGTATTTTTCAGGCAGATCCACAAGGCCACCCTGGCAATCTCTGGCTTCAGTGTTCAAATAGCCAAAAACCAGATTATTTCTGTCAGTAATTTTTATTCCCTTGCCCCAGACTTCGGGAAGATGGGACCAGTTCACATGCTGGTCTCCAGTTCATGGGTTAGGAGAACAAACAGCTTAAGTTCTCTGATGTTCCACAACTGTTTGTCTGACGTCTAGGGCCCTTCTTTCACTGGGCAGGAAATAGCCCCCGGTGTGGCAAATTTGTATTTCACACTTGGCCGTGTTGCTCTCCAAACTGCGTAGGTGTTTTCAGTTGCAGAGCAAATACTTAAATATCAGCTGATAACATGGCACGTGGTCATGATCAGTGAGGTTAATGCAGGCAGCAGCAATATACAAACATTTTGTAGATTCTAAACAGGAAACACATTCTTGCAAACTTAACATTTACATTAAGAAACATGAAACACATTCTCATACGTCTAATTCCTATATTGAACAAACCTAACAACCAGGTGACTTGGTCCAATCTTCAGTTATGAGGTCATCAGTTCTTAGCTAATACCTGTCTCCTGGGCAAAAGCTGGCATCAGACATAGAAGTAACATGTAAACCACATGGTGTTTTTTAGCTCCCAGTTCACTGGAGCCACATAAACTCATAAATCCACATTCGTGTGTCTATGGATGGCTGGTCTTTCAAACACCTTTATTACTCATTTCCAGCTACATGCATAAGGCTTTCTACACAACCCAAATACACATCACACAGTGATATTCATGACCAGGGGCTCACTAGTTTTTCCATGATACCTTCCAAGATGCTATTGGCTAAATATTCCGACAGCGGTGACTTGGGTGTGTCCTTTGCCACATGCTGTACAAGGGCTGTTGGGGTATAAAAGGTTCAGGAGGTGAATGCTCGAGGAGGGGAAGAAGATATGCTGGAATAGAGAGAGGGATTCCTCTCTTATTTAGCTTTTCTCTGGGTGCAGGTTGTCACCACCTCACTGTACAGCACATGTTCATCTACAGCAGACTTGGCTTTGTTTTTGACTAGGTCGTGTGGGCCTCTAATGACGGGACATATATGAGTTTGTAGGTGACTTCTGAGTCCTGTTAGGGGAGGAAAGAGAAATGGTGAAGGGGGAGTGGTGCAGGGATGCTGCTGATGTGAAAGAGGCTACTGGCATTCTTGGGTGTATGAACAGGAAGAGACCTGGGAGATAATTGTCCTGCTCTGCTCTGCTCTGGGGAGGCCACAGCTGGAGTGGTGTGTCCAGTTCTGCGCATCCCACATTTGGGAACATGGGGGCAAATTGGGGAGGGTCCAGAGCAGAGCATGTTCAGTCTGGAGATGACATGGATGAAGGGACATGATAGCCATCTGCTAAGCCAATGTTATAAAGAGGATGGGGATCAATTCTTCTCTATGTCCGCTAAAGTTAAGGCAGAATGGGTGTAGTCTGTGGCAAGGGAGATTTAGGTGAGATGTTACAAGAAATGTTCTACCTCTAAGGGTAGTTAAGCTCTGGAACAGGTGACCTGGGGATGTTGGGAAATCTGTCATAGGCCAAACACCCATCGGGCTAGTCAAGGTTGAAGTAACGCTACCACGGCACAGGGGGCAGAACTGAGGAACTCTTGAGATCCCCTCTCAGCCCTACGTGTCTGTGATTCAGTGGTGGTTTGGGGAAAGGAAAGGCCAAATCCCAGCCCATTTTTTCTGCAAGAACAAACTCTGGGCAGTACTTCGTTATGGCTGTTTTCTGACGACCACACCCTCGTGCAGCAGCAATATCTGAGGCCCGGGCAAAAATTCAGGCATTGTCGATTCAAAGAGGTTGGATTCTGCTGGCTCTTGAACTTAGCCTATCAATGCAGTCATGTTACCTGCTCCGTCTGCACCATTCCAGCATCCGTGGCTTTTGATCCCTTGCTGTCATGGCCTGGATCCATGTTCCTGATGTGTTCTCCAAGCTCAGATCCATTTCTGCTTTTCTGAGTCTTTGGAACTAGCACAGAACCAGAGAGGAAGGGAGCTGAGGTGGAGACATTTTAAAACCACTGGGAAGGACCAACATGTAGGCATGTGAAGGTGAAGGGATAAGTGCAAAAGCCAAACGTTTTCAGAAGAAACCGAAAACAGATGTAATGACGCTGAAGATTGCTCTATCTCCCCATTGTGGTGGAAGCAATTAAATTAATTGGCCCCAGAGATGTTACAAAGTCCCACTGTAGCCAAGTCTGCAGGAAACGCTATAAGAGTTTACTGACAAGGAAAAAGGAAGAAGAGAGCTACCTGCAGGTTAGAGGCAATAAAGAGACACAACCCAAAGAGTTCCCATCTAAATCCAAAGAGTGACAGAGCTGTAGTGACTTGCCTATTCAAAGAGTCTCCTTGGGTAAACCCAGGAGGTATCTCATGGGGATCTCTGGTTTCAGTGTAAAATCTCTGGCCCTTCTGAGTTCAAACAGCCAAAACGATTCAGTTTCTTTTCCTAGGGGACTTTCATTCACATGTTCATCTCCTCTTCCTATGTTGTAGGGGACGCAATCCACAAAGTATTTCACCCTCTCATATTCCATAATTTTTGTCTTATGTCTTAGGGCCTTCTTTGGCAGGGCGGGAAATAACCCCTTCCATGGCAAACTCTTATTCCACACGGCATCCCGGTTCTTTCCACACTGCGTGTGTTTATAGTTTCAGCTCAAACACTGAAATATCCCCTTGTAATATTTGGTACGGGCGTTATCAGTGAAGTGACTGCAGGTAGCCACATATCAGCATTTTGTAGTAACGTCTGGACACAAGAGACATTCTTAGGAGACTGATTCCTATTTTGAGCAAAATCATCAGCCATGTCCTGGTCTGGTCTCCAGCAATGAGGTGGGCAGTTCTTAATATGTTGCCCTGGATTTGAGGTGCGGGTGTGTACCCCATATTGTGATCAAATCAACTGCCACCATGTGCATTACCCACCATGGATTAAGCAAAGAGAACACGAGCTCGTTAATGGTTCATTGGAAAGCAAGCACTTAGCCTGGAGGTCAGAACTGGTGATTCCTGACAAAATAGGAGAAAGGGACAGAAAAATCAACAAATGAGACTGAAAAGCTCAGTGGATGAGACCCCAGTAGGGTCGCCTCGGATATAACAAGTTTCCAGAACCATAGGAAAGGTGATGATTCCACAGAGACCTTTACAACTTGGTTGGTGTGCAGAAGTTGCTTATGAGATACGAGAAGACCACTGTGGCCACGGCAGTCATGTCAGAGGGAAGAGACTTTAAACCTTCTCCGTCCTCCAAGTATGCACGTCTCTCGGTGGGCTTTGACTTTGTTCAAGAAGCAGGCTGGTCACTTGGGCAGGCCATCTCCAGCCCCATCGATAGCTGAGTCATCACTCTCTCTCCATGGTGGATCGATGTCTTGTTACCTCCCATGGATGTTGCAATTGTCCACTCTCCATCACCCATCTAGACCTGTGTGCTTTCCAGACCATAGCGCCCTTTACTCAGGGTACTGCCCCTGGGGAACATCCTCATACTCCGGGGTCCTCCCCTCCCAGGGAACTCCAACCCCCTTGTCTCAGTGACCCACTGCCAGGGCCTGGCCCCTGTCTCAGGGGCAAAATGTGTCTGAAATGGCCACTCAGCATTGGCAAAGACCTGCTGCCTACTACTGCCCTAGATTCCTCTCTGCAGTCCTAATATCTTCCTGGGTCCCTCTTGCTGGGGCTGATTCAGGCCTGAGCAGGCAACCAGGTCCCTCCCCTGGACAGCCATCCTTTTTATACAGACTGCCAGGCTCTGATTGGCTGCCACAAGCCCTTTCCTGATTGGCTGCCACCCAAAGCCCTCCATCAGGCTGATTTAACCCTTTACAGTCCAGTGCGGGGCCCCACACACATCATAATCCCTATAAACTCTGATCTCTCCCTGTGTTTTAACAAAAAGGGCAAACGTTTTGTTTCAATTTTGTTTCCAACAACAGTGTCTTCTAGTTTTCAAATTTTAACCAGTGATTGAGCTGGGCCAAGACAGAGCCCTCTCCCAGTGTCTCCATTTGACTTCTTTGCTGCAAGGTGTACGGAGAAGCAAACCTATGCCAGGTTCAGCCTATGTCTCTGGCTCATCTTGGTTCAGTCTCTTTCCACAATCACTCAGTTCTGTCACTGGTGAGGACTGTCCTCAGTTTGGTGATTCTGTCTCTTTCCTCGTAGGTTTTAGGAAAAACAATCATATTCCAGGCACGTCCCATTACGCTCTGTTCAAGTACGGATTTCACAAGGACTCAGAGAGAACAGCCGTATCTCCGCCTGTGTCACTCTCATGTACGCTCCCCTGTAATACTGTTTGCCAGTGTGGTTTGGGAGGTTATTCTCCACAAGGCAGAGTGCAGACACACATTTTCACAGTTGCAGGTGGGGTGTGAATACTGGGGAGCCGGGTCCACACTGAAGAAGCAATCTCAGGGTTTGTCTAGACTACACCTCTCTGTCAACAGAGAGATGTAGATTAGGCACATTGAAATTGCTAATGAAGCAGGGATTTAAATATCCTGCACTTCATTAGCATAAACATGGCCACTGCTTTTTTTTAAAACTGAGGGTTTTTTTAAAAAAAACCTGCAGTCTAGATGCAGATCTGTCGAAAATAAACCCTTTTTCGACAGATCCTGTAAACCTCATTTTTTCCTTCCTTAGCAATTTCGATCTGCTTGATTTGCATCCGTCTGATGATGGAGGGATGCAGTCTAGATGTAGCCCCAGTTCACAGGAGTTATGCAGCTGTGAAAAAGTGGCCATGCCCCACCACTGATGCAGCTGTAGGTCGGTTGGTAGCTGAAATATTCATGGTGCCCAAAGCCCTTTCAGACCCTGCGGATGTTTCCAAGGTCTCACTCTTTCATTTTCCACCAGAACGTCTCCCTCCAGGTTGAAATTCAAGGTGAGTGATTGCAGCAAATCAGACAACTTGTGGGGAGAATCCAAGGCACAGATGAAGGGCCCCTCGGCAGAAAAAGCCAGGGACCTGGATCTAGGAGTAGCAGTGGGAGACATGGAAGATGAGGCCATTGATGAGGAAGAAGGAGCCACCCACAGCCAGCTCCCGGACCCAGCAGAAGCCGTGAGCTGCAGAGATGGAGAATCATGAATGGAACCAGCTGGTTAATGTCACTGCTGAGCATCCTGCCCGTGGTATCAAAGATTTTTCTGCCTCTAGGATCTGTGACAAACTCCCCTGGATCTCAGGGGTGTCAAGCTGAGATTAGAATCCCACCCCTAGCCCTTCCCTGTCTGATATGTGGACGCTGACCGTCAGATCCTTCCTGTCTGTATGTCTGTCTCTCTCCTGACTGCCTGTCCTGTAACACTGCTGTAACCTGCCCTGTCCTTGCTTTTCCAGACAGAGGAGGGAGGAAGTGGGTGGGTTTGGGAAGGGGATCTTGGGGGAGATGTTAGCAGGCAGCAGCCGACTCACCTGACATCATGAAGTTCCCAATAACGTTCACAGTCTGGCTCCTGGGGGATGGGACCCACCTCCCAGCCACGTTCTCCTCGTACCCACAGGTGAATTCCCCGGTGTTGCTGGGACTGGCCCGTGGGATGCTGAGCACAGAGCCCTTCACAGAACCAGTGCCGGGCTCCATGGTGCTGATCTCAGAGCCCAGATCCCCAGGAACGAGCTCGACTCCTTGTAGAAGTGAAACCTCTGCTCACGGGCATCCCCGGGGGCCGTGCAGGTGATGTTCAGGGGAAACCCTCCACTCACCGCTCCAGACGGGGGATCCATGCTCAGCTCTGGCTGGGGAGGGGGATCTGTGGGGAGCAGGAAGGGGGAGGGGTTTGCAGGGCCATGGGAGGGGAGAAAGTGGAGCCCAGAATTCGGTTCATTCAAACCTGAACTTTGTTCTCTCTCCAGAGCCTCTGGTCTCAATGCAGGGTCCCGTGCAGGGAGAGGGAGGGAGGGAGGAGAATGAGCAGAACTGGAACCAGAGCAAACAGATGGAGGTTGGGGCTGGTTCTGCTGTAGGCCCTTCAGAGGGGCAGGCCTGGAAGGCAGGGCCGAGGGGAACCAGGGTCTCTGATGTTCCCTCCTCACCCCAAGGCAGAGGATGAACCAGACCCTCAGTGATCATGGTGGGTCAGGCCCATAGGACGGCCTGTCGGGACACCCAGCGCTCGGGATCACAGGAGTGGTGAGCCACTCCCTCCCTCCTCCTTCCGTCCCCTACCGACTGGCTGGGGGAGGTGCATTCCCCTGCCCCCCGCAGGGAGCTGCTACAGCTGGGGAGAGGTGCCCCTCCACCAGCCAGGCAGCTCCATGCACTGCAGCCCAGAGCCATCGGGCAGGGAGCATTAAGCAGCTGTGCGGCTGCGCTGCCATTCAGCCTGGCAGGAATCCTGGGGATTGGTCGCCCCTTTTGGCCACAGAACGGATGTTTCAGTGTCATTGATGAATGTCACAGACCTGACCTGAAATCTGGGCTATAATTAAACACCCCGGCAGATCAAGTCCTGCTGTAAACTGAAGCCGCTGCTGTTGCTTGCTGGTAACCCCCGTCTGCCCACATCTCCCTGCCAGCTCCCCTTCCCCTGCCCCCTCCCCCCCCCCACACACACACACACACACACTGCCGGGTGTGCCATCGACCCAGGGACTGACACTGAGCAGAGATGGGGGGGGGGACCTGACCCCATTGTGACCATGTCTGGAACCGAGTGACCAGGCTGCCTCACTCTGCATGGAGCAGACACCCCCCACCACAGGCTAGCAAATAGCAGCAGCCAGGGTGGGCCTCACCTGTCACTGCAATGGAGATGGGTCAGCTCCTCTCTGATGGGATCTCTCGCTCAGACTCGGTCTTCCAATAACTACAGTTGTACACGCCGGCGTGCGACTCAGACTGTTTCAGTGATCTGACACTGTACTGAGATCTCTGGAGCTCTCCAGAGTCGATTCTCTGGCCATCCCTGAAGAACTGGATCTCAGACACAGTGGCAGTTCTGGGAGCTGAGCACGTCAGCGTCACAGATTCCCCACGTAGGAAGACACGGTATTATGGGCTCACAGTGAGTTCGGGGACAGTTGGTCGAACTGAAAGGGGGGAGGGAGGAACCAGAGAGTTCTCTATAGAAGCAGTGTCCCACTCACGTAAACAGTGCCCCCCCTTCCCTCTCAGCCACTCACACCCAGAGCTTCTCCCACCCCCACCCCCTTAGCTTCTTGCAGCCCAGCCCCTCTGCACAGCTCTGGGCCCCTGCCAAAGTGAGGCAGCTGCGCCATTGGAGGGTGCCAGGGTGGATGCACTGAGCCCTGTACAGGTGAGAGGGGACACAGTATGAGGAGCTGAGGGCCCTTGGGGGGGGGCAGGGCTGGAAGGCAGGGCCAGGAGGAACCAGGGTCTCTGATGCTCCCCCCTCGCCCGCAAGGCAGAGGATGAACCAGCCCCTCAGAGATCCTGGGGAGTCAGGCCCATAGTATGGCCTGTCGGGACACCCAGCACTCAGGGTCACATGACTGGTGGGGGCACACTGCTGAAACAAGGAAATGACCCGTCTGGGACCTGGCTGAGCTGTGATGGGCCCTGCTCTGTGCCTGGCTCCTGCCATCTGCATCCAGCCTGCGCCTACCCCGCCCCCAGTCTGTTCCTGCCCCTTGTTCCCAGGTCTGGCCCCACTCTCACCATCAGGCTAGGATGCCTCCCTCTCAGCACCCAGCACCCAGAGCAGGGCACAGGGCTGCGCCATCACTGGCAGTTTTCCACCAGCACTGGGGGTGTTTCTAAAGGATCTGCCCTGTGCCAGGCAGGGTTCACTCAGGGTTGTTCCCTGCGCTCTGCAGGGTCTGATCAGATGATCACTCGGCCCCTCCGGCCTCAGAGTCGATGTTATTGTGACACTGATGCATGTTACCGACCTGGCCCCAAATGAGGGTTTCAATTAAACACCCGCTGATCAAAGCCTGCTATGAATTCAAGCAACTTCTATTGATCATCTGTGACCCTTCCCATACCTATACCCAGCACGTCCTCCCCTATAACTCCAAAATTTCTGGGTGCTCCAGGGACTGACACTGACCAGAGATGGGGATAAAACTGATCCCATATGACCCTGTCTGGAGCTGAGTGACCAGGCTGTGTCGCTCAGTGCATGGAGGGGAGACACCCGGCCATGGGGCCAGCTAACATCAAGTGTCGGCTCCTCTCTGATGGGATCTCTTGCCCAGACTCTGTCTTCCATGATTCACAGCTGTACTCTCCAGCATCTGTCTCAGACACATTCGACAGCTGAAGAGATCTGGCATTGTACTCAGACTGCTGGAGCTCATTCTCTGGTCATCCCTGAAGAACCGGATCCCAGACATGGTGGCAGTGCTGGGAGCTGAGCACGTCAGGGTCACAGATTCCCCATGTAGGAAGACGCGGTATTGTGGGCTCACAGTGAGTTCGGGGGCAGACGGCCAGGCTGGAAGGGGGAAGGAGGAAGAAAAAAAACTCTTTAGAGCCAGCGCCCCACTCACATAAACACTAACCCCCACACACCTCATCCAGTCCCACCCAGAGCATCTCCCAGGCCCCCTTTACCCCTTGCAGCCCAGCCCCTCTGCACAGCTCTGGGCCCCTGCCAAAGTGAGGCAGCTGCGCCATTGGAGGGTGCCAGGGTGGATGCACTGAGCCCTGTACAGGTGACCGGGGACCCAGCATGAGGAGCTGAGTGGCCTTGGGAGGGGCAGGGCTGGAAGGCAGGGCAGGAGGAACCAGGGTCTCTGATGTTCCCCCTCGCCACAATGCAGAGGATGAACCAGCCGCTCAGTGATCCTGGTGGGTCAGGCCCATAGGACAGTCTGTTGGGACACCCAGCACTCAGGGTCATATGACTGGCAGGCACATGCTGCTGAAGCCAGGAAATGGCCCGGCTGAGCAGCTGTGATGTCCTGCTGCTGCGAGGGGCCCTGCTCCGTGCCTGGCTCCTGCCATTGACATCCAGCCTGTGCCTGCCCTGCCTTCCAGCCTGTGCCTGCCCCGCCCCCAACCTGCTCCTGTCCCACCCTCAGGCTCTCCTTGCCCTGTCCCACCCTTGTTGCCTGGTCTGGCCCTGCTCTGACCATCAGGCCAGGCTGCCTCTGTCCAGGCTCCTGGCACCCTGAGTGGGGCAGAGGGCTACAACCTCCCTGGTGATTTCCCAAACAGCACTGGATGTGTTTTCTGAAAAAGCTGGGTCAATTCAGGGCTGTTCCCTGCACTCTGTGGTGGTCAGAGCAGACGAACACTCATCTCTTCCGGCCTCAGAATGGATGTTGCAGTGACACTGATGCATGTTACAATCCTGTCCCTAGTTAAACACCCCGGCTGATCAACTCCTGATATAAAATGAAGCTGCTTCTGTTACTCCCCTGGGATCCTCCCATCCCTGTCCCCCTGCCAGCTCTCGTTCCCCCACACCCCAACACTGCCAGGGCACTCCAGAGATGGGGGGGGTTGAAACTGATATGGGTGGGCCTGTCCTGAGCTCAGGGACTGACCGTGTCCACAGTGTGGTGATACCCTGCCACGGGGCCAGCAAACAGCATGGGAGAGACACACCTGGCGACTAAGGGGTGAGACTTTGTCCTCGTCCACAACTATTTCCAATTGGGGGACAATTTATATCTTCAAGTCAGCAACGCAGCCATGGGCACCCATGTGACCCCACAATGTGCGAACGTCTTTATGGCCAACCTTGAACAATGTTCCCTCAGCTTCCATCCCTGAGCACCCGTACTCTACTTCTGCTACACTGACAACATCTTCATCATATGGCCCCACGGGAAGGAGACCCTTGAAGAAATCCACCAGGATTTCAACCACTTCCATCCCACCATTAACCTCAGCCTGGATCAGTCCACATGACAGATCTACTTCCTTGACACTACAGTACAATTATACAATGGACACATTTCCAGAACCTTATACCAGAAACCTACCAACCACTATGCTTACCTTCATGCCTTCAGCTTCCATCCCAGACATGTTTCCCCATCTATTATTTACAGCCAAGCCCTAAGACACAACCGGCTTTTCTCCAATCCCACGGACAGAGACAAACACCTACAGGATCTATCTAGAGCATTCTTCACACTGAAATATCCACCCGGAGAAGTGAAAAAACAGATTGACAGAGCCAGACCAGTACCCAGACATGAACTACTTCAAGACAGGCCAAGAAGAGAAAACAGAATTCCACTTGTTATCACCTACAGCCCACTACTTAAATCCCTCCAATACCGCATTAACAATCCACACCCTAACCTGGAAAATGATCCTTCACTCTCACAGGCCTTGAGGGAAAGGCCAATCCTTGCCTACAGACAACCCCCTATTTCTAAGCAAATTCTTTGCAGCAACCACACAGCACCCCTCCATCATACCCACCCAGGAACCCACCCCTGCAATCAACTCTGGTACCAACTCTGTCCACACATCAACACAAGTGACACCATTACGGGACCTAACCACATCAGCCACCACATCAGAGGCTCATATAACTGCACATCCTCCAATGTGATCTGTACCATCAAGTGCCAACCATGCCCCTCGGCCACGTGTATCAGCCAAACTGGACAATCTCTGTGGCAAAGGTTAAATGGACACAAATCAGACATCAGCAATGGTCACACACAGAAATCTGCAGGTAACATTTTAACCTGCCCGGGCACTCAGTTAAAAGTAGCCTCTCTCCCACAAAGGAATTTCAGAAACTAACGACAGAGAGAGAGCTCAGAATTCACCTTTATCTGCACATTTGACACCTTCTCCCTTGGTTTGAACAAAGATGTGACGTGGTTGACATGTTATAACACCAGCCCCCTAACATTCAGCATCCTGTTGATGTGACACTTCCAGACTACTCAATTAGCCTCATTAGCATGGGTATTACAATTGACAGGTAATTTTTTTTCTATCCTCTCTCCCTTCTTATTTGGAGCATCTCCCTCTTTTCCCCCCACTCAAGTGCATCTCATCGGAGGAAGTGGGCTGTCCCCACAGAAGCTGATGATACCAGACATTTGTTTTTGTTACTCTCTAAGGTGCCACAGGACAACTCGTTTTTTAAGAAGTTGGCTCTTTGTTATGCTTAATAGCTCAAGCTCCCACTTCAAGATGGTTTCATCCTTCACAAGGCTGGGAAAATCCACCCCCCAGGCAACTTCGCGCCCCCCGCCCCACAGCCTGCTGCCTCCAGGAGCTGCCCTAGAGCCCGTGTCCAGCAGAACCAGACTGAGCCAAGGAGCAATTCAGGGACCAGGTCAAGAACCCAGGACATGATCTACCTTTCCAGCCAGGGACATGGAGTGGATCTGTGGGGGGGGGGGGGGAAGGGTCCTGCCTGTGCCTGGGGAGGTTGAGCCGACCAGCTGGCCTCCACAGCAGTAGCTAGAAGGAACCGAGCAGAAATGAGGAAGCTCGGGCGGATGAGTGTGGAGGAGGGAGGGGTGAGTTTTTCCATCCTCTGGGGTCTCTGAGGATCTGCTGCTGCATGGGGCTGGGGCTGTGGCCCTGAGCCTTCTGTAGGAGCCAAGAGCTGGGGCAGAGAGACACCCCCCCCTTCCACACACAGCCCCACAGCGATGGGCCCTGCCCAGGGCCACTCAGTGTCATGGGAAGGGAGAGTTTGGTCTCCATGGCTCATCCAGCCCTCGCTCTCTCTGCTGGGGCTGCCCGTGAGGGGCTAGGTAGTGCCCATGGGCATGGGGGCAGCTTCCCCTCTGTGGTCTTGGCTGAGACCTACCAAGCAGCCATCAGACAGGGTCACTCTCCCAGCTTCTCAGTTGTTGCTACTGGGGCAGGGACTGCAAGTAAAGGGGCCGGGTATTGCCCATGGGGATGTGGTAGATTCTCCCCTGTGGCCTTGGCAGCGACTCATTAAGCAGCCAGCAGCCAAGGTCGCTCTCCCAGCTTCTCGGAGCTGCTGCAGCTGGGGCAGGTTCATGGGAGATGCCCGTGAACGGGGCAACCTGGCCCAGGGAAGGCTTTGCACAGGGGCACCAAGGACCCCAAATAGCAATTCCAAACTCCACAGAAGATCCTAAGCCCCATGACAGAACTCCTCCTCCCCTCCTCCCCGCACCACGAGCACCCAAATAAGGACAGCAGACTCGGTTACCTGCAAGGGACGCCGACCTGGGGAGCAGCTGGAGAGAGGCTGGAGGAGACGAGAAGAGAGGGGGCGAGAGCTCTTGGCAGGGGAAGGGAGTGCAAAGAAATTCAAGGATCTGGGGTGGGGGTTGCTGGACAACAGACAGAGGGGACGGGTGTCCAGGCAGGGCACTTACCCAGCAGAGGCAGAAGGCAAGTTGGCTTCATGCTGAGCTAGTGGCTCTGGGCTGGGAGTGGAGTTCTCACCTCAGCTGCTTGACGAATGTTAAGTGCAAGGAGGGGGATGGGTCCCTTTGCCCTGACAGAGGAAGTCACAGGCTCAGGCGTGGTCACAGCTCAGCTTGGGGGCTGGAAAGACACCAGGGCCTGGTGCACAGGGCGGGAGGAGGGGAGCTCACCATTTGTTCATCTCAGTGGTGGGAGGGGCTGCTCCTGCAGGTGATTGACACCTCTGGTGGGGCGGGGACTCCACTGGTACAAAGGAACCTGGGATAAGTTACAGTGACTCTTACACCCATTGGGGATCTGGCCTAGGGGCTGAGGTCCATTGACATCCACTGGCACCTCACTCATTCATGCTGCAGACTTGGGAACTTCTACTGGCCCTGTTGGGCTGGCAGGCACCTGTTAGACTAACGCTTAGAGGCTCTGCTATGGCACCGGTAGCCTTAGCACAGACGGTCAGTGACGGGAGTGTGGGTCAGTTTCCAGTCCACAAGCCCTGACCCCATGGGATGGGACCGACCCCTGTCTGGGGAGCAGGAGCTGGAGGCTGGGCCAATGGGATCAGAACTCCAAATAAAGCTGTCCCACTCTTGTAAACAGTTTATGCAGACTGAGCTCATGAGTTGTTCGCTCCTTCGTCAATGAAAGAGAGAGATGCGCCCTGGGTGAGCTGGTGCAGCTTGTGGCCAGAGATAGACTCACGGGTGGCATTAAGGCCAATGTGTGAAGAGGGCAACCGCTCTGTGGAGGGAGCTCACATTTGAAAATGCCCTTTCGAACTGCCGGGAACTCGCAAAGCAGAAGTGAGAGCACGGAGTTTCCTAGAAAAGACGTTCTGTGCGCTGCTTATGAGAGAGAAGAGCCAGAGCTACTCCAACCCAAGAGAGAACATCTCCATATGGAAATCCCTGTTAGCAGGGAGACTGGGTGTGAAGGTGGGATCACAGCTTGGCCCTGAACAGCGAGCTCCCTCTGGGAAATTTGGTCCTAAACATGGGGTAATAAACACTTTACTTAAGGCTGCAAATCCCAAACACAGAAAATTCAAGGGCTCTCAGTGACAGACAAGGTGGGTGAGGAGTTTCTCAGACACACTGGGATTGAGCAAGTGTGAGGAGAGAGACTGGACCCTGCAGGGACTGGAACATTTATCCCATGGACACTTGGTCCAGCAGCGCAGGTTCACGTTCTGTCTGAGTGCAAGATGGGAAAGGGAAAGTAAAACCAACACCAGGGCCAAGACACACACACAGGCATGTGGTTTTGCTGGAGAAATGCACTGGTGAAGGGGAAGTGAGTTGCTAGCTTGCAGCCGGGCTGGTCACAGATTTCACCCGGCCCTGGGTAAAGTGTGTGTGTGGGCTCAGCTCTGGGTGGGGCGGGAGGGGTGCAGCTAGAGGTAGCCAGTCCTCAGTGGATCATGCCACCCTGCCCTCAGCCAACACACATAGCTGCCCTGGCTGGGAAGTATCCCTGTCCCTGGCCTTCTGCTCTTCCTCCCAGCCTTGGGCAGCCAAATCCCCCAACCCCTCAGACCCTCCACTCCACCTCCCAGACCCAGTGTCGGCATCCTCCAGCTCCCCCAGCTCCAGACCCTGGCAGACAATCCCCCAAACCCCCTTTCCCTGTACTCTGACCCCCCCCATCCCTCACCCCCTGCTCTGCCTCCTGCCCCAGCTCTGGTGGGTTGCACCACTCTGCCTTCTGCCTCTTCCCTCACCACCCTCTCTGCCCTGTTCCTGCCCCACAGCTTTGAGACTCAGCCCCCTCCCCCAGAGCTGCTGCCCCCCCATTGCAAGGAATGAGGGTGCAGGTGCTTGGGCACCAGAAGTCATGAGTGGCAGCTTCACTGGTGACTTCCATCTTCCCTACCCAGACAGGCCTTCCTACCTGGCACAATTTTCACATCCCTGCAGTAAAACTGGCACCTGGTGACCAGCCTGGTAGCTGCTGCCCCTTCCATCTCAGCTTCCGTCCACTGAACCTGGAGTTTCCAGCCTTCCCATGTGGCAGAGGTTTCGATCCACCCAGTGACAAGGAACATTGGGTATTCACTTTGTCTCCCCTTGCACGTCCCATAAACACCATCACAGGTTTGCCAAGCATGGTGGGCGTTTCAGAGTAGGAACCATCATAAGAGATACCAGTATCCCATCCGGTGTGGGGAGACTGACCCCACAACAGAGCAGCTGAGTTGATTCCCATGTTCAATCCTCTAGCGCCCAATTGCCGCCTAGAGCTTGGAATCAAACCAAGGTATCCTGATTCCCAGAGCACTTTGCTTGACCCTGTTAGAGTCCATGCTACTCCCAGAGCCATGGTTTGAACCCAGGAGTCCTGGTTCCCAGACCCCCCTGGTGGCTGCCTGGAAAGACGACACCAGAGGAGCAGAGCAATCGCTCCATCGTGACCCTTCAGAGAAAGGAATGTCTCAGAGACGGAGGGTGTCAGACTTTCACGGTTGTCCGATAGCCTTTCGGATGTACCCTGCCACTTGCAGAACTTGGAAGACAAAAAGCAAGGCGCAATGAAGGGCCATCAATCCTCTAGGCTCCAATTCACCCTGTGACCTGCCTTGTCTTCAGAGAGGTGATTCCCTGTGATTTGTAAGGCTCAGCAAGGGTGGGTGACCATAACAGTGTTCAGTGCACTGCTTTGGGGGTGCTGTGCCGCAGGGAGCAGGGTGGGGGTTCAGCAGGAGGTGCTCTGCCCTGGCAGGCAGTGCTGGTCACTCTGTCCTGCACACTGCTAGGGGGTGCTGTGCTCCAGGAAGCAGTGCCAGGGTCATGGAGGATGGGAGAGAGTCCAGAAGACTGGAAAGGGGCCCATCTCCTCCTCCACTGAGCACAGAATCTCACTGTGCTGAGCTTATGGATACTGGTCTGGCTCCGTCATAGGGCAGCTCCCGTTTTTATCCCTGGGGAGATTGGACGGCCCACTGATGCTCACGGACGCTGTGCAAAAGCCACTACGCCCCACTGCAGGGGGAGCTGCATGGAAGAGGTGAGGGTCCCATTTTGGGGGCTGGTCCAAAAATCACCTTCTCCAAAACCCCGGGGGCCTTTAAATGCTCGGCAGCTGCAGCTGCTTGGGTGGTCCCAGCCAGCAGGGAAACGTGAGCAGACAGTCTTATTGAGTAAAAGCCCTGAGTGAGCAACAGCAACTCCAGCAGCTGTCTTGGTGCCTCCCACCATGCTCTGATCTCCAACAGCCTTAGTCACTGCTAACCAGGGGATCCCAAACAGCGCCCCACACACCAGCCCAAAGTTCTCCCAAACCATCCACTGTGTGCTTGAGAAGTGTGTGACGGGACACACCTACCCTGCTCTACAAGACAGGGGGTTGCCCGGCCCAGTTAGCTGAGAAGGCCCCTCCCCATGGCACTGCCACTCAGTCAGGGGAAGAGGCCTCCAGAGGGGAAGGGGCTGGGCCAGGAGCTCCTAGCCAGGCGCAACCGCAACAGCAGACCCAGGAGGAGTGGACCCGGGAGCAGCTGCCACCAGAGCCGCAGCAGCCACAGGCTGCGGCCAGCTGCCGCCATACCCCAGCAACACCCCACGGGACCCCATCTTGCCATCCCTCGCCCCAGGGACCTGAGCTCACTCCAGGTGGTAGGAAGGAGTCCAGGTCAGGGGATTGCCCCCAAGTGCTCAGCCCATTTCAGGAGGGACCCCGCTGAGCAGGCAGCACATCTTAACACTGCCCACAGTGCCCTGGGCTGGGACTCAGTGGAAAGGGAGGGCCCGGGCCCCACTACCACCCTACCTGACAGCAAACCCACTCCCAGGCCTACCTTAGAGTCAGACCCTTTTAAGTCAGCTGTCCTCTGAGGAGGGTGCAGCATTTGGAATTAGGCCTCTCAGGCCATATATACCCTAGTGGAGGGGATTCAGACATTGGACTGGGCCATAGGGGCTGTATATGCCCTGATAGAGGGGCCAGAATTTTTGGTGCAGGACCAAAGGACCATAAATACCCTGATAGAGGGGAAGTACTTTTGGTGCAGGGCTGAAGGATTGCAAATACCCTGATAGATGGGCAGGTATTCGGGGCCACAGGCCTCATAAATACTCATATTGTCATGGGGGTGTGTCCCTCCCCACCCTGACAAAGTGGAGAAAGTACAGAGAAGTGTAACAAAAGTAGTGAAAGGTCTAGAAACCATGAGCTAGGAGGGAAGGCTGAAAGAATTGGGCTTGTCTAGTTTGGAAAAGAGAAGACTGAGAGGAGACATGATAACAGTTTTTAAGTATCTAAAAGGGTGTCTCCTTGGCCTCTGAAAACAGGACAAGAAACAATGGGATTAAATTGCAGCAAGGGAGGTTTAGGTTGGACATTAGGAAAATATTCCTAACTGTCAGGGTGTTTAAACACTGGAATAAGTTGCCTAGGGAGGTTGTGGAATCTCCATCTCTGGAGATATGCAAGAGCAGGTTGGACACACACCTATCAGGGATGATCTAGATGATGTTTGGTCCTGCCATGGGGGCAGGGGACTGGACTTGATGACCTCTTCAGGCTGCTTCCAGTTCTAGTGTTCTAGGACTGGACAGTGGTTCTAACACTTACCCTTCAGTAGTATGGTATTCACCACTGTCAAGGCTATTTCCCCATTCTGGCATGATGAATGCAGAAGTGGGGGCCCGCAAAAACGCCGCAAAAGCTGATCTCCACAGGCTATGGTATAAAATTTCCCCCAAAATCCTAAAAACCTAGATTTTGGGGATAAAAAATTCACTGTCACCATCAAGTGCTTTTGAACCCACAAACACAGGTGGACACTTGAAACCCACCCCAGGGCATCCCCAAGCTCTTTTCTCCAAAGAGCTTGAAAAAGAAAGAGAAAATACAAACTGCAGTCTGGGGTTGCTGTCCCCTCATCAGAGGCCTGCAGATCCCACAGACAGATTTTCCAAAACACAGAAATGAACCAATACAAGGTTAATAAAGAAAGAAAGAACTTTTATTATCAAAACAATACTCTTGTTGCAAGCATAATGACTAGATAGAAACAGTCACCAATTAATATACTCATGGGGGGACCCATTTCTAACAGCACAGACATCAGATCCAAATTCACAAACCATAAAATGATAAAACCTGATGGATTTATCTAGACTTTACCCTACTTACACATGATGAAGAGTCTTTTTCTTGGAAAGAGACATGTCCTCTGTCTCCCTCACTATCTAGAGAGCAAACCGGCTCAGAGACAAAGGAGGAAAATGTTAACAATCCCTTGTCTCACTTTGAAATCCCTACCTGCATTTCTATTGACTGACTGTTACCTGGCTAGGTTAATCCCTTAGGGTACGTTTAGGCTACAGGCTTTTGTCGACAGAGGCTTTCTTGACAGATAGGGTACGTCTAGACTACACGCTTTTGTTGACAGAAGTTTTGTCGACAGATACTGTCGACAAAGCTTCTGTCAACAAAGAGCGTCTAGCCTACATCCAGTTCTGTCAACAAAGCAAGCCGTTTGGCGACATGAGAGTGTAGACGCAAAGGACAGTGTAGATGCAATAACGCCTTCTGTCAACAGAACTCTGTCGGCAAAAGGCGTTATTCGTCGTAGAATGAGGTTTACAGCCGTTGACAAAACTGCTGAGTTCTGTTGTTATGTCGACAGAACTCGGCGGTAGTGTAGAAGCAGGTATAGACAAAGTCCACCTTTGTCAACAAAACCCTGTAGTCTAGACACACCCTTAGTCCCCAGACTGCTGCCTATCCCTTACGGTTATGACAACCACAAAGCACATCAAATGGTGGTGATATGTCAATGGGTGATAGTCATCCAGGGCTCCATGACAGAGGACATCATGGTCAAAAACAGGATGTCCTAGGTGCAGCTAGAGCTCCAAACCTCAAACTGGGGAGAAATGCGTGTCCCTAGTTACAGAACTCACTTTGACCAGGGATAATATTCCCAAGGAAGGTGTAAAACCCGAGAAGCAAAAGATTCCAACCACTGAGATCACGCCAGGGTCCCACTCCAAGGAAAATGCCCAGAGACTCCTGGCGACTGGCTACTTTCCTTGAAGAGTTTATACGGGATCTACCAAAGCAGCAGCTTTGAGAAAATATATTGAAGGTAAAAGTGGATGGCATTCGGGTGTGGAAGAGGTGGTGTCATGGGAGGGTTTCAGTGATGGGGTGTCCCTCATCTCATGACAGTGGCCCCCGCTGGCCTAGGCTGTCACTTTAAGACGCCTTTTTGGCTACCTAGCCCTCAAGCAGAGTCCCATTCTGTGTCAATCACAAACCCCTTCCAGGGCCCACCTGTAACAGGGGCCCATCCCGATGCCCTCAGTCAGTGTCCCTTTTAGGCTGCTCCTCCGGAGACATTTCCTTACCCTTGCCTTGGGACCTTACTGCAGTCACAACATATAATCCACCTGAGTATCACACATGGAGGTGTCCATGGTGCTGCCACTCCCATAGGTAGCCAGCTGCCTAGTCTTCTCTGATTCAGGACTCCAGTGACACTGAGCTACATCTGGTCCTGCTGCTGCTTCTTATAGGCCTACCTGGCCCCTGATTGGCTGGTTTCTTCTGTCACTGCTCTAGCCTCCTAGAGGACTTGTCTATGGCCCTTTTCTGAGCCTCAGGACCTGGTCCTCCCCATCAAACAGGTTTTCTAGGCAGACTCAGGAGGCAGTCCTGGGGATCTCTGCCTCTTTGCCTCATTTCACACCTGTGGCATAGCTCAATTCAGCATTTGCCCTGCTGTGTAAAGGAGCCCATAGAGCACACCTTTTGCAATGACAAAAAAGATCATTGTTCAATGCAGATCAATAGGAATGGCTGCAATTTGTCACTAGTATGGCTCAGCCTGACTCATTAACAAAAGAGATCATTGTTGAAATTTGCTCCCCAAGAGTCTGTGGAGATAAAAATATGAAAAGTGAACCCACGCCCAAAACTGACCAGGTTACTGGCATAACTTTTGTACCAGCTGCTCCCCTACCTCTAAGGGCATACTGCCTATTATGTTCTACTATTAATTGACTCAGTACTGTCATGTCTCTCTTGGATGGCAATGGGTGGTTGGAAAAAGTACATGGTTATTAAATTCCAACCACAAGCCGAGATAGCTCCTCAGTACATTGTGGCCAACTAGGAGTCTTGTGAAGTAAGGGTATGTCTACACTACCACCCTAGTTCAAACTAGGGTGGCTAATGTAGGCATTCGAAGTTGCAAATGAAGCCTGGGATTTAAATATCCCGGGCTTCATTTGCATCTTCCCGGGCACCGCCATTTTTAAAAGTCCCCTAGTCCAAACTCCGTGCCCGCAGCTACACTCGGCACGGAGTAAGTAGTTCGAATTAGGTTCTCTAATTCGAACTACCGGTACACCTCGTTCCATGAGGAGTAACGGTAGTTCGAATTAGAGAACCTAATTCGAACTACCTACTCCGTGCCGCGTGTAGCCGCGGGCACGGAGTTCGGACTAGGGGACTTTTAAAAATGGCGGCGCCCGGGAAGATGCAAATGAAGCCCGGGATATTTAAATCCCGGGCTTCATTTGCAACTTTGAATGCCTACCTTAGCCACCCTACCTCGAACTAGGGTGGTAGGTAGACATACCCTAAATGAAAGGGTGTGATGGTTGGGGGGTTAATTGTAATTTGACATCCTTGTTCAAATGTGCATCGGGCTTCCCTGTAACCAAGAAATCCATCTGATTAAGTGTGAGAGAGTGAGGAAGAGGGAGAAAGACATGCAAAGGCCAAACATTCTAGGAAGATGCCAGAAAGAGATGTAATGACACCGAAGATGCTGTACTTCCCCATTGAGGTGGGAGCAGTGGGCAAATCGAGGGCTCTGAAAGAGGACAAGCAATTATCCATTGGGACAAAGCATTTGTGATCGAAACCAGCTTCGCCTGGCAGAACACAGACGATACGAAGCAAGAGAAACAACTGGAAATAAACACCCATCAGCCCTTGTTCAGTGCTGAGCTCCACAGCTCCCCCTGAGTTCCCCCAGCACGGTGCTGTCCAAGGTACCCAGAAAGCAGGCAGACAGGTCCTTGGGGGAGATATTAGCATGCAGCAGCCGACTCACCTGACATCGTGACGTTCCCAATAACATTCCCTGCCCATCTCCTGGGGGATGGGATCCACCTCCCAGCCACTTTCTCCTCGTACCCACAGGCAAAATCCCAGTGATGTTGGGACCGACCCATGGGATGCTGAGCACAGAGACATTCACAGAGCCAGTGCCAAGCTTCGTGGT
Organism: Pelochelys cantorii; assembly: GCA_032595735.1. Lineage (NCBI taxonomy): Eukaryota > Metazoa > Chordata > Testudines > Trionychidae > Pelochelys > Pelochelys cantorii. The sequence continues at coordinate 17,576,209 of CM064351.1, read as the reverse complement.
GCTGATCTCAGAGCCCAGATCCCCAGGAACGAGCTCAACTCCGTCCTTGTAGCAGTGAAACCTTCGCTCACGGGCATCCCCCGGGACCGTGCACGTGATGTTCAGGGAAAACCCTTTGCTCACCGCTCCAGACAGGGGATCCACACTCAGCTCCGGCTGCGGAGGGGGATCTGTGGGGAGCAGGAAAGGGGAGGGGTCAGCAGGACCCTGGGAGGGGAGAAAGTGGAGCCCAGAATTTGGTTCATTCACAGCTGAACTTTGTTCTCTCTCCAGAGCCTCTAGTCTCATTGCAGGGTCCCCAGGGCTGCTCACAAAAATGAGCAGGAGCCAGGCTCGGGATGGCGTCCTTCCCACACAATGTGGGGCTGAGGTACGGGGTCAAAGGTGGACAAGAGCAACAGGACATCTCTCGATTTGTGTCCCCACTCCACTGCCAGTGCTCCATGGAGCCTTTGACAGATAGGGAAGGCCCGGGACCTATGGGGATCCCCTCCCCCTGGCCAGGCTGTTGAGACCTGGAGGCCCTGCTTGGAATCCACCATCCCGGTGGGGAGCTGTACATGGCAGACCTGTCCAAGGGGTGTTCCCAGGTCTGTGTCCCTTGGGTGGCCATGTTCTCTGCTGCTTTGAGTGGCCATTTGCTGTGCTGCTCTGTCTGGGCAGCCATATGAGAAGTCAGGGCCCATGTTGGATTGGTGTGTCCATGGCAGCCTTGTGTTGAGATCACCTTGAGGTCCATAGAGCAGCCCTGTTGGGCTCGGGGAAAACACTTTCTCAGCTGGGCCACTGTGTTGGGCCTGAGCACGGTGGCAGGAGGCAGATCAGGGCATGTGGAAGGGGAGGAGGGGACAAAGGGGGCAGATGTGAATTCACAGAGCAGAGGCCAGCACAGGGGGAGGGAGGAGAATGAGCAGAACTGGAACCAGAGGAGGCAGGAGGGGAGTTGGGGCTGGTTCTGCTCCATGTCTCTGACCTGTGGGTACCAGGAGCTCAGGCAAGATGGAAAGACGGTCCTTCCTGGCCTAGGGGGCTGTGCCAAGTTGAGATGAATGGGGTGGGGGGTGGCTAAGAATAACAGGTCTGGGGAGCTGAGGGAGGGCAGACGATAGTGCTGTGTGAAGGAGCCTCTGGGAGAGAGGGGTCAGTGCAGGGACAGGGGGAAGAGAACATCCCACGTTCTGCTTAAGGCTGGGGAGAGGCAGGGGGAACTGGGGGTGTGGCCGGGGGCTGCAGCAGCACAGTTCCCTGCTGGAGATGGGCAGGGATGGAGAAAGGCCCCTCACTTGCCCTTCCTCCATTGGAACAGGGTCTCACCCATCACTGACACTGGGACAGGGGGGCTCTTTTCCGATGGGATCTCTTGCTCGCGCTCCACTCTCCAGTACAGGCAGCTGTAGGCTTGGCTGGCGGCTGTGTCACTCGCGCTGATCTGCCAGGTACCCTGGCTGGAAACCCTGCTGGAGATCTGCTCCCCTCTCTGATTGAAGAACCTGTATCCTGCTACTTTCACACGCATTGGAGCACCTGAGAGTGACTGGCTCCCCTCAGATATAGATGGGCTGAGGAGGGTCCAGAGAGAGGCTGGGGGGAGATGGATGTGCTGGGAGGGAGAGAAGTGGGGAGGGGAGATAGATGAGCCACATCCCTGACTCCCTCACACAAACTTCTCCAGTCTCCCTGCCCAGAGCTGCCTCCCCCAGGCTGAGAGACCCAGGCTGGTTCTTCCCTGCTTGGCTCTCCCAGCTGGACAGGTGTGTACAGTAGGGACACATGCATGATCCAGAGCACACCAAGAGTGCTGGAAGGTCCTGGGAGGGGAGGGGCAAATGATACCAGGTCAGAGACATCCTAGGAACAAGAGAGGGATGGAGAGTTCTCTGGGAGAAACACCCTGCCCCCTTCAGAGCCCCACCCTGCCCCCTTCTGAACCCCACCCTGCCCTGTGTTCACAGGTAACCCTGCAGGGACAGGGCCTTTGTGTGGGATCTGCTGGCTGGGCTGGGCTGTGCTGGGTGGAGGGGTGGGTGTTCTCTGTCACAGATGTGAACACCAGCTGGGAATTGCCCTGGGTCCAATACCACACTGGAGACCAGATCCCTGCTTTCAGAGTAAGATTTGTAATTGGTGGTACCGAGCATGTCAAGGTTGGATCTTTCCCTCCCCTATCAATGGGTATTGTGGATCCTGATCTACTGGTTCTGGTAAAGGGTCAGGAGGACATCAGATGCTAGTTAGGAAATGGAAGGACTGCAAATCTAAAGCAGGATTCCTGGTCAAGTTACCCCACTGCTGTGCCCTTTAGTGACAAATTTACTCAGCATCAGGGCAGCTCTCCTTGAGCTTAGCAGCCAGGGCCCCCCACCCCCAACCTCCAGCATATCAGACACCAGGGCCTGACACTGTCCAGAGACAGAGCAGGTTGGGGAAATATTTAATTAAATGTCCCCAAGTTTACAAATGTTTGAGGGCAGGTAGGCCCTGTGACGGACACACGCTTCCCCCCTCCCCCCCCCACCATGCTTTATGAACTGGACTCATGGACATGAATATACATCTCTCAAAAGTGTTTTGAGCGAATCATTTTGTGTAACCCATCAATCTTCATGTCACGATCCCCTGATTCTCTTTATCTTACTCTGTTGTATGTATCATTTGTGTGTGTAAAATTAGACACAGGGAGTGGGCAATAATTTGTGAGTTTCAAATGTATGAATGAGAGACATGGAGGGTGCTACCCTCAACCGTTAAATTATCTCTTTTGTCCTTCAGCCTGAGCAGTGGTTGGTAGGGACTGGGCTCAATCCCTTAACAAAAAGAATAGGAGAGGTGATGTCTGGATCTCTTGGCTGGGCTGGACCTGAAGGAAGGGGCCAGGGACCCCAGGGTAGGGAAGAGAGCCCTGGTTTGGAGGGGCAGCTGGAAAAGAGGTTTAAGGGTGAGTTTGATTAAGTTTGTACTGAGGTTTCAGTGTAGAATTAGCCAAGTGGTTTTGTTTCTTTTTATTTGTAACCTACTTTGCTCTGCCAACTTTCTCTTATTGCTACTTAAATCCTACTGCTTCAACTTAATAAAACCATTTTTATTTTCTATCAAACCGAGTATAAGCGATTGTTACCTGGGGGGGGGGGCAGCCAGTGTGCACCTTCCCCTTTTCATCGCTAAAGGGGGCTCAACTAATTCTTTGGGGTTTGATCCCATCTGGGAAGTGCTCTCTCAGGAGGCAGGGCCCTAAACTGCACTCTCCTTGGATCTGAAGTGGTTCCGTGTCTGTACTGCTTCTCGGTGGGGGCAGGGACCTCAGCTCGGGGCCTTGGCTGGGGGAGACCAGCGGAGCTGGCCCAGCAGAACCGGGTGCTGAGGAGCCCCAGAGAGAAGGAAAGTGAGTTGCAGTGTCAGTGTCAGCACCCCAGGAGATACCCCCGAGGGGTCGTCTGTGACCGCATCCCATCACGGGCCCCTAGAAGGAAAGTAGCATCAATGCCCCCACCCCCAAATCCCAATGCCAGAGACCCAGGGAGTGACACTTACCAGATACGGGGGCTCGATCTGACCCAGTAGCCCTGGCTGGCCCTGTGCAGAGCTGAGTGCTGGGCTGTCTCTCCCTCCAGGAATGAAGGAGATACACCCCAGCAAGGGCCAGCAAAGAGCAGGGGATGGGTGCACTCACCTGTCACCCTGATGGAGCTGGGTTGGCTCCTCGCAGATTTGATCTTTTGGCCAGACACTGTGTGCCAGGACTCACAACTGTACTCCACAGCACTGCCTGCAGACACACTCCACAGTGGCAGTGACACAGTGTAATTCTCACGAGATGAGGGGAGTTCCTTGGACTGGATTTCCTGACTGTCCCTGTAGAACTGGATCCCGGACACGGTGGGTGACCCGATAACTGAGCATTTCAGGGTCAGGGCTTCCCCAGTGATATAGACAGGCTGCAGCGGGGACACGGTGAGCTGGGGGGCTGGGAGGGAGTCTGGAAAAATGGGGAGGAAAATACAAAGGAGCGGTGACAGTTCTTACATGGGTGGCTGGTGACCCAGAGGCAGAGGAGGAACCAGGGAAGGGCAGAGCAGGGAGGGATCCTGGGCCCAGACCCCAGCCAGCCCCAGCTCCATGCCAGGAACCACATCCCTGCTGGGCCAGGCAACCCCTGAGCAGCAGAGATCTGCCTGCTGGGAGCCCAGCGGGACCAGCCTTCCCTGGGGGGGGGCAGCTCCTCCCCGGGGCAGCTTAGCCGGAAGAAGCTGGGGGGAGGGGCTTGTGCAGTTGATGCTGGGGGTGTCAGGGAGCTTCCCTGCAGTAAAGGCAGGTGCCAGCGATGTCCCTTAGAGCCCAGGGTGCCTCCAGGGATCCTTGCACTTGTGCTCTGCAGAGTAAATGCTCCTCAGTGAGGTGCCCCTATGGCTGGAGATCCCCTTTGACTGAGGAACCTGTATCCTGCCACCTTCTCATGCTTGGGGATGAGCCCCTGTGGGTGACAGGATCCCTTTGGCTACAGATGGGGCACAGAGAGCCAAGACAGGACCTCTGGGGGTGGAGGGTCTGGAGTGGACAGAGAAGTGGGAGCACCACAAAGCAGCAGGGGCCAATCCACCACACCACCAATGCTCCTCCCCATTGCCAGACCCACATTTTCTAAGGCAATGGTCTGATTCTTGCATCCAAGAAGGCCACAGGAGGTCTGTGTGTGCATGTCTAAGACTAAGCAGTCAGCTACCAGAGATGGTAGTTTGTTTTTTCAAGCTCTCCCGCGGTAGAGCGGCTTGGGGTACCCTGTGGAAGAACTTGCTAAGTGATTCCTTCCAGGGTTGAAGAAAAATGGGAATCTTTTCTCAGTTGCTGGTGGCAGCTACCTCCCAAGGCCAGGGACTCTGTGACCCTGGGGAGCTGTTAAGCAGAAGCCCCTAGAGGCAGAATATTTGTAAGGGACCTCACAGGCCTCCACCTTCCTCAGTCAAAGTGCCAGAGTGCGGAACAGCCGTGACGACTGTTAAGAACCAGAATGATACCAGAGAGCAAAATCTGGCCTCAATGCCAGTGACCTCCCCAAAGAAGTCATAGAATAATAGAATACTAGGACTGGAAGGGACCTCGAGAGGTCATCGAGTCCAGTCCCTGACCTCATGGCAGGACCAAATACTGTCTAGACCATCCCTGATAGACATTTATCTAACCTACTCTTAAATATCTCCAGAGATGGGGATTCCACAACCTCCCTGGGCAATTTATTCCAGTGTTTGACTACCCTGACAGATAGGAACTTTTTCCTAATGTCCAACCTAAACCTCCCTTGCTGCAGTGTAAGCCCATTGCTTCTTGTTCTATCCTCAGAGGCCAAGATGAACAAGTTTTCTCCCTTCTCCTTGTGACACCCTTTTAGATACCTGAAAATGGCTATCATGTTCCCCCTCAATCTTCTCTTTTCTAAACTGAACAAATCCAATTCTTTCAGCCTTCCTTCATAGGTCATGTTCTCTAGACCTTTAATCATTCTTGTTGCTCTTCTCTGGTCCCTCTCCAATTTCTCCACATCTTTCTTGAAATGCAGTGCCCAGAACTGGACACAATATTCCAACTGAGGCCTTACCAGTGCAGAGTAGAGCGGAAATTCGACATCTTAACAGAAACCCCTTGTCTGGAACCCAGCTCTCAGTGAAAGGCCAAACCAATACACAGGACCCAGACTGAACAGCTGACCGCATGTTAATTCATTAGTCACATGGGATTTTTAAAAAGTCGTTAGGATTGGAGTTTTCTGGTAAATACAAATGCTCCAAAAATTCTGTTGAACAATCCTTTTTTTCCTTAACTTCAGCCATTAAGAACAATGCAAATTTTGAATGTAATCACGCAAATGTCATGCATGAGGCTTATGCACAGGCTCTTGCTCGACTGTTCATCCACCAAAACCCGAATCCTTGGAGATAGGATGTCCCAAATGACTCTCCCAGCCCCGAGACTCCTTCCAACCAATCCCTCCTTCCTCCTTCTGGTCCCTACCAACAGGCTGGGGGAGTTAATACAGCTGGGGACAGGTGCCCCCCTGTTGCCAGGTGCCAGTCAGGCAACTCCATGCGAGCCAGCCCAGAGCCATCGGGCAGGGCGCATTAAGCAGCTGTGCTGCCACGCTACCATTCAGCTTGGCAGGAACCTTGGGTATCGATCCCCCCTTCTGGCCACAGAACGGATGTTTCTGTGTCACTGATGAATGTCACAGACCTGACCTCAAATCTGGGCTATAATTAAACACCCCAGCTGATCAAGACCTGCTGTAAACTGAAGCCATTGCTGTTGCTTCTGGTATCCCCCCTCCGTCCCCATCTCCCTGTCAGCTCCCTTTTCCCTGCCCCCTCCCCAAACTGCTGGGTGCTCCAGGGACCCAGGGGCTGATACTGATAGAGACGGGGGGTGAAACTGATCCCATGGTGACCATGTCTGAAGCCGAGTGACTGGACTGTCTCACCCTCTGCATGGAGCAGACATCCCCCACCACAGCCCAGCCAACAGCAGGAGCCAGGGGGGTCTCACCAGTCACTGCAATGGAGAGGGGTCGGCTCCTCTCTGATGGGATTTCTCGCCCAGACTCTGTCCTCCATGATTCACAGCTGTACAATCCAGCCTCTGAGTCAGACACACTCCACACCTGAAGAGATCTGACATTGTCCTGAGACCACTGGAGATCTTTGGAGCTGATTCTCTGGCCATCCTTGAAGAACTGGATCCCAGACACAGTGGCAGTTCTGGGAGCTGAGCACGTCAGGGTCATGGATTCCCCACGTAGGAAGATCGAGTGCTCTGGGCTCACAGTGAGTTTGGGAGCAAACAGGGGGAAGGAGGAAGCAGAGAACACTCTTTAGAGCCACTCACGTAAACAGTCACCCCCCCACCCCTCAGCCAGTCCCACCCAGAGCTTCTCCCAGCCCCCCTCCCTTGGCCCCCTGCAGCCCAGCCCCTCTGCACAGCTCTGGGCCCTGCCAAAGCTCGGCAGCTCTGCCATTGGAGGGTGCCAGGGTGGATGCACTGAGCCCTGTACAGGTGACCAGGGACCCAGCGTGAGGAGCTGAGGGCCCTTGGGAGGGGCAGGGCTGGAAGGCAGGGCCGGGAGAGAACCAGGGTCTCTGATGTTCCCCCCTTGCCTGAAGGCAATGGATGAACCAGCCCCTCAGTGATCCTGGGGGGCTGGGCCCATAGGATGGCCTGTTGGGACACCCAGTGCTTGGGGTCACATGACTGGTGGGGACACACTGCTGAAGCCAGGAAATGGCCCAGCTGGGACCTGGCTGAGCCGCTGTGATGTCCTGCTGCTGTGAGGGGCCCTGCTCCTGCTACCAGCATCCAGCCTGTTCCTGCCCCCAGCCTATACCTGCCCCACTCCCCCAACCTGCCCCTGCCCCACCCCCTTCCTTGTTCCTAGGTCTGGCCCCACTCTCACCATTGGGTCAGGCTGCCCCCATACTGACTCCCAGGAACCAGAGCAGGGCACAGGGCTGCGCCATCACTGGCAATTTTCCGCCAGCACTGGGTGTGCTTCTAAAGGATCTGCCCTGTGCCAGGCAGGGCTCACTCAGGGCTGGTCCCTGCGCTCGGTGGGGTCAGAGCAGATGATCACTTGGCCCCTCTGGGCTCAGAGTCGATGTTTCTGTGACACTGATGCGTGTTACAGGCCTGACCCAAAATCTGGGTTTCAGTTAAACAGCCTGGCTGATCAACTCCTATTATAAACTGAAGCTGCTTCTGTTGCTTGCCTGGGACCCTCCCATCTGTGTTTCCCTGCCAGCTCCCCTTCCCCATAACTCCAAAGTGCTGGGTGCTCCAGGGACACAGGGACTGACTCTGACCAGAGATGGGGGTTCAACTGACCCACGGGGACCATGTTTGGAGCCGAGTGACTGGGCTGTATTGCCCAGTGCCTGGAGAGGACACTAGCCAACAGTAGGCAGCAGGGGGTATTACCTGTCACTGTGATGGAGACGGGTCGACTCCTCTCTGATGGGATCTCTCGCCCAGACTCTGTCTTCCAGTAACCACAGCTGTACGCTCCGGTGTGTGACTCAGACACACTCAACAGCAGGAGGGAGGCGCTGACATGGTACTGAGACCACTGGACTGCTCCAGAGTCCATTCTTTGGCCATCCCTGAAGAACCAGATTCTGGACACGGTGGCATTGCTGGAAGCTGAGCACGTCAGGGCCACAGATTCCCCACATAGGAAGACATGGTATTGTGGGCTCACAGTGAGTTCGGGGGCAGACAGCTGGGCTGGAAGGGGGGAGGGAGGAAGGAGAAAACTCTTTTCCTAGCTCCTGCGATCAGCATCCACAATATTCCTGCCCTGCCCCCTGGCCCTGCCCCCCAGCTCACGCCTGCCCTACTCCCCAGCCTGCACCTGCCCTGCCCCTCCAGTGTTCCTAAGTAATATTCTTTACCCTCTCTCTCTCCTTATTTGGAGGGTTCCCCCTTTTTTCCCCACTCAAGTTCATCTCATCTGAAGAAGTGGGCTCACAATACTAGACTTCATTTAACTGCACATCCACTACTGTGATCTAGGCCACCAAATGCCAGCAATGCCCCACTATCATGGGTATTGGCAAAACTGGACAGTCCCTACGGGAAAGAATGAATGGACACAAATCACATCTCCCAAAAGGCAACACACATAAACCTGTTGGAAACACTTTAACCTGCCTGGATACTCATGAATGGATCTCCAAGTCACCATTTTGTTTCAGACCAATTCCACAAGCCAAATACACAGAGAAGGGTTGGAGCTTAACTTCATTCACAAGGGGCATGTCTACACTGCCACCCTAGTTCGAACTAGGGTGGTTAATGTAGGCATTCGAAGTTGCAAATGAAGCCCAGGATTTAAATATCCCGGGCTTCATTTGCATCTTGCCGGGCGGGCGCCATTTTTAAATCCCCTTAGGTCGAACTCCGTGTCCACGGCTACATGCGGCACGGAGTAGGTAGTTCGAATTAGGATCTCTAATTCGAACTACCGTTACTCCTCATGGAACGAGGTGTACTGGTAGTTCGAATTAGAGATCCTAATTCGAACTACCTACTCCGTGCCGTTTGTAGCCACGGGCACGGAGTTCGACCTAAGGAGATTTAAAAATGGCGCCCGCCCGGCAAGATGCAAATGAAGCCCGGGATATTTAAATCCTGGGCTTCATTTGCAACTTCGAATGCCTACATTAACCACCCTAGTTCGAACTAGGTTGGTAGTGTAGACATACCCAACTTTAATTCTTATGCTAATGGTTTGAATGGGGACATGGGATGACTCTCACATTATCAACCAGCCAAACAATGAAGAGGCTAATGGTTCTTGATGTCTGTGTAGAATCTGGAGTTCATCATTTTCCTTTCCCTGTTCAAACTAATGGTTCTTATCAGCCTCATGGAACTATTTAGGGTTCGTCTAGACTACAGGCTTTTGTCGACAGAGGCTTTGCACATTTTCTTTTGAAAGCTCTGGGGAGCGTAGACATAGCCAAAGATGCTACTAGACTGTTTAAGTTTTTCCTGTTACAGACTCCCTCGGCTACCCCTCTGAAGCTTAGCTACTCACTATCTTTTTTCTTCTACCCCTTCAATTTTTTTCCCTCTCCCCTCACCCTCCTCCCCTTATTTAGTCGTGGATCTGGACTGCCAACACTCCTGCCATCTGAACAAGTGGGTTGTGCCCACAAAAGTTCATGGTACCATTTACATCAGGGCTCCTCAACTTTGGAAGCCCAGTGGGCCATAATGACACTCTCAGCACATGCCGAGGGCTGCAACTTAAGTGTGGGTGTGTATACATGCAAATATATGCAAAGATTAAGGCAAGACTACACAACCTACAGGCCCCATTGAAGTCAGTTCTGCTGATATTAATACAATGCAATATTTACCCGATTCCCACCCCATGACAGCACTTTGAATGAGCAATGACAGTCCAGAAATTTAACTGTTAAAACACATCTCAACAGAAGACTCCATTTTGGTTTGCCCCACATAAACCCAAACCGCACCACGGGCCGAAACAAATGGGCCGCAGGACGCATGGGGTCCATGGGCCATGAGTTTAGTAGTCCTAATCTACATGTTTTGTTAGTGTTTAAAGTAGTACTAGACTATTTGTTGTTTTGTAAGTTAGATATTTTTTGTTAGACTCTAAGGGGCCACAGGATGACTCATTTAAAAAGTTGGTTTTTTGTTTTCCTTAATTAAAAGGTGGACTCCCATTAAAAGGTGGACTCATCCCTCACAAGGCTGAGCAAATTCCACCCCTCCTCCCCACAGCCAACTTCACACCCCTCACCTCACAGCCTGCTGCCCCCAGGAGCTGCCCCACCGCTCATGTCCAGCAGACCCAGACTGTGCGAAGGAGCAATTCAGGGACCAGGCCAAGAACACAGGACATGATCTGCCTTCCCCCCCATGGACACGGAGTGGATCTGTGGGAGGAAGGGTCCTGCCTGTGGCCAGGGAGGTTGACCCAACCAGCCGGCCTGCCCAGCAGTAGTTAGAAGAAACCGAGCAGAAATGAGGAAGCTTGGGCAGATGTGGGGGAGGGAGGGGGGAGTTTTTCAACCTATCCTGTTTCCTCTGGGATCTCTGCAGAACCAGCTGTTAATGTGCTGCTCCATGGGGCTCAGGCCCTGTGTCCTCTCTGGGAGGTCAGAACTAGGGCAGAGAGACCCTCCACACAGCCCCACAGTGATGGGACCTGCCCAGGACACTCAGTGCTATGGAGAGGGGGGAGCTTGGTCTCTATGACACATCCAGCCCTCTCTCTGCTGGGACTGCCCATGAGGTGCTGGGTAGTGCCCATGGGGATGAGGCAGCTTCTCCCCTGGGGTCTGGGCTGGGACCCACCAACCAGCCATCAGCCAGGGTCTCAGACGTGGCTCTGACCTGGTGCTGCTGTTGGGGAAGGTTCATGGGAGATGCCCATGAAGGGGGCAGCCTGGCCCCAGAAAGCCTTGGCACAGGGGTGCCCAGGGACCCCAACTTGCAATTCCAAACTCCACAGAAGATGCTAAACCCCATGGACAGAAATCCCCACCCCCCACCCCCACACCATGAGTACCCAGATAAGAATGAGAGATGGCATTACCTTCAGGGGACCCTGGCCTGGGGAGCATCTGGAGAGAGGCTGCAGAAGAAGAGAAGAGGGGGTGAGAGCTGTGGGCAAGAGAAAGGAAGGGGGTGGAAAGAGTTTCAAGGATCTGGGGGGGTGGGATGCTGGACAACAGACAGACAGAGGAGCTGGGGGTCCAGGCAGAGCACCTACCCAGAAGAGGCAGGAGGCGACTTGGCTTCATGCTGAGCTGGTGGCTCTCGGCTGGGAGCTGGGTTCTCAGCTCAGCTGCTTGATGAATGTGAGCACAGGGAGGGGGATGGGTCCCTCTGCTCTGACCAAGGAAGTCACAGGCTCAGGTGTGGTCGCCACCCAGCTCAGGGGCTGAAGAGACAGAGGGGCCTGGTGCACAGGGCAGGAGGAGGGGAGCTCACCATTTGCATGTCTCACAGTGGTGGGAGGGGCTGCTCCTGCAGGTGATTGACACCTCTGGTTGGGCGAGGACTCCACTGGCACAAACAAACCTGGAATATATTTCAGTGGCTCTTACACCCGCTGGGGATCTGGCCCAGGGGTTGGGGTCTATTGACTCCCACTGGCCCTCGCTCAGTCATGCTGCAGACTTGGGAACGGCTCCCTGGCATCTGTTACACTAACGCTCTGAGGCTTTGCTGGAGAACCGGGAGCCTTAGCGCTGACAGGGAGTGATGGGAGCGTGGGGCGGTTTCCAGTCCACAAGCCCTGACCCCATGGGATGGGACTGACCCCTCTCTGGGGAGCAGGAGCTGGAGGACAGGCCAATGGGACCAGGACCCCACATAAAGCTGTTCCGCTCTTGTAAACAGTTTATGCAGACTGAGCTCAAAAGCTGTTCGCTCCTTCGTCAATGAGAGAGAGAGAGAGAGAGAGAGAGATTCACCTTGGGTGAGCTGGTGGATCCTGTGGCCAGAGATAGACTCACGGGCGGCGTTAAGGCTGATGTGTGAAGAGGGAAACAGCTCTGTGAAGGGAGCTCACATTTGAAAATGCCCTTCCAATCTGCCGGGAACTCGGAAAGCAGAAGTGAGAGCGCTGAGTTTCCTATAAGGGGCGTTCTGTGTGCTGCTTACAAGTGAGAAGAGCCAGAACAGCTCCAACACAAGAGAGAACCTCTCCGTTTGGAAATCCCTGCTAGCAGGGTGACTGGGTGGGTGTGAAGGTGGGATCACAGCCTGGCCCTGAACAGTGAGCTTCCTCTGGGAAATTTGGTTGTAAATGGGTGGAAATAAACATTTTGCTCAAGGCTGCAGATCCCACATGAAATTCAAGGGCTCTCAGTGACAGACAAGGTGAGGGAGGAGTTTCTCAGACACAGCGGGATCAAGCGGGCCAGAGGTGAGGGACCAGACCCTGCAGGGACTGGAACATTTATCCCATGGACACTGGGCCCAGCAGTGCAGGTTCACGTTCTGTCTGAGCGTGACAGTGGGAAAGCGAAAGTAAAACCAACACAGGGGCCAAGACACACAGGGGGACGTGGTTATGCTGGAGAAATGCACTGGTGAAGTCACAGACTTTGCCAGGCCCTGGGTTAAGTAGGGGGGGGGGGAGGCTTGGCTCTCAGCCCCCTGAAAAGGTGGGGTGGGAGGGACACAGCTAGGGGCAGCCAGCCCTCACTGGATCATATCACCCTGCCCCAAGCTGTTCGAGTCCATGCTACTCCCAGAACCATGTGTAGAAGCCGGGAGTGCTGGTTCCTAGACACCATGATGGCTGCCTGGAAAGAAGACACTGGAGGAGCAGCTGCAGTGCTCCATCGGGACCCTTCAGACAAAGGAATATCTCAGAGAGGGAGGGTGTCGGACTTCCACTGTTGTCCTGTAGCTCTTTAGAACGCACCCTGGAGGCCACTTGCAGAACGTGGAAGACAAAAAACAAGGTGCAATGCAGGGCCAACAGCCCTCTAGGCTCCAGTTCACCCTGTGTCCTGCCTTGTCTTGAGAGAGGTGTGTGACAGACACACACTTCCACATGGACATGAATTTATGTAACTCAAAGGTGCTTCGAGGAAATTATTTCATGTAACCCATCAACCTTCAGGTCATGATCCGTTGGTTCAGTTTTTCTTCCTTTGATGTCCATATCATCTTTGCATGTAAAATGACACGTATGGAGTGCGGAATGTTTTGTGGGCTTCAAATGTGTGAATAAGAGGTGTCAAGGGTGTTACCCTCAAAGTCTTGATGAGCAACTGTTAAACAATCTCTTCGGTCCTTACGTCAGAGCAGTGGTTGGTTGGGAGTGTCCTCAATTCTTTCAAAAAGAACAGAAAAGCAGGGGGCTTGGTCTTTGGGCTGGGCTCCACCTCGAGGAAAGTTGCAGAAGGCACCAGGGAGGGAAGACAACCCTGGTTTGAAGGAGCAGCTGGAAAAGACGTTTGAGGGTGAGTTTGAAAAAGTTTCTGCTAAGGTTTCAGAGTTGAATTAGCCAAGCAATTTTCTTTCTTTTGATTTGTAACCTACTTTGCTCTGCCTGATCTCACTTCTTACCACATCAATCCCATTGCTTGTACTTGACAAAAACCATTTTTATTGTCCATCAAACACAGCATACGTAATTTTTACCTGGGGGAGCAACCAGTGTGCTCAGTCCCCCTTCGTTGTTAAAAGTGGTGCTCTTTAGCTGTCAGTTCACTTGAGCCACATAAACTCATAAATCCACATTCGTGTGTCTGCGGCTGGCTAGTCTTTCAAATACCTTTATAATGTCTTCCCAGCTCCATGGGTAACCCTTTTGACACAACCCATACAAACATCACACAGTGAAATTCATGACTGGGGGTGGCCAGTTTTTTCATGATACCTGCCAAGATGCTGGTTGGCTAAATATTCTAATAGTGGTGACTTGGGTGAGTCCTTTGCTACATGCCATATAAGGGCTGTTGGGGTATAGAGGGTTCAGGATGTAAATGCTTGAAACAAGGGAGAGGATACGGAGGAATGGAGAGAGAGATTCCTCCCTTATTTAGCTGCTTTCTCGGTGCAAATTCCCACCACCTCGCTGTACAGCACATGTTCATCTTCAAGAGGCTTGGATTTGTTTGTCGACTGGGTTGTGTGGGCCAGTGAGTTGGGGAGAACTAAGAGCGTGTAGGTGACTTCTGAGCCCTGTTGGGGGAGGAAAGAGAAATGGTGAAGAGGGAGAGGTGCAGGGATGCTGCTATGAGAAAGAGGCTACTGACATTCTTGGGTGTCTGAACAGGAAGAGATATGGGAGATAATTGTCCTGCTCTACTCTGCACTGGGGAGACTACAGCTGGAGTGGTATGTCCAATTCTACACATCCCATATTTAGGAACATAGGGGCAAATAGGGGAGAGTCCAGAGCAGAGCAAGTTCAGTCTGGAGATAACACAGCTCACAGGGGACATGATAGCCATCTGCTAAGCCAATGTTACAGAGAATGAGGATAAATTTTCTCTATGTCCATTGAAGTTAAGGCCAAATGGGTGTAGTCTGCTGCAAGGGAGATTTATAAGAGATGTTATGAGAAATGTTCTACCTCTAAAGGCAGTTAAGCTCTGAAACAGGCGATGTGGGGACATTGGGAAATCTCTGTCAAAGACCAAACACCCATTGGGCTGGTACAGGTTGAAATAACGCTACCACAGCACAGGGGGAGAACTGATGACCTCTTGAAATCCCCTCTCGGCCCTATATATCTGTGATTCTGTGGTGGTTTGGGGGAAGGGAAGGCCAATTTCTAGCCCTTCCTCTTGCCTGAACAAACTCTGTGCAGTACCTCCTAGCAGCTGTTTTCTGACAGCCAGAGCCCAGAGAGGCAGCAATATCTCAGGCCTGGGCCAAAGATTTAGGTGTAGATTCATAGAGGTTGGATTCTGCTGACTCTTTTACTTAGCCTTTCAATGCAGTCATGTTACCTGCTCCATCTGCTCTTCTCCCGCACCCGTGACTTTTGATCCCTTGCTGCCATGGCCTGGATCCAGGTTCCTGGCATGTTCTCCAGGCGCAGCTCCATCTGTGCTTTTCAGAGTCTTTGGAACTAGCACAGAACCACAAAAGAAGGGAGATGAGCTGGGGACATACCCTGAGGAAACACCCAGCTACCGGGCATGACCTTGAGCAAACAATGCAAACTCAGCTTCGTGCCCACAGTCCCTCTGTTTAAATACTGTAACAAAGTCCCTTGGTAGCTCCCAGGGTCAGGGGGAGGGGGATTCTGTGCTTCTTGGCAGTTACTTGAGTGCCTCAGAGACTCACAGAGCCCCCTTTGTTGCCCTACAGGCAAAGGTCCCTGCTTACCAAGTCATTCTCATCACAGGCTAGTCCTTGGGGTTCAGCATTTGCTTGCTCTGCTCTCCTTTGTGCACCTTCCAAAAACTGCCCCCCTGCTGCATGGCAGGAATCCTTTGATAGGAACCCAGAGGGCTTAATTGTCAGCAGGTGCTTAATTAACCCCAGCTGCAAGCTGCCTCCTAATTAGGCCTCTATTTTCTACCCTGGCTGCTTGACTGCATTCAGGTGAGGCTAATTTGGAAACAAGAAAGCATTAACCCACCTCCCAATATGGCTGCTTTCTATAAGAGTTTTGCAGTTTGCAGGCTGTGGTCTGTTACAATTTTCTCATTCCCAGCACTACCCTTTGTTCCTGGCACAGCCACACCCTGACCTAGCTTTCAGTTAGGAGAAGAGGCAGCTGCATGGGAAGTTTGGAGGTCCTGGTGTTCTTGAACAGACAGACAGACGGACAGACATTTGGGAAATATAGAGATCAATTTGGTTTCCACACTGCACTATGGTAGGTGCCTTTGTGGTTTGAATATTTTAAATTCTTTATCCAGATCACTACTGAATAGTTCTGACCAGATAAGATTTCAGGCGCAGGTGGAAGATCCCAGCCTCTCGCCTCCTTTCACCCACCTCTTTTCTTCCTGCGGCAGTAGCAGAGCAGAGCAGCCAGGGCTGCGATCAGCAGCAAGATGCCACCAGTTCCCAGCAGAATAGCACAGGCACTGGGTGAGGCTGTTCATGGAGCAAAGGAAAAACGCAAATGAGAACAGCCAGGCAGCCTTGATAAAAGGTCTGAGCCCCACAGAGGAATCCACCATGGGAACAAAATTGGCTGTGACAACCCCTCCCTGCAATGGCCATAGCAGATTCCATCTGTACCAGCCTGATCCTCACTCCAAAGTGAGAAAGGGAGGCCCAGTGGTTATGGGGCTGGTGTTTGACATTGGCTGTGGGGTTTCAATTCCCAACTAACCACACGTCACCTATGGGACTTGTCTCCTCTCGGCCTCCATTCCCCATCTCCAAAATGGGCAGTGAGGGGCTAACTCTATTCACACCCTTGTGAGTGTGACAGACCCCCCCCCCCATGGTTTGTAGAATGGACTTAAGAACACAAATAGGTGTAACTCAAAGATGCTTTGGACAAATCATCCCATGTGACCGATCAATCTTCATGTTCTCATCTGCTGGATCTGTTTATCTTCTTTTGGTGCATGTATCACCCTTGTGTGTAGCATTAGGCATATGGAGTGTGCACTGCCTTATGGTTTTACATGTTGAAAGGAAAGCCACCAAGGGTGTAACCCTCAATGTTTAGATGACCCACTGTAAACAATCCCCTTTGTCCTCTAAGTTTTAGCAGTGGTTGGTCTGAGGGGGTCACGTATCCACCCCAACTGGTAGGAGCTGAGCAAGCAATGGAAGGGTGGAACGTCGAAACAGAATTCCCACCCGAAGTGGCATCTTTGAAACAAGGGGAAACCAGCGGGGCTTTGTTTATGACTGACCAGTGTGGCACACCCAGGGAAGAAAGCAAAGAGACCCCAGAGAGAGGGAGACCCTGGTTTCAAGGATTGGCTGGAAAAGGAACCGTTTTAGGGTGAGTTTATGATAAGTTTGTACTGAGGTTTCCGTAGGTTCAGGGGGTAGCTGAGTTAGTCTGTACAGGATCAACTTAAAAAACAACAAATGGTCTGGTAGCACTTCATAGACTAATAAACAGGTAGATGGTATCATGAGCTTTCGTGGGCACAGCCCACTTCTTCAGATAACTGGAGTTTTGAGTTAGAGTTAGTGAAGCACTTTTGGTTATTTTCAGTTTGTAATCTACTTTGCTCTGCCTGTTCTCACTCATTACCACTTCAATGCTACTGTTTGCACTTAATAAAATCACTTTCACTTTCTATCCAGCCCAGTGTAAACAATTGTTATGCAGGGGAGCAATTGGTGTGCACGTTCCCCCTTTCATTGCTAAAGGGGGCTCACCCAAAGAATTCATGTGGGGTCCCATTTGGGGAGTGGTACCCCAGGAAACTGGGCCTTAAACTAGATTTTCCTTGGACTTGAAGAGGTTCAGTGCCTCTCCTGCTTCTCGGGGGGGGGGGGGCAGGAAAGGGATCTCAGCCCGGGGCCTTGGCTGCAGGGGACCAGGGAGCTGGCCCAGCAGGACCTGGTGATGAGAAGCCCCAAAAGAGCTGGAGTAAGACATTAGGCACGTCTCACCTGTCAAAGTAACCATCACAGACCGGCTCCTGGGGGACGGAATCCACCTATTGCCCACCTTCTGCTCATACCCGCAGGTGAATTCCCCAGTGATGTTGGGACCAGCCCATGCGATGCTGAGCACAGAGATGTTCATAGAGCTGTTGGTGGGCTCCAAGGTGCTGAGCTCAGACCCCATGTCCCCAGGGTCAAATTTGGTTCCATTCCTGTAGAAGTGATACCTCTGCTCTCTCTCACTCCCTGGGGCCATGCAGGTGAGGAGCAGGGGCAGCCTTTCGCTCACTACTCCAGACGGGGGATCCATGATCAATACTGGCTGGGGAGGGGGATCTGTGGGGAGCAGTAAAGGGGATGGTCAGTAGCGGCAGGAGGAAGTGGAGATGGCACCAGAATTCAGTTTATTTACAGCAGAGTTGGGTTCTCTCTATGAGCCTCTTTCTTCAATTTGTGATGCCGAGGGGCTGCCCACCAAAATGAGCCAGAGCCGAGCTAGGGGTGGGGGTTGCTGCTTTCAGGTTGGGATGCTGGGTCAGACGGTGGCCAAGGACACCATGATGTGACTCCTTTTCTCTCACTCCTCTACTGCTGCTGACCCAGTCTCCCCCCTCTCCCCAATATCCATGGATCCCTCTGCACACAGGGAGGGCTCAGAGCATCTGGTGATGCCCAGGCAGGGTGGCAGCTGGGAATCCAAGTTAGGTACCTAGATCTGTGTGAGGCTGGTGGAAAGGGGCTGGCTTGTCCCTGCTTGGATGTCCTGACTAGTGGAACTCGTGTAGGACAGAGGAGACCTCGAGGAGGTGAGCGAATCAGATCCTGAACGAGCCCTCCTCTGGGATGCTCCGTCCATCCACCATGTTGAATTGGATCCTGCCGCATTGTGACCCCCGGAGCAGCCAACATCTGAGGGAGGAAAGCCCTGGGGAGACCAGGACGCTGGGGGCGGGAGGGAGCATCAGAGGGACTGGAAGACATAAGGGGGGGTCACATCCAGCAGGGATCTTAGGATGGATGTAGTGGGGGAGGGGCAGATGTTACCAGCTTAAATTCATCTTAGGAATTCGAGGGGGATGGAGCCTTTGCCATAGGACACATCCTGCACCTCACTGCGTCCCAACCCTGACCCATGCCCACGTTGCCCAGTAGGAAAGAGGGACTGTCCCTTTCTGTCATACTGCGGGTGGCAGGGGGGACAGGGAAGATGCCCTTAACTGCTTCATCTCCTGCCCTATGTCCACGTTACAGGGGTATTGAGCAAAACCAGCCAGGACTGCACAAAATCCCACCGAGAGTCCACATCTCAAGCGTGTTTTTGCACACCAAAAAATACAGTAAATCGACAGGGCAGAGGGCTTTTGCTGGTAGAGTTATTCCTCTCCCCACTAGGAATAACTCCTTTTTGCTCAGAGTTCTTGCACAGAAAGGTGTGTGTGGATGCTCCACAGGGATTTCTGGTGCAAAAATAGCCTCGCACAAAAAGCATAGATGCTCTGATGGCCATTGTGTGAATGACCATCAGAGATTACTCGTGGAATAGGGTCCATGAATTACGGCTTTTGTGATGCACTTTTGAGGTGTGGGTGCACTTTTGCACAAGAAGATCTCTTCTGCAAAAAGCTTCTTGTGCAAAAACCCTGCAGTGTAGACAAAGCCCCAATGATCATATATGAAGTGCAAGGGCTGGAGACAATGAAACAATCTAATCACAGAGCTGCTCTCTCGCTGATCAGCTGGGATCCTCTCCTCACAGTTGGGGTGCTCAATCTCCCCCTCCCCCCTATGGCCTGAGAAAGATCAGATATGGGGCATATTTGGGTTTGGTTTCACAAAATGTCCCCAAATTGTCATATGTAGCTGCTGGATGGGAACCCTGTTGAACCCCCAAAAGGATCAATAGAAAGCAGAGACCCAGAGAGTGACACTGACCAGAGATGGGGATTGAAACACACAGTGACCCAACCTAGACCTGAGAAACTGGGCTGTGTCACAGCTGGTCTATGGAGCAGAGAGACCCTGCCCCGGGGCAGAAAACAGCAGCAGCCAGGGGGACTCACCAGTCACTTTTATAGTGATGGTTTGGCTCCTCTCTGATGGGATCTGTCGCTCTGACTCCGTCTGCCAGTACTCACAGCTGTACGTGCCGGCGTGTGACTCAGACACTCTCAACAATGGAAGGGATCTGGCATTGTACTGATGGGGCTCTCCTGAGTCAATTCTCTGGTCATTCCTGAAGAACTGGATCTTGGACAAGGTGGCAGTGTGGGGAGCTGAGCACATGAGGGTCACAGAATCATCACGTAGGAAGATGTGTTGTTGTGGGATCACAGCGAGTTGGGGGGCAGGCGGCCAGGCTGGAACAGGGGGAGGGAGGAAGGAGAGAATTCTCTTTACCAGCAGTGCCCCACCCATGGAAACAGGAATGCCTCTGCCCCCGTCAGTCAGTGCCATCCAGAGCCTCTCCCAGCCCCCCCCAGCTCCTTCCAGCCCAGCCCCTCTGCACAGCTCTTCCAAAGGTCGGCAACTGTGTCATTGGAGGCTGCCAGGGTGGGTGCACTGAGACCTGATTTAGTCAATGGGATGATGGTGCCCATTCCCCT
Source organism: Pelochelys cantorii (assembly GCA_032595735.1). Taxonomy (NCBI): domain Eukaryota; kingdom Metazoa; phylum Chordata; order Testudines; family Trionychidae; genus Pelochelys; species Pelochelys cantorii. Next base: position 17,556,029 of record CM064351.1, on the reverse strand, counting down.
CACAGCATCTACACTCTGGGGTCCTCCCCTCGCGGGGAGCCTAATCACCCCTAAGCCCACCTGGCCTCAGTGACCCACAGCAGCTCTACAGGGAGCCCTTTCCCTCAAGGCAAATGGCACTGGCCACTGAGCATTGGCAGGGGGCCCTGCTACCCATTCCTGCCTTAGATGCCCCCATCGAGCCCTAGTATCTCCTCATGGGCCTCCAGCATGGGAGTGGGTCAGCCCAGAGCTCGCCCTGCTCCCCCTGGGCTATGCCCAGCACAGTGCTGTCCAAGGTACCTCTGCTCCCTGGCTCCCCCTGCCTGCCCCCAGCATGGCGCTGTCCAAGGTACCTCTGCTCCCTGGCTCCCCCTGCCTGCCCCCAGCATGGCGCTGTCCAAGGTACCGCTGCTCCCCGGCTACCCCTGCCTGCCCCCAGCATGGTGCTGTCCAAGGTACCGCTGCTCCCCGCTCCCCCTCCCCGCCCCCAGCATGGTGCTGTCCAAGGCACCACTGCTCCCCTGCTCCCCCTCCCTGCCCCCAGCTTGCTGCTTTCCTAGGTACCACTACCAGCAGCCAGCTTCATCCCTCCTCCTCCAGAGCCTGAGAGAGACTGAGGCTACCTCCAGGATGCATCCCTCTGAGAGATGCAAATCAAGCACTTCAAAAGTGCCAATGAGCTTGGCATTGAAATATCCTGGCCTTCATTTGCATACTCACATTCAGGCCCTGTGCCGATCAAGCACCCTTTCAAAAGTGAAAGTAAAGTCAGCTGTGGTTCTGCCGACAGCCAGGAGCTTTTTTGAAAGATCCTGTACTCCTCATCTTTTTATTTAAATCCCGGGCTCATTTACACTTTTGAAGTACTTGATTTACATCCCTCTGTCGGCAGAGGGACACAGTCTGGAGGTAGCCCGAGTGTGTCCTCTCCTGCTGCCTTTTTATACTGCCCAGCAGGGCTCTGACTGTCTGACTTTAGCCTGCTTTTGATTGGCTCTCTGCCCCAGCCCTCTCCCCTTATGGGGGGGGTATCTTTTAACCCCTTATATGCCAAAGTAGAACAACCCATCCCATCCCATCCCATCCCATCACACTGTCATAAAGCAGACAGTTGGGTGAGTTTGTGTGTGTGTGTATGTTTGCAGAAGAGGAGGTGACCAGCCCTGCTCTTTCTGCACAAGATTCATCCCATAGGTTGCAGGTCCTAGGTTCCCCACAGGGAATGTGTCTCCATAGAACAGACACACCAGGGAAATCTGGGACCGCCTAGCGCTCACCTGTCACAGTGATGGAGACAGGGGGACTCTCCACAGACTGAATCTCCCGGCCGGCTGGGCCTGTCCAGTACCGGCAGGTGTATGACCCAGAGCACTCTGGCCTCCATTCTAAGTTCCTGACATCAGCGTAGCTGCTGCTGGGTGGGACAGCAGATGGGAAGATGCTTCCCTCGTCCTTGGAGAATTGAAATTTTGTAATTGCATCTTCATCACTGGCAGCTGAACACGTGAGCTGAACAGACTCCTGAGAGAGGTACCTCTGGCGTGCAGGGTTCAGGGAGAAGGTGGGGGTTGTTCGGGGGTCTGGAAAAGACAATGGGTGATATTTCACTGAAGGACAAGGGATTCAGGGAGCCATTACTACCTGAGTGGAGTAGAGAAATAAATACATCCTGAAATCCCATTGCTGCCCCCATCTGGCCCTGCACCATAATCTCATGTCTCACCTGGCCCCTCTATCACATGGCTCTCCAATGGTAACAGGGTCCCTGGGGAGGAACCGGGGTGAGCCAGGCTCAGGTAGAGGGGCAGAGCTGCAGGAGGGTCTGGAAACCAGGGGTCAGGGTTAGATACAGAGGAAGGGGCCCACCTGGCAGGAATCTCTAGAGTAGATGGGTTAGATGTTACCAGGCCAAATTCACGTCAGGGATTACAGGGGGTGTTGTTTCCACGACAAAGACCCTGCACCCCTTTTCCTCACTGAGCCCCACCCTGTTGTGTCCCACGTTACCCCCCCAGGGGCAGGGCCTGTGTTGGATCCACTGGCTGGGCTAGGCTGCCCAGGGAACAGCAGGGGGGAGGGATGAGGAGTCCCTGTATCAGCTGTGAGCAGCAGCCGGTCACTGCGCTGGCACCAGGGACCTCTCTGGGGATTCCATCCCTGCCTGGAGAAAAGACTCTGTGTCTGTTCGGGCTTTCACCCGAGCACATCAGGGCAGCTCCTGTCCCTCCCAAAGACGTGAGCAGTGGGGCATCTTGGCATGTTATTGGCCAGGGTAACTCAATAGAGACCTAATCCCTGGTCTGACAGGAAGCATGATGTGCTCCCCTTCACAGTGCCCAGACCGGACCCTCGTGCTGTGAGCTTCCCCACAGCAGTGCCCTGTCAGTGCCCAGTCTGTGATGAAGAGCTGGGAGCCCCAGTCCCACCCTGGAGTGTGGGAGATGCAGGGGGTGAGGCTGGGCAGGCACAGGGTGCCACTGAGGTGCTGGGGCGGGTTTCAGATTCCCAAAGACACCTCCCACCCAGCAGCAGGAAAATAGGGGCTCACCTCTCACTGTGATGGAGATGGAGCTGCTGTTCTCAGAGGAGATCTCTTGATTGGATTTCCATCTCCACTGCGCACAGGTAACATTCTCAGCACTTTCCTTCTCAGGAGTGACCTCCGGCCAGGTTCCTGCATTAGGGCGTGGGACTGTGCTGGGCTTCTGCTGTTCATTTTGAAAGCAGAATCTGTATCCCAAAACCGATTCATTCTGAGGAGCGGCACACGTGAGGGTCACCTGCTCCCCAGGGAGATAGACCTGGTACCTTGGCTCCAGGGAGAGCGTGGGGGCCGGCAGGGGATCTGGAACAGAGACAGGGAGCCAGTGGGTAGGGAGAGGCCAGGATGGGATGTGGAGAAGGGGCAAGAGATCAGCCCTGGAGAGACGTGAATACAGTCCAGCCTCACCTCACTGCCCCCCACCTATCCCCATACTCATCTTTCTCTCTCTCATCTTTTCCAAGGCCATATATGTGTGTGTGTGTGTGTTTCTGTGCATCTTTGTACCGGGGGATGTGTCCAGGCCTCCTCTATCTGTGCAACATTCATCCCATGGGCTGCAGATCCTGGATTCCCTACAGGGAATGTGTCTCCGTAGCACAGATGCACCAGGGGAAGCTGGGACAGCCCGTCGCTCCCCTGTCACAGTGATGGAGACAGAGGGACTCCCTGCAGACAGGATCTCCTGTCTGGACGGGGCTGTCCAGTACTAGCAGGTGTGTGACTGGGTGTGCCCTGGCCCCAGTTCTAAGTTCCTGACATTGGAGTAGCTGCTGCCGGGTGGGACAGCAGGTGGGAAGATGCTTCCCCATCCTTGGCAAATTGAAATCTTGTAACTGCCCCATTGTCACTGGGAGCCAAACACGTGAGCTGAACGGACTCTCCGGAGAGGAGCTTTGGCGATGAAAAGCGGCAGTCTAGATGCGGATCTATTGCTCAATAAAGCCTTTGGCGATAGATCCTGTATACCTCATTTTATAGATGTAGTCTAGACATACCCTGGGAGCCGAACACATGAGCTGAACCTCTGGCGTGTGGGGCTCAGGGAGGGAGGGAGGGCTACTGGGGGGTCTGGAAAAGACAACGGGTGATATTTCAGTGAAGGACAAGGGACTCAGAGAGCCAAGAGGAGGAGACGCAGGGGAGGAGGCTGTTACTACCTGAAGGGAGCAAGAGGCATTTATTTCCCACAGAGAAATAACTGCCTCCTGATATCCCACAATGCGACCCTGCACCCCAGACTCATGTCTCACCGAGCCCCACTATCACACGGCCCTCCAACAGCAACAGGGTCCCTGGGGAGGTACCAGGGTGAGCCGGCTCAGGGAGAGGAGCAGGGTTGCAGGAGGGTCTGGAAATCAGGTGTCTGTGGCCCTGGTCCTGAGCCCTCAGTGGGAGCCCAGAGCAAACACAGAAAGACCTCGCCTCCACACAGCTCCACACCTATGGGCCCTGCCCAGGGGCACTCTGAGGAATCTCTGGGGGGGTCTGGAACTGGGGGTCAGATGTTACCAGGCACAAACTGTAACACCAGCCATTCACTGGCCCTGCCCCTGGGACCTTTCTGGGGAAGAAATCCCAGCTTTGAGAGAAGAATTATTACCATACAGTACGTGCACCCCAAGGGCCTCCCCATCCATGCCACTGCCTGATGCCTGCACCCCTAATCTCCCACTAACCTCAGTTTGCTGCTCCCCCTCCCATGCAGGCAGGAGATGGCAGGGCAGGTGGGACCCAGACTGTGCCAATAGGACATTCACAGAAAGCCCGGAAGAGGATCTGCCTTTCTCACTGGAGACAAGGGGCATCAGGAGCGGAGCAGGGACAGGAAGGAGCCTCCATGTGCCTCTTAACCCCCAGATCTCCCCTCACTCCATGCAGAGGCAGTGGGTGAGCTCATTCTGAGGGTGGAAGGGCTCTTCCTCTACCTGGGACCCCAAGATCCCAACACTCTCTATTCTGGGGAATGTGAGGTGCAAAAGAGGGGGAAGAATGTTATTGAAAATTGATGAATTTGCTGAAGAGGAGAGAGAACCCACAATCTGACTATCAGCCCTACCCAGCGGGCACTGAACAGAAATGAGGAAGTTCAGGCGGATGTGGGGAAGAGAGGGGGGAGTTTTTCCACCCATCACGTTTCCTCTGCGGTTTCTGCAGAACCTGCTTTTACTGCCCTGCTGGGCAAGGCTTGGTCTGTGGCCATGGCTCTGAGCCCTCAGTGGGAGCCCAGAGCTGGGACAGAGAGATCCCCTCCCCACAGCAATGGAACCTGCCATGGGGCATTCAGTGCCATGGGGAGGGGGGAACTCGGACTCCCTGGCCCATCCGGCCTTCACTCTCTCTGTTGGGGCTGACCGTGAGGGGCTGGGTACTGGCCATGGACATGGGGCAGCTTCTCCCCTGTGGCCTGAGCTGGGACCCACCAAGGAGACCCTCCCAGCAGGCATGAGATGGTATCGCTCTTCCACCCCTCCCCCCCGAAGCTGTCAGGGGATGACATGGGGGCACCGGGGATGATTCCCTGCTTACACTTCCAAATTTTATGGTGTGAGGGTATCAGAATCCCAGCCCCCCCAGCCAGGACCCCTCTCCCCTCCTCCAGCCACTAACAGCATCTTAATGAGTCCAGGAGACCTCGTTACCTGTAGGGGACACCAGCCTGGGGAGACTCTGGAGTGAGGCTGGAAGAGAAGAGCAGAGAGGGGGTGAGAGCTCTGGGGATGCAGAGAGGAGATGTGGAGCAGGGAGGGGCACAGACACACAGAGGGGCTGGGGACCAAAGGGAGCACTTACCCAGCAGAGGCAGGAGCAGAGTTAGCTCCATGCTGAGCCGGTGGTGCCAGGCTGGGAGCTGGGTGCTTGGCTGAGCAGAGGAAGTCCCAGCCTCAGACGTGATCACTGCTCACCTTGGGCTGGAGAGACACTGGTTTATGATGTTCATGGTATGCGGAGGGGAACTGAGCATCTCCTGGGCCTGACAGAGAGGGGCGGGGCCAGAGCAGGAACTGACACTTTGCAGGGGGAGGTGCAGGAACTCGTCCAGGGCAAAGAAGCCTCAGATGAGTTATGCTCTTCTTCTCCTCTATGGCCTAGGGTGCAACTCTCCAAAGGGACCCACAAAGGAGCCCCCAGCCAGGATCGATTCGGCTCCCACAGACATAGCTCTGCCCTGCTACTCCTGTAGCAAGTTCCACAAGATGCCTGTTAAGGGGTGGCCTGACCCACCCTGGGTTAGAACATGGGAACCACAGGGATCCCCTCTCTGTTATAATGCCAAGCTTCAGGGTGTGAGAAGATGCCTCCTCCCTGCTGGGGGCATCTCAGCCGGGACAGGAGACCTCACTGGCTGAGGGTGACACCAGTCTGGGGAGAACCTGCGGAAAGGCTGCAAGAGTACAGAGGGGGTGAGAGATCCAGGGAGGGGGTGTGGGTGGAGGCAATGTAGGGATGGGGAGCAAAGAGAGGTCCCTTACCCAGCAGGGGCAGGAGGTGAGTTAGCACCATGCTGAGCTGGTCGCTCTGGGCTGGGAGCTGGGTTCTCGGCTGAGTCACCGGCCTCATTGGGGTACCGGGAGGAAAACAGGCCCCTCCCCTCAGCAGGAAGCAGAGGAAGTCCCCTGCTCTCCTTGGTGGCTGGCCAGGCAGCAGTGTTGCAAGGTAAGGAAGAGCCGAGAGCAGCTGACTTTCCCATCTTCTCACAAGTTTGGTCTCGGTTTCATAAGTCATTGCAGTGCCAGGGGGAGGGGCTGGTGTAAAGGAACCTCCCAGGAGTTACTGCCACAGGGGGTCTGGCCCCATTGACCCCAGTTGAGCTATGGCCCATTGACCCACAGGGGCCTGACCCATTGATGCCAGTGAGGCCACAGCCCATTGATACCAGCTGGAGATCTCACTCATTCACGGAGCAGACACTGTATCCAGCCCCTGGTCCTTGAGGGGTGTTTTAAATGGATGTTTAGAGGGTGTCATGCAGGGCAGGGAGTCTTTGTAAAGACAGTGCTGCAGAGAGCTGGTCACAGAGACCAAACATCCCATCACATTTGGGTGGCTTCCAGGCCAAGAGGCCAGTCCCCTACCCCAGGTTAATTGGCCCCACGGATGTGGTCAAGGCTGCTCCCCACTTTGGCACTTTGAGTGCAATAGCCGGGAACCCCCAAGAGACTTTGCAAATACCCTGGCTCAAGTGAATTCTGCTTAAAAACTTCCCCGGGCCACAGCAAGATTCACTTGGGAATTTCTTCCTGAGGGGAATTTCTTCCATTTTGACAAATGGAGGAAATTAGCTGAAATAAACAGGATGAAATTCAATAAGGTCAAATGCAAAGCACTACAGTTAGGAAGGAATAATTAATTACACAAATACAGAACAGGCAAGGACTGCCTAGGAAGGAGCACTGCAGCTACAGATCTGATGAGTCACCTCTTGCAAAAAAATCAAACCTCATTCTTTGCTGTGTTAGCAAGAGTGCTGTCAGCAAGGCACAAGCATTAACTCTTCCCATAAGAGAGCTTTCAAAAACCTTGTAATCACTGCTGGCTGACCTCCCAGTCTTCGGCAGGCACACGCAGCCCTCCTATTAACTGCCAGGACACACAAATCACATCATAGCCTTAAAAAGGGGGATTTTATTAATAAAACAAAAAAAAATCCTTGGGGAAGCATATTGGGTTGCCAGGCGTTACAGCACAACTGGGAAAAGAGTGAATTAAAGAACAGAGAATTGCTTCCCTGGGAGTCAGCTTTAGTTACAGTGAAGGAGAAGGGCACACAACCCAAGCACAGAGGAATTTAACCAAAGTACAAAACAAAGAAAATTACCTGATAATGTCCAATTAAACATTCCCTATCTACTCACATATCCGTGCTTCCAAGGTGCAGTCATGTCTAGGTGTAATTGTATCTAGTTAAACACTCCCGATCTACGCACATATCTCTAACTTTCAGGTCCAGTCCATTTCTAGCCCCACATACTACTTTTCTAGATGGCTATTTCTGCCTGGATCAATTCATCTTTTTCCCTCTCTAAATGTATATTTACTAGGAAAAGGGAATCAGCATTCTCTGCAGGTTAGAGCCAAGAAAGCAACACAAACCAAAGAGTTCCCATCTAAATCCAAAGAGCGACAGAGCTGCAGGGACCTGTCCATTCAAAGAGTCTCTCTGGGCAATGCCAGGAGGCGGCTCATGGGGAGCTTTGGTTTCAGTGCAGTCGCTGGCCCTTTTGAGTTCAAACAGCTGAAACAATTCAGTTTCTTCTTCTCAGGGTATGTCGAACTAGGGTGGTTAATGTAGGCATTCGAAGTTGCAAATGAAGCCCGGGATTTAAATATCCTGGGCTTCATTCGCATCTTGCCGGGCGGGCGCCATTTTTAAATCCCCTTAGGTCGAACTCCGTGCCCACGGCTACATGCGGCATGGAGTAGGTAGTTCGAATTAGGATCTCTAATTCGAACTACCGTTACTCCCCGCCTGGCAAGATGCAAATGAAGCCCGGGATATTTAAACCCCGGGCTTCATTTGCAACTTCAAATGCCTACATTAACCACCCTAGTTCGAACTAGGGTGGTAGTGTAGACATACCCTCAGGGACTTTTATTCACATGTTTGTCTCTTCTTCATAGGTTTTGCCCTTTCATGTTTCACAATCGTTTGTCTCATGTCTCAGGGCCCTCTTTGGCTAGGCAGGAAATAACCCCTCCTGTGGCAAACTCGTATTCCACATGTGGTCCCAGTTCTCTCCACACTGCGTGTGTTTACAGTTTCAGCTCAAGCACTGAAATATCCCCTTGTAATATTTGATGTGGATATTATCAGTGAGGTGACTGCAGGCAGCTACATACCAGCTTTTTGTAGTAACGTCTGAGCACAAAAGATTCTTAGGCCACTAATACCTATTTTATCTAAAATCAACAGTCACGTGACCTGGTCTGGTCTCCAGCAATGAGGTGGCCAGTTTTTAGCATGTTTCCCTGGATTTGCGGGGTGTGTGTGCCCCATAAAGTGATCAAATCCACTGCCACCATGCACATTATCCACCATGGATTAAGCAAAGAGAAAGACACATCCTTAATGGTTAATTGGAAAACAGGCACCTAGATTGGAGGTCAAAACTAACTGGCAATATCTGCTAATCAGAATGGGAGGAGGGGAAAAAAAAGTCAACATGTGAAACTGAAAATCTTGGTGGATAAGAACCATAGGAAAAGTGATGATTTCATAAAGGCTTGTAGAAATTAGTCATGAAATACTAGAAGACTCATCCAGCATTGGGTTCATCCTCTTTATCTGGGTCAGATTGGTTCAATCTCTTTCAATAATCTCATTCAGTTCTGTCAATTGTGAGGACTGTGGTGATTCTGTCTCTTTCCTGGTGGGTTTTAGGAGAAGCAATCTCATTTCAGGCACGTCCCGTTATGCTCTGTTCAAATACGGATTTTCACAGGGACTCTGACAGAACAGCCATATACCCACCTGTGGCGCTCTCATGTACACTCCCCTGTGATATTGTTCACCAGTGAGGTTTGGGCAGTGAGAAATAATTCCTCATAAGGCAGAGTACGGACACACATTTTCACAGCTGCATGTGGGGGGTGAATTCTGGGGAGCCAGGTTCACACCAAAGGAGCAATCTCTGTGCACAGGAGTTATGCAGCTGTGAAAAGTGGTCGTGCCCCGCCACGGATGCAGCTGCAGTTCGGTTGGGGGCTGAAATGCCCATGGTGCCCAAAGCCCTTTCAGACCCTGCAGTTGTTTCCAAGGTCTCACTCTTTGATTTAACTTCCCCCTCCAGGTTGAAATTCAAGCTGAGCAATTGCAGCAAATGGGACAACTTGTGGGGAGAATCCAAGGCAGGGAACGAAGGGCCACTCAGCAGAAGCCGCCAGGTACCTGGATCTAGAAGCAGTGGTAGGAGACGAAGAAGATGAGGCCATTGATGAGGAAGAAGGAGCCATCCACAGCCAGCTCCCAGACCCAGTGGAAGCCATGAGATGCACAGACAGAGAATCATAAATTCAACCAGCACATCAATGTCACTGTTGAGCATCCTGCCCGAGGTATCAAAGATTTTTCTGCCTTTAGGACCTTTGACAAATGCCTCTGGAACTCAGGGGCCCTCAAGCTGAGATTAAAATCCCACCCCCAGCCCTTCCCTGTCTCATACATGGATGCCAAACCCTGATACTTCTTGTCTGTGTGTCTGTCCCTCTCCTGCCTGCCTGACCTGTAACACTGCTGTGACCTGCCCCATCCCTGGTTGTCCAGCAAGAACAGTGGGGGAGTTTGGGAAGTGGACTTTGGGGAGATGTTAGCAGGCAGGAGCTGACTCACCTGATAATTTAACATTCACAGCTTGGCTCTTGGAGGACAAGACCCACCTCCCAGCCACGTTCTCCTTGTACCCGCAGGTGAATTCCCCGGTGATGTTTGGATTGGCCCGTGGGATGCTGAGCACAGAGACCTTCACTGAGCCAATGCTGAGCTCTAAGGTGCTGATCTCAGAGCCCAGATCCCCAGGAACAAGCTCGACTCCATCCTTGTAGAAGTGAAACCTCCGCTCACGGGCATCCCCGGGGGCCATGCAGGTGATGTTCAAGGGAAACTCTTTGCTCGCTGCTCCAGATGGGGGATCCATGCTCAACTCCGGCTGGGGAGGGGGATCTGTGGGGAGCAGGAAAGAGGAGGGGTCAGCAGGGCCATGGGAGAGGAGAAAGTGGAGCTCAGAATTCGGTTCATTCACAGCTGAACTTTGTTCTCTCTCCAGAGCCTCTGGTTTCATTGTAGGGTCCTCAGGGGCTCCTCACAGAAATGAGCAGGAGCCAGGCTAGGGCCGGCCTCCTTCCCATGCAATATGGGGCTGAGATATGGGGTCAAAGGTGGACACGGGCAACAGGACATCCCTCATTTTGTGTCACCCCTCGGCTGCCAGTGCTCCATGGAGCCTCTGACTGACAGGCGGGGGGGTGAGGGATCCCCTCCCCTCTTGCCAGGCTGTTTGAAACCTCCCTTGCTGCAGTGTAAGCCCATTGCTTCTTGTTCTATCCTCAGAAGCCAAGATGAACAAGTTTTCTCCCTCCTCCTTGTGACACCCTTTTAGATACCTGAAAACGGCTATCATGTCCCCCCTCAATCTTCTCTTTTCCAAGCTAAAGAAACCCCATTCTTTCAGCCTTCCTTCATAGGTCATGTTCTCTAGACCTTTAATCATTCTTGTTGCTCTTCTCTGGACCCTCTCCAATTTCTCTACATCCTTCTTGAAATGCGATGCCCAGAACTGGACACAATCCTCCAACTGAGACCTAATCAGTGCAGAGTAGAGCAGAAGAATGACTTCTTGTGTCTTGCTCCTGTTCATGTAGCCCAGAATCATGTTTGCTTTTTTGGCGACAGCATCACCCTGTTGACTGATATTTAGCTTGTGGTCCACTCTGACCCCTAGATCCCTTTCTGCAGGACTCCTTCCTAGACAGTTGCTTCCCATTCTGTGTGTGTGACGTGGATTGTTCCTTCCTATGTGGAGCACTTTTCATTTGTCCTTATGAAACTTCATCCTTTTTATCACAGACCATTTCTCCAGTTTGTCCAGATCATTTTGAATTATGACCCATCCTCCAAAGCACTCACAACCCCTCCCAGGTTGGTGTCATCTGCAAACTTAATAAGCGTCCTCTCTATGCCAATAGCTAAATCGTTAATGCGGTTGTTGAACAGAACCAGTCCCAAAACAGACCCCTGCGGAACCCCACTTATTCTGCTCTTCCAGCATGACTGTGAACTGTTAATAATGACTCTCTGAGAATGGTTATTCAGCCAGTGATGTACCCACATTACAGTAGCCCCATTTAGGTTGTATTTGCCCAGTTTATAAATAAGAAGGTCATGCAAGACTGTGTCAAACGCATCACTAAAGTCTAGGTAAACCACCGCATGTCAAATTCATCTCATGAATGAGAGGTGCAGGGAAACTTCTCAATGGGAAACTGGGTGCATTAAGCCCCAGCCCTGCCCTGTGCCCACATGTTACCCCAAAAGGGGCAGAGCCTGTGTGTGTGAGATCCACTGGCTGGCTAAGGTGCCCATGGCACAGTAGAGGTGGGGGATGAAGGTCTCTGTCTCAGCTCTGAGCATCAGCTGGTTACCCTCCTTGAGACCAGGAGCTCTTTGGAGACCAGATCCCTGCTTTCAGAGTAGGATTTGTAATTAGTGGTGCCCAGGGTGTCTCAGTGGGATCTCTCCCTCCCCTACCACTGGGCTGTGGGGATCCCGGTGAACTGGAATTAGGGGGCCATCAGACAATAATTATGAGGTGGTCAGGTTCCCCAACTGAAGTGTCATGTACTGAGCAGCTGGGCACCTCTCCCTGCTCGTAGCAGCCAGACCCTCCCCACCAGCATAGCAGACACCAGGGCGTGACACTGACAAGATGGGGGAATTGTTTAATTAAAGGTCCCCAAGTTTACAAATGTTTGAGGTTCAGTGTCTGTACTGCTTCTTGGTGGGGCAGGGACCTCAGCTCGGGGCCTTGGCTAGGGGAGACCAGCAGAGCTGGCCCAGCAGAACCGGGAGGTGAGGAGCCCCAGAGAGCAGGAAAGTGAGTGGCAGTGGCCGTGTCAGCACCCCGGGAGGCACCCCCGAGGGGTCGTTTGTGAGTGCACCCCATCACAGACCCCTAGAAGGAAAGTAGCATCAATGCCCCCACCCCCAAATCCCAAAGCCAGAGACACAATGAGTGACACTGACCAGAAATGGGGGCTGGATTTGACTCACTAGCCCTGGCTGGCCCTGTGCAGAGCTGAGTGCTGGGCAGTCTCTCACCCCAGGTACAGAGCAGAGACACCCCAGCAAGGGCTAGCAAAGAGCAGGGGACGGGGGGACTCACCTGTCACCTTAATGGAGCTGGGCTGACTCCTTGTGGATTTGATCTCTCGGCCAGACACTGTCTGCCAGGACTCACAGCTGTACCCCCCGGCACTGACTGCAGACACACTCGACAGTGGCAGTGATTCAGTGTAACTGTCGCGAGACAAGGCGAGTTCCTTGGAGTGGATTTCCCATCTGTCTCTGTAGAATCGGATCCCGGACACGGTGGGTGCCCCAGCAGCTGAGCATGTCAGGGTCACGGCTTCCCCGGTGATGTAGATGGGCTGCTGCAGGGACACAGAGAGCTGGGAGGTTGGGAGGGGGGCTGGAAAAGTCAAGAGGGAGGAGGCACAAGGGGGGGATTCAACAGCAAGTACACCTGTTGGCGGCTCAGCTCGCGGGACAGCAGATCAACTCCTCATTGAATCCTACGGGTTGATGTGCTGGCCATCTGACTCTCAGAAGAGCATAAGGGCCAGGTAAGTTCCCGGAGTTAAGTTACAGGCAGTCGGCCCCTTTTCCAGGTTACTTCCCCAACCGCAGTGGGTTTGATTTTGAGCAAACCTATGGAGATTTTGGACCCAAGCCTGCTGACACACGCCTCCAGGGAACGCTCCAACACATGTGACATGACCCGAACCCGGTCATAGGGCGGATGTTACCCATGATCGATGGGGGAGAATACTGAGCCTACCTCCCGCAGCCCACCCAGGCACATGTCAGGAACCAGAGGGGTACCAATCCCGGTATCATACCCGACTCCTATGGGGGGCAAAGCAGAGGACCAAGAGTCCTTCCTTTACAGGCTTTTTCTGTCTCTGGCTGCCCCCACCCCCCGTTCCTTCTCTGGTGCCACTGGGGAGAGGTGCCCCTCCCCCAGCCAAGCAGCTCCATGCGCGGCATCCCACAGCCATTGGGCAGGGCATATTAAGCAGCTGCGTGGCTGTGCTGCCATTCTGCTTGGCAGGAACCTTGGGGATCGGTCCCCCCTTCTGGCCACAGAAAGGATGTTTCTGTGTCACTCACGAATGTCCCAGACCTGACCTGAAATCTGGGCTATAATTAAACACCCCAGCTGATCAAGTCCAGCTCTCAACTGAAGCTGCAGCTGTTGCTTTTGGTATCCCCCCTCCGTCCCCGTCTCCCTGCCAGCTCCCCTTCCCCTGCACCTGCAAATTGCCAGGTGCTCCAGGAACCTAGGGACTCAATGACTAGAGATGGGGGTGAAACTGACCCCATGGTGACCCTGTCTGGAGCCAAGTGACCCGGCTGATTGAGTCCTGCTGTAAAGTGAAGCTGCTGCTGGTGATTGCTGGTATCCCCTCTCCATCCCCATCTCCCTGCCAGCTCCCCTTCCCCTGCCCCCCAAACTGTTGGGTGCTCCAGAGACCCGGGGACTGACACTGACAGAGATTGGGGTAAAACTGACCCCATGGTGACTATGTCTGGAGCCAAATGACTGGGTTATCTCACCCGTGCCTGGAACAGACATGGCCTGCCGGAGCCCAGCAAACAACAGCACCCAGGGGGGTCTCACCAGTCACTGCAATGAAGATGGGTCGGCTCCTCTTTGATGGGATCTCTCGCCCAGACTCTGTCCTCCAGTATTCACAGCCGTATGTGCCGGCATGTAACTCAGACAGTTTGAGTGATCTGACATTGTCCTGAGACCACTGGAGCTCTCCGGAGCCAATTTTCTGGCCATCCCTGAAGAACCGGATCCCGGAGGCGGTGGCAGTGCTGGGAGCTGAGCACGTCAGGGTCACAGATTCCCCACGAGGAAGACGCGGTGTTCTGGGCTCACAGTGAGTTTGGGGGCAGACAGTCCAACTGGAAGGGAGGAAGGAGAAGACTCTTGAGAGCCAGCGCCCCACTCGGATAAACAGTAACCCCACCCTCCACCCCTCCCCCAGTCCCAACCAGAGCATCTGCCAGTCTCCCCTTTGCCCCTTGCAGCCCAGCCCCTCTGCACAGCTCTGGGCCCTGCCGAAGCTCAGCAGCTGCACCATTGGAGGGTGCCAGGGTGGATGCATTGAGCCCAGTACAGGTGACCAGGGACCCAGCGTGAGGAGCTGAGGGCCCTTGGGAGGGGCAACGCTGGAAGGCAGGGCCGGGAGGGAACCAGGGTCTCTGATGTTCCCCTCTCACCCCAGGGCAGAGGATGAACCAGCCCCTCAGTGATCCTGGGGGGTCAGGCCCATAGGACGGCCTGTCGGGACACCCAGTACTCAGGTCACATGACTGGTGGGGACACGCTGCTGAAGCCAGGAAATGGTCCCGCTGGGACCCGGCTGAGCCGCTGTGACATCCTGCTGCTGTGAGGGGCCCTGCTCCATGCCTGGCTCCTGCCATCGTTATCCAGCCTGTTCCCGCTCCACCCCCAGTCTGCGCCTGCCCTGCCCCTCCCTTCTTCCCAGGTCTGGCCCTGCTCTACCCATCAGGCCAGGCTGCCTCCATCCTGGGTCCCAGCACCCAGAGCAGGGCACAGGGCTGCACCATCACTGGTAGTTTCCCACCAGCACTGGAGATGTTTCTAAAGGATCTGCCCTGTGCCAGGCAGGGCTCACTCAGGGCTGTTCCCTGTGCTCGGTGGGGTCAGAGAAGATGATCACTCGGCCCCTCCGGCCTCAGAGTTGATGTTTCTGTGACACTGACGCATGTTACAGGCCTGGCCCCAGATCTGGGTTTCAGTTAAACACCCTGGCTGATCAACTCCTGTTATAAACTGAAGCTGCTTCTCTTGCTTGCCTGGGGGCCCCCCCATCCCCGTCTCCCTGCCAGCTCCCCTTCACCAACCTCAAAGTACTGGGTGTTCCAGGGACACAGGGACTGACACTGACCAGAGATGGGGGTAAAACTGACCCCATGGTGACCTTGTCTGGAGCTGAGTGACTGGGCTGTATTGCCCTGTGCATGGAGGGGAGAGACCCCAGCATGGGGCCAGCCAACTGCAGGTGACAGGGGGTCTCACCAGTCACTGCAATGGAGATGGGTTGGCTCCTCTCCAATGGGATCTCTCGCCCACGCCCTGTCCTCCATGATTCACAGCTGTACGCGCCGGCATGTTACTCAGACACATTCAACAGCAGGAGGGAGGCGCTGACACTGTACTGAGACCACTGGAACTCTCCGGAGTCAATTTTCTTTCCATCCCTGAAGAACTGGATCCTGGACCCATTGCCAGTGCTGGGAGCTGAGCACGTCAGGTTCACAAATTCCCCATGTAAGAAGATGAAGTGCTCTGGGCTCACAGTGAGTTCAGGGGCAGGCAGCCAAGCTGGAACAGGGAGAGGGAGGAAGGAGAAAACTCTTTAGAGCCAGCACCCCACTCACCTACGCAGTAACCCACCCAGCCCTCAGCCATTTCCCTGCCAGCTCCCTTTCCCCAAAGTGCTCCAGGGATACTGGGACTAACACCCCCAACCCCTCAGCCAGTCCCACCCAGAGAGTCTTCCAGCCCCATCCCCCTTTGTCCCTTGCAGCCCAGCCCCTCTGCACAGCTCTGGGCCCTGCCCAACACTCAGCAGCTGTGCCATTGGAGGGTACCAGGGTGGATGCATTGAGCCCTTTACAGGTGACCGGGTACCCAGCGTGAGGAGCTGAGGGCCCTTGGGAGAGGCAGGGCCGGAAGGCAGGGCTGGAAGGGAACCAGGGTCTCTGATGTTCCCCCTCACCTCAAAGCAGAGAATGAACCAGCCCCTCAGTGATCCTGGTGGGTTGGGCCCATAGGACGGCCTGTCGGGACACCCAGAGCTCGGGTCACATGACTGGTGGGGATATGCTGATGAAGCCAGGTAATGACCCAGCTGGGACGCAGCTGAGCCGCTGTGACATCCTGCTCCTGTGAGGGACCTTGTTCCATGCCTGGCTCCTGCCATCGGCATCCAGCCTGTCCCTGCTTCACTCCCCAGCCTGCGCCTGCCCTGCCCCCAGCCTCTGTCTCCCCACTCCTCCCTTGTTCCCAGGCCTGGCCCCACTCTGACCATCAGGCCAGGCTGCCTCCATCCTGGCTCCTGGCACTCACAGGCAGGCACAGGGCTGTGCCATCACTAGTGATTTTCCAGCCAGCACTGGATGTGTTTTCTGAATGAGCTTCCCTGTGCCAAACAGGGTTCGTAGAATCACAGACACTGGAACTGGAAGGGACCTTAAGAGGTCATCAAGTCCAGTCCCCTGCCCTCACGGCAGGACCAAGCACCACCTAGACCAGGGGTGGGCAATAATTTTTGACAGGGAGCCCACTCCAAGATTTTGGAAAGTGGTCCAGGGCTGCACTCTTCAGGAGGTGTGGCGTCTGGGATGGAGGCTGGGTGCAGAGGGGAGCTGGGGGTAAGGAATTGGGGTGCAGGAGGGAGACTGGAGTCTGGGAGGCAGTTTGAGTAAAGGAGGCAGGAAACTGGGGTGCAGGGTTTTGGGATTGGACTCAAGGCAGGAGGGGACTGTGATCAGGGGCAGGAGATTGGGGTGCCAGATCGGGGAGGGGGTATGAGTGCAGGAGGGAGCAGAGGGTATGTGAACAAGGCTGGGGAAGGGAGGGGCTGGATTCCAGAGGCAGGTTCTGGCCAGGAGACTTACCGGTCAGCAGCCAAACCAGCCTGCCTGCCTGCAGAGCTAATGGCTTGTAGAGCTTAAAATGTTTCGGCCTCCTCTGCCATGTGCTTGAGTGAGTAACCATGCAGGAGGGTTGCGCTTCGTGGCTTCCTGTCATTCAAACAGGCAGCTCCCATTGGACAATTTCTAGCCAGAAACTGGCCAATGGGATTGTGCTGGGGGGTGGGAGCCGCATCTGAATTTTCCTCCCCTCCCCTCCGGACTGGTAAAGAGAAAGCACCTCACAGCCACGTTTCTGAGCAGCGAGTGGGGCTTTGGGACAAGCAGGGGAGCCTGCCTGGGGCTCCCCACTTCCTCTGCAGCCCAGATCTAGACTATCCCTGACAGGTGTCTGTCCAACCTGCTCTTCAATATCTCCAGGGACGGAGATTCCACAACCTCCTGAGGCCACTTATTCCAGTGTTTCACCACCCAGACAGGTAGCAAGTTTTATGTCCAAATTCAACCTCACTTCCTGCAGTTTAAGCCCATTGCTTCTTGTGCTGTCCTCAGAGGCCAAGGAGAATAATTTTCCTCCCTCCTTGCGACACCCTTTTAGATACCTGAAAACCACTCTCATGTCTGCTCTCAATCTTCTCCTTTCCAAACTAAACAAGCCCAATTCCTTTAGCTTTCCCTCCTAGTTCATGTTCTCTAGACCTTTCATCATTCTTGTTGCTCTTCTCTGGACCCTCTCCAATTTCTCCACCTCTTTCTTGAAATGTGATTAACTTGGGGCTATTCCCTGTGGTTGTGTGGGTCATAGCAGGTGACCCCTCATCCCTTTTGGCCTCAGAATTGTTCTTTCTGTGATACTAATAAATGTCCCAGAACTGTCCAGAAATCTGGGTTTCAAGTTAACACCCCAGTGAATCAACTCTTGCTATAAATTCAAGCAGTGTCTATTGCTTACCTGGGACCTTCGTCCATCCCCATCTCCCTGCCAGCTCTCCTTCCCCTGCATCCTCAATTCCCCCACACTGCCAGGGTGCTGCAGAGATGGGGAGGGATGGGGTTGACGCTGACATAGGCCCTATCCTGAGCTCAGGGATCAGGCTGTGTCTGACCCCATGCATGGAGCAAAAGTACCCCCACCACAGGCAAAGAGCAGGAGTTGGGGACTCACCTGTCACTGTGATGTTGATGTTTTGGCTCCTCTCCAATGGGATCTCCTACCCAGACTCTGTCTTCCAGTAACCACAGCTGTACTCCCTGGCCTGCGATCCAGACACACCCAACAGCCAGATAAAGTAGGTGTAATTCTCCCAAGGTGAGGTGATGTTCCTGGAGTGGATTTCCTGACTATCCCTGAAGAACTGGACCCTGGATACGTGGGGTGTCCCCACAGCTGAGCACGTCAGGTTCATGGCTTCTCCAGCAATGTAGACAGGCTGCAGTGGGGACACGGTGAGCTGGGGGGGTGTGGAGGGCGGCTGCAAAAACAGGGTGGGACTGGCTGTCATTCAGTAGACAGGCATGGGAGGGTGTGTGTGTGTGTAGCCTGTCCAGTACCGGCAGGTATACGACCCGGAGTGCCCTGGTCCCAGTTCTAAGTTCCTGACATCAGAGTAGCTGCTGCCGGGTGGAAAGGCAGGTGGGAAGAAGCTTCCCCCATCCTTGGAAAATTGAAATCTTGTAACTGCCCCGTCGCCGTTGGGAGCTGAACATGTGAACCCAACGGAGGCCCCGGAGTGGTACATCGTGGGGGGGGCTCAGACAGTGCATGGGGGCTCCTTGGGGGGGTCTGGAAATGACAACAAGTCTAATTCCATGGCAGGAGCAGGGACTCAGGGAGCCAAGAGGAGGAGATGCAGGGGAGGAGGATGTCACTGCCTAAGAGGAGCAACAGGGAGATTCCCACCGAGAAATATGGGGGTCTCCTGTTGGTCTCCAGTCGATGCTGAGCAGCTGGGAACCCCAAGGCGACCATGGACTGTCTAAGATGCAGACAGCTGAGGAGTTGGGGTTGGTTGCCGATTCCCATCCATGACCAGGTCCCCCCCTTTATCTTCTCTTTGCTACTCTAAACACGCCTCTCTCACTATAGGGTGCACCCACCCACTGTCTGTCTCGGCAAATTCCAGCATAACCCATCCATGAAACTTCACCCCCGTCCCACAGCGGGCTCCCACCCTAGAGAACCCCCCCCCAATAGCCCTCAATCCTGTGCTCCCCGTCCAATAGGTGCAGGAGATGGCAGGGTGGGGGGGCAGACTGGACCAAGGGGCAATTCAGGGTTAAGTGCAGGAGTCCAGGAGCCAATCTGCCTCTTGCAAAGGGGATTCGGGGCATCAGGAGTGGAACTGGGCAGGAAGGTCCTAACTGTACCTCAGGAACCTTCTAATTCCCACTCTGTTCATGAAGGGGGAGCAGGGGAGGGCAAGTGGATTGGGGGAGGCTCCTGGTGCCCGCCAAGCTAAGCAGACTCTCCTGACTGGGGAGGAAGTGGGAGGGAAAATGGGGGAAGGGTTGTTCATGCAAATGGTTCACCCCTACAGTCGCCATGGGTGGTAGCAGTGGAAGGGGGGGGAGAAACCATCAGACCTGCCCAGCAGCAGCTAGACAGCCCTGAGGGGAAGGAGAAATGAGGAAGTTTGGGCAGACATGGGGAAGTGGGGACGGGGGGAGAGTTTCCTGTGGGTTCTAAGGGGACTCTATTTTTAACCTCACACTGCAAAGTGCTGGGCATGTAGGAGCCCAGAGCTGGGGCAGAGAGACCCCCCTCACACACACACACACACACACACACACACACAGCCCCACACCAGGGCACTCATTGTAATCAGGAGGTGGGAGCTTGGTCTCCATGGCCCATCCAGCCCTCACTCTTCTGCTGGGACTGCCCATGAGGGGCTGGCTAGTGCCCATGGGGATGGGGCAGCTTCTCCCCCATGGCCTGGGCTGGGACCCACCATCACTCAGGGTCTCTCTTCCTCCCCCATGGACATGGCTGTAGACTGGAGCTTCTGCTGGGGTGGATTCACAAGAGATGCCAGGCAACAGGGGAGCTTGGTCCACCAAGGGCAGAACACGGGGGCATCCAGAGACCCCCCTTTCCTTGCAATGTGAGAGGACAAGAATTCCCTCTCCCTTACTGCCCAAGACATCCCAACACCCACTGGGAAGTAGAGGAGACCTCGATACCTGCGAGAGACACTGGTCCAGTGAGACTCTGGAGCGAGGCTGGAAGAGAAGAGACATGAGGGGGTGAGAGCGCCAAGGAGGCGATTGGGGGGTGCAGAGAGGGGATTCCAGAGGGGACTCTCCAGGCAGACAGAGGGAAGGCAGTTGAGGGGGGCACTTACCCAGCAGAGGCAGGAGCAGAGGCAGCACCATGCTGAGCCAGTGGTTCTGGGCTGGGAGCTGGGTTCTCAGCTCAGCCAGCAGCCCGGAGGGGGATGGCTCCCTCGCCTCTGATGGAGACAGAAGTCGTCCCAGTCTCTCTCAGACACCACCAGGGTCCGTGTCTTGCATGACACTGGTGTCTGCCGTGCAAGGCACTTAAAGGGCAGCTGGCTGCTTCCCACAGCAGACATGGGTGGGAGGGGATAGACCGGCTGCCCCATGGGACTGGCACCTCTACGCTTTTGGCCAAGGGGCTCGGCCGGGGGAAAGGAAAGTCACATGAGTTACACTGGCTTACACCGGCTGGGCATCTGGCCCCCGCGACTCTACGGCCCCATGAGCGCAGCTGGGATCTCATTCATTCACAGCCCAGACTCTGAAATCAGCCCCTGGTCCAGTTGCAGCCCGGGTGGGGAGATTTAAGCTAATTTTTGACAGTTCTGCTCTGTCCCAGGAAGCTTTGAACAGGAAGTGATGGGGCTTGGAGGGTTTCCAAGTCCCACACCCAACCCCAGAGTGATGGGGAGACATTCTGTAGCCTAAATCAACACATACACACATACACACAGCATGACCCTATAGTTACCATGGCGATATAATGCTCACCTGTTTTGTGCAAAGTTGCCTTAGAAGGTATCATTCTAGAAGTCCTGATCTGCAGTGCTCGTACCCAGCTGGGCTCTGTGTGCTGTGTCCTTGTGTCTGAAGTTAACAGCATCAACTACACCTGCATTTCAATCTGTTTGCTCCTGGCATGACACCCACAACCAGCACGGCTCTGGGAGGGCATGTGGGGGCAGGAGGGGAGCTGGAGTGTCAGTTCTGGGGTAGGGTCTGGTGGGCAGGCTCTGGGCAATGGCAGGGATAAGCTACAGGAGGGGGTGAGGGATGCAGTCTCTGGGAAGGAGTTTGGGGGCTCTATTGGGTATGGGGTAGCACATTCCAGCACCTCGTGGTTGAACCAACTGCTACGGCTCTGGGGTCAGGTCTCGGGGGAAGGCTCTGGGCAGGGCAGGGTTTTTAGCTAATGTCTTCAGCCTAAGCAAGAGCTGGCCTCAGCCCTCCCACAATCACACGAGCCATGCTGTTTTCTCATTTAGCCGTTAGCGTCCTCCACGGAAACGTGTCAATCCACATTCCTTTCTCTAAGGCTGGTCTCTTCATCAACTACTCCCATAACATATGCCCAGCAAACATTTGCAACCGTTTCTACATAGCATATAGATATGGCATGTGCTGATATTCTTGAACAGTAGTCACCAGTTTTTATATGATACTGAACAAGAAGCTGGATGGCTAAATATTCTGGCAACAGTGTCTTGGGTAGAAAGAGTTCAGGATACAGCAAGATTTAGAGCGTGTTTCTCCTCCTTACAGGTGAGCTGTGTCACTACCTCACTATACAGCGCATGCTCATGTTCGCCAGGGTTGGCTTTGGCTTTTGACTGGGTTGTGCGGGCCTCTGTCATGGTCATGAGGGATGGCCAGCAGCCTGGGGACTAAGGTGTAACTATGTCCATGTACCAAGCCAGGTATCTGCTCAGCCAATAGAAATGCAGATAGGGATTTCAAACTGAGACAAAGGAATTTGGGGGTTTTCCCTTCTTTGTCTCTGGGGGTATGTCTACACTTGCAGCCTATTTCGGAATAGGGCTGCAAATGTAGGCATTCGGAATTGCAAATCAAGCCCGGGATTTAAATATTCCGCGCTTGATTTGCATCTTCCCGGCCGGGCACCATTTTTTGAAATTTACAAGCCCGGAATAACTGCCCACATCTACACGCGGCAGTGAAACAGGCGTTCAAAATAAAGCCCTATTTTGAACTACCTGTTATTCCTCCTGCAATGAGGTTTAACAGGTAGTTCAAAATAGGGCTTTATTTTGAACACCTGTTTCACTGCCGCGTGTAGACACGAGCAGTTATTCCGGGCTTGTAAATTTCAAAAATGGCGCCCGGCCAGTAAGATGCAAATCAAGCACGGGATATTTAAATCCCGGGCTTGATTTGCAATTCCAAATGCCTACATTTGCAGCCCTATTCTGAAATAGGCTGCAAGCGTAGACATACCCTGGGCCAGTTTGCTCTCTAGATACTGAGGGAGACAGAAGACACGTCTCTTTCCAAGAAAAAGACTCTTCATCATGTGTAAGTAGGGTAAAGTCTAGACAAATCTGTCAGGTTTTATTGTTTTCTGTTTGGGGAATTTGGATTTGATGTCTGTGCTGTTAGAAATGGGTTTTTCTCTCTTTTGTAACTAAGTCCGGAGCCCACAGGGGTCCCCAATGAGTATATTAATTGGTGACTTTTTTCCATCTAGTCAGTATGCTTCCAACGGTAGTATTGTTTTGGTAATGAAAGGTCTTTCTTTTTTATTAACCTGGTATTGGTTCATTTCTGTGTCTTGAAAGATCTGTCTGCGGATATCTGCATGCCTCTGACTATGGGACAGCTACCACAGACTGCAATTGGTGTTTTCTCTTTTTGTTTTCAAGCTCTTTGGGGAAAAGAGCTTGGGGTGCCCTGGGGTTGGTTTCAAGTGTCCACCCCTGTTTGTGGGTTCAAAAGCACTTGATCGTGGCAGTGGATTTTTCTCCCTAAAATCTAGGTTTTTAAGATTTTGGGGGGAAGTTTTTTACCAAAGCCTGAAAATATTTTGTTCCTTTGTGGTTGTGTTTATTTTAAACTTTTTACCCAGATCACCACAGATTAGTGTCTGACAAGACCAGATCTCAGGCCCAGGTGGGAGATCTGAACCTCTCGCCTCCTTTCACCCACCTCTTTTCTTCCTGTGGCAGTAGTAGAGCAGAGTAGCCAGGGCTGCGATCAGGAGCAAGACGCCACCAGTTCTTAGCAGAATATCACAGGCACTGTGTGAGGCTGTTCATTGTACAAAGGAAAAAGGCAAAAAGGCAAAGGCCTTGAGAAAAGCTCTGAGCCCCCCAGAGAAAATCGTCCTTGCAACAAAGTTGCTGTGGCAGCCCCTCACTTTGGTGGCCATTGCACATTCGGTCTGTACTAGCCTGATGATCTTTCTAAAGTGAGGAAGGACTGCCCAGTGGTGATGGGGCTGGTCTTTGACATGGGGCATTGACCCCCACAGCCAAATAAACCACCAGTCACCTGTGGCACTTGGCTCCTCTTCGTCTCATTTCACACCTGTGGTGTAGCTCAATCCAACGTTTGCCCTGCTGTGTAGACGAGCCCATTGAGTATTAGCACAGCTTTTGCAACAACGAGAAAGGTCGTTGTTCACCGCAGATCAAAGGGAATTGATGCAATTTGTCACTAGCATGGCTCAACCTGATTCATTAACAGGAGAGATCATTATTGAAATTGCTCCCCAAGAGTCTGTGGAGACGGAAATACAGAAAGCAAGCCCACTCCCGAAATTGTCTGTGGGATCTTTTCAGTTACTGGTATAACATTTTAACCAGCTGCTCCCCTAGCTCTGAGGCCTATTATGTTCCACTGCTAATTGTCTCAGCACTGTCATGTATGGCAAGGTGTTGTTGGAAAAAGAAAATGTTTGTTAAATTCCAACCACAACTCCAGATTGCTCCTCAGGACATTGTGGCCCACCTGAGAATTGTTTGTGAGTGGTCAAAGGGGCCATAACGTAGCCATGTAGCTAAAAATGTAGCTTTATGCATAGTGATGTGCCTCAGTTTACCCTCCCAGCATGCCCCCCCTTCTGAAAGCAGAAATGGCCTTCCCCTTCCCATTGGTCGAAGGGCACCAGCCAGTCTGAAGCTGATCCTGAGGCAGGGAGAGGGTCTTATAATTTTAAGTTTTACAAGGAATCTTGAGAAATAAGAAAAAAGGTTGCAGCGGCTGTGGGGAGGTTAATTGTAATTTGACGTCCTTGTTCAAATGTACCTCTGGCTTCCCTGTAACCAAGACATCGACCTGGTTCTGTGTGAGAGAGTGAGGAACGGGGGAGAGAGACGTGCAAAGGCCAAAAATTCTAGGAAGATGCGGGAAGAGATGTAATGATGCCGAAGATGCTGTACCTCCCATCGAGGCGGAAGCAGTGGGCAAATTGAGGGCTCTGAAAGGAAGACAAGCACTTATACATCACAACAAACTATTTCTGATCGAAACCAGCTTTTCAAGGCAGAACAAAGACGATAAGGAGCAAGAGAAACAACTGAAAATAAACATCCCTTAGCCCTTGTTCAGGGCTGAGCTCCCCAGCTCCCCTTGCCCTCCTCCAGCACGATGCTGTCCAAGGTACCCAGCGAGCAGGCAACCAGGTCCCTCTCCCTCCAGAGCTGGAGCAAGAGTGAGCCCTTCCTGGCCAGCCAGCCCTTTAACACAGCCCTGCCGGTTTCTGATTGGCTGCCATCCACAGTCCATTGCGGGGCTCCCCGCATCACACTCTCTATAAACTCTGATCATTCCCTGTGTTTCAACAAAAAGGGCCACAGTCAATTTGGTTTCCAACAACACTGTCTGCTACTTTTCAAACCTTAAGCAGTGATTGAGCTGGGCCAAAACAGAGCCCTCCCGCAATGTCTCCCTCTGACTTCTTTGCTGCGAGGTGTATGGAGACGAAAACCTATTCCAGGTTCAGCCTATGTCTCTGGCTCGTCTTGGTTCCATCTCTTTCCACGATCACTCGGTTTTGTCAATGGTGAGGACTGTCCTCGATTTGGTGATTGTCTCTTTCCTGGCTGGTTTTACTAGAAACAATCCCATTCCAGGCAGGTCCTATTACGCTCTGTTCCAATACGGATTTCACAGGGACTCACAGAAAACAGCCATATCTCCACTTGTGTCGCTGTGGTTCACCAGTGTGGTTTGGGAGGTTATTCCACACAAAACAGAATATGGACCCACATTTTCACAGCTGTGTGTGGGGGGGTGAATACTGGGGAGCCAGGTTCACACTGAGGAAGCAATCTGTGCACACAGGAGTTATACAGCTGTGCAAAAGTGGCCGTGCCCCTCCAGAGACACAGCTGTAGTTTGTTTGGGGGCTGAAACGCTCATGGTGCCCAAAGCCCTTTCAGATCCTGCGGGTGTTTCCAAAGTCTTGCTCTTCAATATTCCATCAGAACTTCCCCCTCCAGGTTGAAATTCAAGCTGAGCGACTGCAGCAAATGGGACAACTTGTGGGGAGAATCCAAGGCAGGGAATGAAGGGCCCCTCGGTAGAACAAGCCAGGGATCTGGATCTAGAAGCAGCGGTAGGAGATGAGGAAGATGAGGCCATTGATGTGGAAGAAGGAACCACCCACGGCCAGCTCCCAGACCCAGCGGAAGCCGAGAGCTGCAGAGACCGGAGAATCATGAATGGAACCAGCAGATCAATGTCACTGGTGAGCATCCTGCCCATGGTATCAAAGATTTTTTCCCTCTAGGATTTCGGATGAACTCTCCTGGATCTCAGGGGCCATCATGCTGAGATGGAAAACCCAGCCCAAGTCCTTCCCTGTCAGACTTGTGGGTGCCAATCCCAGATCCTTCCCGTCTGCCTGCCTGCCTGTAACACAGCTGTGACCTGCCCTATCCTTACTTGTCCCGCCAGAGCAGTGGGGAAGTGTGGAGGTTTGGGAAGGGGACCTTGGGAGAGATGTTAGCAGGCAGGTGCCAACTCACCTGACATCGTGACGTTCCCAGTAATGTTCCCAGCCTGGCTCCTGGGGGACGGGATCCACCTCCCAGCTACATTCTCCCCATAGCCACAGGTGTAATTCCCAGTGATGCTGGGACCAGCCCGTGGCCTTGGGCCTAATCACAGACACAGCCTCACTCCCCCACAGTGCAAGCCGGCTTACGACCTACTTCCTAAATCTAGGTAGCAGGTTTATAGTAGGACGGGGAGGCCCAGGGCCCTGTTGGCAGAAACTGTTTTCACTGCCTTCTCAGAGGGGATGTGGCCAGAACACACGAGCTACTGGAAGCCAATCCTCCACCCTGGGTCACTTCCTACCCCACCGGTGCACCGTGCTGCCCTCTGTGTTTGGCTCTGGTGGTCACTCCAAGTCTGCTGTCTCATTTTTTGAGGAGTACAGGATCTGTTGAAAATGCCCCGTCTAAACTGCCATTTGCTTTTTTTTGTTTGTTTTTGAAAAAAAGCAGCAGACACCATTATACAAATGAGGTGTGGGATATTTAAATCCCAGCTTCATCTGCACTTTTGATGTGTCAAATTTACATAGACGCACCCTTAGAGTTAGCGAAGCATTTTTGGTTATGTTCAGTTTGTTATCTCCTTTGCTTGGCCTGTTCTCACTTATTAGCACTTCAATCCTACTGTTTGCACTTAAAATCACTTCTATTTTCTATCAAGCCCAGTGTAAATAATTGTTAAGTGGGGCAGCAATTGGTGTGCACGTTCCCCCTTTCATTGCTAAAGAGGGCTCACCCGAATAATTCATGTGGGGTTCTGATCCCACTTGGGAAGTGCTACCCTAGGAAGCTGGGTCTTAAACTGGATTTTCCTTGGACCTGAAGAGGTTCAGTGTCTGTGCTGTTTCTCGGGGGAGGGCAGGGATCCCATCCCGGGGCTTTGGCTGGAGTGACCAAGGAGCTGGAGCAGTGAAAAGCTCCAAAGAGCAGGAAGGCAAGTGGCCATGTCAGCCCTCCAGGGGACACCCCAAGGTGTCTTCTGTGACTGCCCCCCATCACAGTGAGGTGTCCAGAGTCTAGGTCACTGAAGAATCATAGCAGGAAAGGGCAGAAATTGGGGGGTTTGTTTTCTGTTGCCAAGTGAGATCTGTCACCCAATCAACCCCCCTTTCCTGTGAGAGATCCCGGGGATGGGTTTCCTCCAGTGGGAGCAGCACAGGGAGCTGGATTCAGACATTAGGGACATCTCACCTGCCAGAGTCACTGTCACAGCCCGGCTCCTGGGGGAGGGGATCCACCTCAGGACCTTCTGTTCATACCCGCAGGTGAATTCCCCAGTGTTTTCAGGACCAGTCAGTGTGATGCTGAGCACAGAGATGCTCATAGAGCTGTTGGTGGGCTCCAAGGTGGTGAGCTCAGACCCCACATCCCCAGGGTCAAATTTAGCTCCATTTTTGTAGCAGTGAAACTTCCCTTCTCTCGCACTCCTGGGGCCGTGCAGGTGAGGAGCAGGGAGAGCCCTTCACTCACCACTCCAGATGGGGGATCCACGCTCAGCACTGGCTGGGGAGGGGGATCTGTGGGGAGCAGCAATGGGGAGGGGTCAGTAGGGGCAGGAGGAAGTGGGGATGGTGCCCAGAATTCAGTTTATTTACAGCTGAGCTGGGTTCTCTCTATGAGCCTCTTCCTTCAATTCGTGATGCCGAGGGGCTTCCCACCAAAATGAGTGAGAGCCAAACTAGGGGTGGGGGTTGCTGCTTTCAGGATGGGATACTGGGTCAGAGGGTGGCCAAGGACACCGAGATGTGATTCTTTTTCTCTCACATCTGCACTGCCAATAGCCCCGTCCCTCCCCAATATCCACAGAGCCCTCTGCACACAGGGAGGGCTCAGAGCATCTGGTGATGCCCAGACAGGCTGGCAGCTGGGAAGCAATGTTGGGTACCTTGATCTGTGCGAGGCTGGGGTAGGACACAGAGCCACCCTCTCAAGCAAGTGAGTGAATTGGACAGTGAATGAGTCCTCCTCTGAGATGCTCCCTCTATCCACCATGATGAATTAGATCCTGCCACACTGTGACCCCCTGGGACAACCAGCATGTGAGGGAGGAAAGCTCTGGGAGGAAGTACGTGGGGAGATCAGGACTCTGGGGGCAGGAGGAGCATCAGAGCATCTGGAAAACATAACATGGGTCACATCCAGCTGGGATCTCAGGATGGATGTGGTGAGGGAGGGTCAGATGTTACCAGGTCAAATTCATCTTAGGGATTAGAGGGGGATGAAGACTTTTCCATGGGACACAACCTGCACCTCACTGCATCCCAAGCCTGCCCACGTTGCCCAGTAGGAAACTGGAGACTGTCCCTTTCTGTCATACTGTGGGTGGCAGGGGGAAGGAGTAAGATCCCATTAACTGCTCCATCTCCTGGTGAGCATATATGAAGTGGCAGGGCTGGAGGCAATGTAATAATCTAACCACAGTGCCGCCCTCTTGCGGCTCCACTGGGAGCCTCTCCCCGTAGCTGGGGTGCCCAACCCCCCCATGGCCTGAGAGAGACCAGAGATGCGGCAGATTTGGGTTTGGTTTAACAAAATGTCCCCAAATTGTCAAATGTACCTGCTGGATGGGAGCCCCGATGGACCACCAAAAGGATCAATAGGAACTGGAGACTGAGGGAGTGACACTGACCAGAGACAGGGATTGACACACACAGTGACCCGGCCTAGACTTGAGAATCTGGGCTGTGCCACAGCTGATCTACAGAGCAGAGACCCGGCCACGGGGCAGCAAACAGCAGCAGCCAGGGGGACTCACCAGTCACTTTTATAGTGATGGTTTGGCTCCTCTCTGATGGGATCTCTCGCCCGACTCCGTCTGCCAGTACTCACAGCTGTACGTGCCGGCGTGCAACTCAGACACTCTCAACAACGGAAGGGATCTGGCGTTGTACTGAGACTGATGGGGCTCTCCAGAGTCAATTCTCTGGCCATCCCTAAAGAACCGGATCTCGGACATGTTGGCAGTGTGGGGAGCTGAGCACATGAGGGTCACAGATTCACCACGTAGGAAGATCCAGTATTGTGGGCTCACACCGAGCTGGGGGGCAGGTGGCCAGGCTGGAACAGGGGAGGG